>CM056376.1:115245762-115315762 GCA_029718625.1 Synaphobranchus kaupii | reverse complement strand
TCCTTCTCTCCCTCTCTTTCTCTCTCCTTCTCTCCCTCTCTCCATCTCCATCTCCAGAAAGCTCTGGGGCATTTTGGCACCCTCTGCTCCTATCCATCCATCTTTGCGCCCCTCTTCCTCTATTCCTCCCTCACTCTCGCTCTGTCTTTCTCGTTGCTCCACTGCTCCTCCTACACCTACCACCTCCACCAGCTCACCGATGCCCAGCTGGCACGCTGCCGACATCACTTCCTGCCTCTCTCTCTCCTCCACTCCCTGCAGCTCTCCGGAGTACAGGAAACGCACCAGCTTGAGCAGGGTGCTCGGCCCCATAGCCTGGAACTCCAGTAGGTGCTTCTTCCCAGGGGAGAGGGCAGGGGCAGTGGACAGTGTCTGGGCGAACTGGGGGCTGAGAGCGGAGAGGATGCAGCTGTGGGCAGGTATGCACACACCTGTGGGGGGTGGGGGTTTCAATGACTTCATGATACATAGGATTTATTTAAATAAATAAATAACAGCAACATATTTTAGATCTGTTCAGCTTTGTATATGAAAGCAGTAAGGAGATACTGTAGCTTGGTTCATCTCATAAAAAGTGGGAAAATATCATTGTGCAAAATTATACATATTAACCCCTTCGCGCAGAACCCGCCAGTGTCATGAGATTGCTCAACTGAGACATACGTACATTGCCCCTGCAACCAAGCTATGAGTGGAAACAACTCCATATTCTATCTTTATTAGTACATGATTTGTGACAATTATACCGAATCATAGACATGCATATTAACTAGACAAGAAAGTATGCCCTCAGCCAACCGAAGTTTTGAAGGACCCTGAAATAAGCTGTACTGCACATACTGCGTGTGTCTCTGGGCTGTGAGCGCAAAAGATTGGAGCTCCCATTAAAATGAATGAGGAATATCAGACCTTTGAAGGTGAAATTAAACTTCCCAGATGATATTCTTAAACTCAATTAACAGTCGTCACTTTTCATATGAAAAGCAAATTATGAAAATATGTTCAATTTTTAAATGTTATTTTAATAAATATTGGAGAGTGCTGGCCGTTTTCTTTTCTTATTATATGAACCTGGGCTACAGCACCCGTAAACTCTATTATAAGACTTAGGTGAGTAGAGCACGTCTTTTCTTAATACTAAATAAATATTTCCCCAACACTTCTTGAACAAAACAATCATTGTTTCACAAACTGCTACACATAAAGAATGGTATGATCACAAAATATTCACAGATTAAGTTTTCTTTGGTTGTCAAATCAGCTTGGTTTTCTCCACTGATTTCAATGGGCAGAAAGCATGGGCTCAGCATACTTCCGGGTGCTTCACTACCTGGCCCTTCCCACCCTCTCCAGTTCCTACAGTGAGGTGCAAATGGTCAAAATGCCTTTTACAATTAATATCTAAGTGAACAGAAGCTAATCTGACCTCTAAATGGTACAAAGTTAAACATGACACATTTCTTCAAATTTTAAAGCAAGATTACTTTTTATTGAAATTTTTTAGTTTCAAAATAATAATAAAAAAAGGAAAAAGGCCCTGCACAAAAGTTTGGGAACCCTTTTGGATTATTCTTTGGATTATTATACTTTTTAAAAAGATGATTACTAAGGCCCTGGCCCAGGTGATTTACTCGTTAGGGTTTCAATGAGTCAAGTGAATATCATTCCAGGGCTGAACAATTTATTCTGAAGTAACTCTATGCCTTCTAAAGAATCTGACTGCAGTGGCTGTTCTGTCTGCTGTTAACAACCATGGGTTCCTCTAAACAGTTGTCCAAGGATGTCAGAATCAAGATAGTTCACTTCCACCAACAAGGAGAAGGCTACAAAAACTCTCTGAATGTTTCAAACTACCTATTTCTACTATCAGAAAATGAAAAATAAATGGAACAGTTGAAGTCAAGGCAAGATCTGGAAGACCAGGAACAATTAAAATTTTAGATAGAATGGCCCGAGACCTGGTGAGAAATGCTGAGAAGAACCCACACATTGCAAAAAAGCTGAAAAAAAGAGTAGCAGACACAGGTCTAGTTGTTCACAGGACAACAATACAACATACTTTAAACAACAAAGACCTACAAGGCAGAGTTGCCAGAAAGAAGCCTTTAAGCGTCTGAATTGAAGTATGCAAAAGAAAACCTTGAGAAGCCTGAAGCCTTTTGGAACAATGTGCTTTGGACTGAAAAAACCAAAATGGAATTTTTTGGCCATAACCAAAGAAGGTATGTTTGGAGAAAAAATGCTGAAAGACGCAACAACACATTGCCAACTGTTAAGCATGGAGGTGCATTATGCTTTGGGGTTGTGTGGCAGTTGGGGGCACAGGAAATATTGTGCAGGTGGAATTAAGAATAGACTCCACCAAATATCAAGAAATTCTAGAAGCTAATGTTCGAAGGTCAGTCCAGACACTGAAGTTGAAGAGAGGTTGGGTATTCCAGCAAGACAATGATCCGAAGCATACCTGAAAATCAACCCTAAAGTACCTCTAGGAAAGACGGATGAAGGTTTTGGAATGGCCACCACAGTCCCCACACTTGAATATTTTTGAAAATCTGTGGAGAGATCTCAAACATGCCATGCATGCAAAGAGGCCAAAGAATATTTCTGAGCTAGGAAGTGTTCTGCCAGGAAGAATGGGGAAAAATTCCAAAAGCAAGAATTGAAAGACTCTTAGCTGGCTACAGGAAGTAATGTAATGTAATGTAATGTTTGCAAGCTGTTATAGTTGCCTGAGGTTGCCTGAGTTACAAAGTACTAACTGACAGGGTTCCCAAACTTTTGCACAGGGCCTTTTTCCTTTTTTCATTATTTTGAAACTGTAAAAAAATTTAATAAAAAGTAATCTTGCTTTAAAATTTGAAGAAATAAATTTGTAGCATTTAGAGGTCAGGTTAGCATCTGTTCACTTAGATATTAATTGTAAAAGGCATTTTGACCAGGGGTGCCCAAACTTTTTCACCCCACTGTATACATGCTCTGTGTACCAAATATGGAGAATAAGTGCCACTTTTGTCGCGTAGCTAGTCCATTTAACAAGCAACCCCCACCCAGTCTCACCAAGATTTTACTCATTTGGCCAACTCGTCAGCATAGCTAGAGAAAATCCTCGCCTTGCTTGCATGGATTATGGGAGTGGGTGAGAAGAAGATAACATAGCATATGTTATTCTATCTGAGAATATGCCTACGAACATGACAGACATTTTCCTCCTCGATATGTAAGTATTACTGCTTGTCATCTTTCAAATAAGTATGTTGGTTTTTCCACTCTTCCACTGCTTTACAATGGGCAAAAAGTATTTTTTTGTTCATTTTATGACAGGTTTTGATTAGGTTTTTGGATCCATAGACCTATCCCCCTATACTGATGAAAAGATTCCCACTGGAAATGATGAAGAAGGGAGTGTAGTGAATCAAAACAGTTGATTTGTAGTTAACTATATGATTATTTTATGATTTACAGCAGTGCACAATTTAGCCATTTTGCATAGAGTTGAAGACACTAAGGGACAACAGGGTACACTGCTTACATTTTGCACCATACATCTTTAGTAGTTCTGCATATCACCCTCAGATTTTGCACACTTGTGGACAGGGAGTGTACAAATTACTCAGTAAGTCAGTAAATTTACTTCACTGCTATTGTATTAAACTAGCCTAGGATGCTCGCTGCTTGAATTCTCCAAGCAGTTACCGTGCTAAAGCACGCTTGTTTGTTAAACTGTCAGTATCAGCTATTCTGCTGTAAGATGAGCATTCTACCAATGTTAAGTCATTGGGCCGTTTTTAAAAGCTTTATCATTTAAAAAGAATAAATCTTATCGCAAAGAAGCAACCTAATAGGCGTGTGGATTGATTTCCAAAGTCTGGAGACTACGTACAGTTAGGAGTACAGAGGTAACATGCTAAATAGCTTCTATGTTTGAACTGTCATGTTAGCTATGCACATGTAGGATATTTTTTCTATGTGGGAAATTTGAAAGCTTTACGGACTTTCGCTCCGAAGATCTCTGAGAAATTTGTTTTGCGGGGTAAGTTTTTTACTAGGCTTTCTTACCTAGCTTTGTTTTTGGCTAGATTCTATATGACCATAAAATGAAACTTAGATAGTTCCTTGATCTGACATATTTCCTTGATCTGACATATTTCCTTGATCTGACATATTCCCTGGCGTGTCAGGATGGTAGCTTTTTGTGAAATCGAAACAATGTGCAAGGTCGTTAGTTGGGGACCAACGTAATAGTGTTACAACTGTACTCGTGGTCACGCTCCAGTCCGGCAAGTGCTGATAGAGACCAGCGCTCATTCAACTCTGACATCTGTTCAGAAATCAGAAAAAGCCTACAATGCAATATAACATATAACTTCAAATTCACATCTATTTTATTCCAGTGTTTGAAAAGAAAAATAACATGTTAATAAATCTTTTACAGTCTGGAAATTAATGTAAGGTGAGTGTTTACATTGAATCGATAGCCTACGTTTACAATGATAAAACAATATTTAATAGCAAATCGAACTGAAATCAAATTACCATAAGAAATTTGTTGTGGAGGATAGAGCAATGTTATTTTGATTAGGCTACTACCTATAGTTTTGAGTATTAGATGTGTCTTACAACTGTCCCATGGCACTGTTCCAACTGTCCCTGACACGAGGACAATTGTAACAAATGTATTCCTTGTTTTATACACACTAATTGTGCAATTACATACATTTTTGACTCAAAATTGGTTGACAGAATGATACAAGAGGCATATGTAGAAAAATCAAATGTTTTCCATCAATAATTTTTGTATGCTAATGCAAAAAGCTAAAAGTGTGCTGTATGTAGGAGGGTTTGTGTGCTAATGCAAAAAGCTAAAAGTGTGCTGTATGTAGGAGGGTTTGTGTGCTAATGCAAAAAGCTAAAAGTGTGCTGTATGCAGGAGGAGAAAGTGTGCTGTATGCAGGAGGAGAAAGTGTGCTGTATGTAGGAGGAGAAAGTGTGCTGTATGTAGGAGGAGAAAGTGTGCTGTATGTAGGAGGAGAAAGTGTGCTGTATGTAGGAGCAGAAAGTGTGCTGTATGTAGGAGCAGAAAGTGTGCTGTATGTAGGAGCAGAAAGTGTGCTGTACGTAGGAGGAGAAAGTGTGCTAGTGTGCTGTATGTAGGAGGAGAAAGTGTGCTGTATGTAGGAGTTGCGTCAGAAGAAAGGGAATCATAATAATAATAATATTATAAGACAATAAAAATTGAAAGCCAATACAAAAGATAAAAAATTAATTTATTGAATTTTATACATTAATATTTTATTGTAAACACTGTGAACAATACATCCAATTAATGTCTTAATGTGTGTTTTCAAAATAGGCTTAAAAGATTAAATAATGTATTGTTAATTAAAGTTTCATTAATATATTGTGTATTTACAATAAAAGAAAGTTCAAATTTACTTCCTGGGTGTTTCTGTTTTTTTTAAATTTTTATATATACACTGCCTGGCCAAAAAAAAAGTCACCATTGCACCCGTCATGCATAGTGCCCACTGTACAAGCCTCTGGAGGCAGTGTTATGATCTGGGGTTGCTTCAATTGGTCAGGCCTAGGCTCAGCAACGTTATGCAGCAATAAAATTAAATCAGCTGAGTACCTGGATGTACTGAATGACCAGGTAATCCCATCAATGGGCATATTCCAGGATGACAATGCCAAGATTCATCGGGCTCAAATTGTGAAAGAGTGGTTCAGGGAGCATGAGGAATCATTTTCACATATGAATTGGCCACCAGAGTACTGACCTTAACCCCATTGAAAGTCTTTGAGATGTGCTGGAGAAAACGTGGTTCGACTCTCCCGTCGTCAATACAAGATCTCGGCCAAAAATTAATGCAACTCTGGACAGAAATAAATGTTGTGACGTTGCATAAGGTTGTCGAAACAATGCCACGACGAATGCGTTCCGTAATCAAAGCTAAAGGCGGTCCAACGAAATATTTGAGTGTGCGACTTTTTTTTTTGGCCAGGCAGTGTATATTGATCCCCTGACATTTGACAAGGACCACCTAAAAAAATAGTACGGTGCCAATTTGGCCCCCTCTAAATTAATCCTGGATGAAACACTGCAAGGAGTTTTGCCTGTGTAGCTCTCAGTATTACATTGCAATTACAAATTCTGAAAAACAGTTTTTAAACTGAATAAAAACAACTTTGTTTAGCATTTTTGCCAAGATTTCTTTACATTTGTGGCACTTTATTTTGACCTAAATTATCAAAATAAACTAATCTAAGTATTGTAAATGCTTCATTTAAGCTATTTCTAAGTTTCTGTGATGCTCACACCTGGAGTTATAAAGCCTTAAATAGAACACCCCCTAAAATAAATTTGGCATCTGCGCGAAGGGGTCAACCCAATAGGGTCATTCCGGGGGAAAATTGACCCATTTTGACCATGACCTCTCAATGCCATTACAGTAATAAATGTTTTCATTGGCCATTACGGTAATAAACATGTTCATTGGCCATTACGGTAATAAACAATTTTATTGGCCATTACAGTAATAACGGAAAATGCTAAAATGCAAGAACCCATGAAAACTGCAGAACCGAACTACAACCCTCAATACACCAAGAACCAAAACTGTTTTGATTAGAATGTGGATACTGATGAAGGATCTGCTTCTAACTGAAATGTTACAAATTTTTTACATAATTTATATAACCCATCAACAACAAGCATCTAGCAATCTTTCAAAAATCTTTCAAGTCCTGATTTTATGAACTTTCCCCCCCTAAATGGGAGGACTTCACAGGCCGATGGGGAGCGTCTTACCCTCTGACTGCAGCAAGGTGTCGCAGAACTCACTCCTGCACTGCTGCCTCTGCAGCTGCTCCAACAGCAGCAGCTCAAACCCAGGCCTCTGATACCGCCACATCTCTCCCTCCCGAACCCTGAGAGAGAAAGAGAGAGAGAGAGAGAGAGAGAGAGAGAGAGAGAACCAATGTCCGATATGGTAGTGAAGTATGAGGTCCACTTTCCAAAGCAAGATTTCTCAATGGCACAAACACACGACCGAAGCCCCGCATGCATAGTTTTGTAAGAACATCTTACGAGTACAAAAATACAATGGAAAACTTCAAACAAGACATGCAGGACAGAATGAGGCCAATATCCACTACTAAATCAAAATTCAAAAGGGCAATAAAATTTTGGGAAGAACTAAAAAAAACAGCGATCCCCCACTTAGAGCATTACAAGGTCCTGAAATGCCAAGAGCTGAGCCCAGAGAAGAGTCCCCTCACTCAGCTGATCCTGAGGCTCAGTTGACTAACCCCCATTAACATCATCCAGCCTCAGGACAGTTACATACCAACAATACCAATCAGAATAAACCCAATTATAATGCAACAAAAACAAAATTACATTACTTATTAGGAAAATAAATCAAAAAAATCTAAACAAATTGCGATGATATCTGGCAAAACGTAGACAAAGTACAGACTCAGTGAGTCTAAGTACAAAGTATAGTGAACACAGCCTAGAAAATAGAGACCGGCTGCCACCGGCAGACTTGGCTACCCTGAGCAGAGAGAGGCTGTGCTCCCACTGCAGTCAACAACAAATAGAGACAGAGCTGCCTCACCCAATGTGATATATATAAAGAAATTAGAGAGCATCTTTTTACAAAATTTAAAAGAATACACCCAAACTTCCAAACCTACCTGTGACCCAACTATTACAAATCCTCCTTGGAGAGGAAACAGTGTGCAAATCTGGCAGCACAATATGTAGCTACCTGCCACTGGCAGAGGGACAGCAGTGACCCCTAACCCCCATCAACTTATGCATTGGTATTTTAATTATATAACATGAAATAGTATTAAGCATTTCCACTATTATAATTATTAGTAGTAGTATTACCATTGTTAGTATTATTGTTATTATTTATTTTATAACTGTATTGTTGTTATTGCTATTATTGTTACTGTAGTTATGATTGTAATAATAATCAACTATTAGAAATATGTATTTTAAAAATATGTAACAAAGCATGAGTAGGGTGGAAGGACGGAGGGAGGAAGGGAGGGATACAATCTCCTTGTATGTGGAGATTATGACGTCAAATTAAATAACGTTAATCAGTTATCAATGGATTCGGTGCCATTCCGAGATCAGGCGCGGTGGTTCTTGCTGGAGATAAATTACACAGCATAACACTACTAGTTTACTTAATCTGAGGAATTTTTTGGAATAGTTCCTCAGATTAAGTAAACTAGCGTTTTGTCGCTAGCTCAACGTCATAGCACGTTTTTGCCTTATACACAGAAATACCCAAACCAGGGCGACTTACACAATTTACACGTGTCTACCGATGGGCCACATGTGCACGCTAGAGCTAGCGACAAAACGTAATTAGCCTGAGTTACGTTTACGTACCAAGTAGATGAAAGCCAGGTTAACGTAGAATCAACAATAGCGTTCATGTATGACTTTTTTAATTTTTTAATTGTGACAATCATTTACCACAGCTATCTGCTGATGCCGTTAGCTAGAAAATAGCCTGCTACCTGAGTTTCTCCACTCGGTGCTGATCCATCAAATTCACTTTCATCGAGCATTCATTTGAGATTCCCGTGCAACATAAACCGCGTGCATGCTTAATATATACAACAAAACATATTCATAAGCAAGTGTTTAGTTTTATTTTGACCAACAAACCAGTCACCTAGCTAATGTCTCGATTTCTAACCCGCTAGGCTAGGTAGCCAGTTTTGCACGATCACTAAGTAAAAATCACAAGAGCCACTCACCTTTGCGTCACAAAAATAAATTCTGCAGCTTGACTAATTATTGCATTGCAAATTAAAAAAACAACTTAAATTGGAACAGAGTGGCTAAAACTATGGGAATTAAAACAACTCGAAATAATCAAAGTGTCTTTTTTAAACTTCATCCAATCCAGATAACCTTTTTTTCAAATCCAGAAAACGTGGTCTCGCCGGTAGGTCACGGTGACGTTCGGAATCGGCCAATGGGTTGCCAAATTTTTCACGTATCCCCCTATTGGTAAACAAAAAAAACTCCATATTTTACTTCTCACCAAACGTGAGAAATACAGTATAACCAGTAATAGCGAATAGTGGCTAGCTAGATAATATTCTTAACTCTTGATACTCTTGACCAGTATTCTAGCAGTTCTCTTTCGGTCTACCCTATAAAATAGACTTCTAAAGGTTGACTTATTTGATGCCTTTGGTCAATACTGAGCCTAATAACTATAACTAACTATAATTCCAGGAATCTCTGTATGTATGTATGTATGATGTATGTATGTATGTATGTATGTATGTATGCATGTCTGTCCTTCGATTTTCTCGAGGACCGTTCGACTTGAAACTTGGTGGGTGTATTGCTGATGATCCAAGTAAGTGCAGTGTCGAGTTTGAAGTCGATCGGATGAACGGTTTTGAGACGAAATAAATATGTATATGTGTGAGGTGGATTGGATAACGGTTCGGCCCATTCCAAACGAGCACGTTTTGAACGGGCACTGCACTAGTTTTAGAAAAATCAATATAACATTTTCAATGGCACAATCTAATCAGTCATCAAGAGGCTTTGAGTACTCTTATGCCTGTTTCTGTCTGGCTTCAAGTGCCCATTCTTTTCTGTACAACTATAGTGGGTCCAGTGTAACAGAGTGAAAATATCACATCACAGCGAGGGAGTAAAGGCATTACATAATGGAATAAAAGTGGTATATGATGACATCATAAGATCAGTGTAAAAACTGTTACATCAGAGTACAGTAAAAGTGTAACATTGTGACATCAGAGGTAAGAGCAAGGAATGAAGCCCTGGGAGGAAAGGAAGGAGAGTTATTTCTGAGAGAAGCATGGGGTAAAAGTAACATCATCAGAACAAGTAAATGTGTAATATGGTGACATCATCATAGGGAGCAAAATGTGGGAAATTAAAAGGCGAGTGCTCTGACCCTGAGGTGATTTAATGCCATTTATAAACATACTAATCTGTAAGGAACTGCTTTAAAATACATGGTTTATTGTTGATTGCAGGAAAAAAAATAAAAGTGGTTTTGTGCATCAAAAGATTATGAATTTTTAACATAATAGGATTATTCCATGAATACTAATAATCACTATTAATTCTGCTAACCCCTTTGGTACCTTGCAATTCTGTCAACATCCACTAGGTGTCTCTGTAGCTGCACTTTCTAAATGTACAACAAGGTAGCCCGCGCTGAAGTGCTCATTATTTTTAGAGACGGTCATAATGGCGTAGGTGCAATGAAAAATGGCAGCTTTAACAAAATCCACCACACAAGAAAATTACCTGAATGAATCCTCATGTTCCAGTATCCACCTGGCAAATGACTCACCTGATGATTCAGGTGACCTTCAGATGTTGTTTTCTAATGACTGCCTAACAGGTATTGTGAAAGCTTTGAAACTGGTCTTGGCTTTAATTACTCTCATTCATTTTCTGTACTCATTCGCTGTCTATAATTACGATACATCTTTACTCAAGAACTGACCAACTCATAAGAAAAACAGAAAACAGACAACTCACATTTAGCACATTTATTCAGCACACAATTAAGACTAAGTTCTCCATAACACCAGTCACAAAAAAAATTCCAAAACACTGGCCATTGAACAGATTTCAGTCCAGCCACTGTGTTGATCTTGACCTTGCCATAAACATGTTTAAGGGCTTCTTATCTGCCACACAGAACATTTTTTGTTGAGGGTTGAACCTTCAACATTAGACCACTAAAGCATTGGCCTCTTGGACCATGAGCAGCTGCTTAACTGCAAATAGAGCTGACAGCCAGTGATCTAAACATTAGGTCTGTACCTCCTGCAACATTGAAAGCAACAACCCCCAAGGGGCTGCGTTCAGAGTTTTTAATATTTTCTTTACATGCTCTAAAAATACCAATATTCCCAAAAGAGCACTATTTCACAAACAGTAAAAGAATAGAAAATAATAATCCAAATTTAAAGACACTGGCACAGAATGGGTGCACACCCACATTTGTCAGGGGAAAAAATAAAAAGATTAGATTCATGGCACAAATAAATGAGTATTTGAAAGAAAAGGGGGGGAAATACAGATGAGCTCCGTTATGTTTGTAATACAGTAAGCAGACAGAGCAGATTCAGGCTTATTTTTGACTGTTTAATTCTAGTGCTAACCTTCAGGATTAGGTCACGTTCCTTTCCCACCCTGTATTACCATAGTAACAGTATTCATATTGGATCAAATGTTTTTTCAGAATTATGAATTTCCAGGTTCATCTTCCAAGTTTTCCAACTGGCGACCACCGCGTGGTTCTGAGACCAGCCTTGACCCAATTTCCAGCATGTGCCGGGGCCTTACTGCGTCATGTTGCCGTTGAGGTCCGGCTGCGGGGTCTGGTCCTCTGGTGGGCGGGGCCTTGGCCAGCGCTGGTAGAACTTCTGGAAAAAGAGGGGGTCAGTGAAGGGCCCACTGTAGACGATAACTCGCATGAGGTGCACCAGCACCACCACCAGGCAGCTGATCAGGAAGAAGGGCAGGAAGGGGCGGAGATGAGTCCAAGCCACGGCCACCCCATACACAAGCCCTCCCTTGTCCTGTGCATGGGTGGTGCGCCGCGAGGAGTAGCCAGAGGGGAGGGAGGAAGTGGAGCCGTCATGGGACAGGTGGGACAGTGGAGAATTGGGGGAGGAGGGGTGTGAGGAAGGAGAGACAGAATCCATAGAGAAGGAGCGAGAGGCTGAGCAAGAGGGGGAAGGAGAGAGGGAGGAGTTATTTCAGAGAGAGATGAAGTGGGGGGTGGGATAAAACAGAGCCTTAATAGAAAACCTTTTTAGTCCTGAGTGTCACGTTTTGGTCTGATACACCTTGTTAGCCTCAGATCTGTTCGTTTAAGATGTCCAAGGCCAAGCAGAGGAAGAGGACCCAGTGATCACCGTGATCTGACTGCCCATCTGTCACGGGAGAATCACTTCAGGGGTAGCACCTGCCAAACTCCTCACAGCAACAACAACACAAGCAAAGGAACATATTACAACTTTTAAAATACAAAATTATTTCATTGATGATTAAATTAAATAGTCAAAAGTCCAGTTTGATTTGCCTCTCAATGGGCAACACAGTCCAAACAGCGGTTGTTGTGTGCCGCAGTAATTAGGACTGAAATCCCTTGGCCAGCTCTGAAGACTCTTGGAATTGTCAGCCATTAATTTTGACTTGAGTCACCACTGACATGCCGCTGTAATCTCACCCAGATACCAAGTCGGATCCACATTACTATAGAATCATGGCAAAAAAAAAAAAACTTTTTTTTGTGTGCGCGCCTGGATAAACAAGAGTTCCTGCAAGAGTAGAGTCAATTAATCCAATTCCACATTCTAAAACCAAAAAAATCTATCGTTACCCAGTGGGTGAAATGGTCTCCCCACACTCGTTAACACATAGGTTCTGCATAATGTGTATCTTCACGGGAATCCTTACCACCCCCCCCCCCCCCCCTCAAACCGTTCATCTCGTTAACGATTAGCGTCAGTCCGCGTGCTGTCTCGTTTGTGCGTGTCGGTGGGAAGCGTCCTGCTGCTTCGGAGGGAATACAATTTTCTCCACATGCGCGTGACTCTCCCAGGGCAGGAGACGGTCGAGAGAAACATGACACTTGCGCTTTTTCGAGAGAGGGAGGGAATGGAGGAGGAGACACTAAATATATTTTTAGGCTATGATCGACAGGGAGCAAAAGAGTTACAGATGGGGAGAGAAGTAGACAGAGAAAGCGGGCGTCAGATCTTTGCAGTAAAGCTAAGCGTTCTGAAGTGTGAATTCATCCTGTAGGAGAAAGAGTAAAGGAGAGATTGCTGCTGAGAAGCAAACACCAATGGACAATCGAATGGGTGCATGCGCAATCCATCCAAATTGTCAAAATACACCCAAGGACCCCCCAAACCCTACTACAATCCACCCCCTTATAGACATCATGGAATGCAAGTTCTCTATGTGGGACAACACATGAGAAGCTGTGGCTTGGATTATTGTTTCTTCATACATTTATAAATGTGAAAATGGTGACAGTTAAATCGTCCCATGAAGTTTAGTGTTTGAAGTTGCCCAGCTCGTATCCTTGTATATCAAGTACTACCACAATTTGATCACAAGATGGTGCCATTTCAACTATCTGTTACTCAGTATTGATTGAAATTCCTACCAGAAGCATCAGAACAAATTGAAAAGTTAATTGACCTCAGCGTTCTATTGGTTGAGATTGAATCGGATGCATAGCCAGTTCATTGAAAAGTGGCAGGCCATAGTTGAAATGGCACCAACTTGTAGTAGTACTATGTGATATGCAAGGATATTTCATGACTAACATAGTACTATGTTGGCCACCACATTTTTACCACAAGACAGTGCCATTTCAACTATGGCCTGGTGGGGAGTGAAGAATGTTGGGACGCACCCCCTGCAGTCTATAAGGGTGGGATTGCAGTAGGGTTTGGGGGGTCCTTGGGTGTATTTTCACAATTTAGATGGATTCCTCATGTCTGAAACATTATCAGGGAAGATTTTGGTGCTAATCAGATATTGAGAACTATATTAAATCAATATGATTCCCACAGCATGAAAAGGTTCTATCTGGATGTAATCAATTAGCAACATTTCCATTAATCCAAATCATTTTTTAACAAAATGCTTTAAGGATGCTAATATTCCTTTCTTACTCCTAAAGTTCTCAGGATGATCTGTGATAGTGGGTGCTCGTTCACCTTTGAGATAGAATTACCCAGCTGTCTGGTCAGGCTCACAGTACTGAAAGGTTATGAGCAGCCAGGTCACGCTCACAGTACTGTAAGGTTATGAGCAGTCTGGTCACGCTCATAGTACTGTAAGGTTATGAGCAGTCTGGTCACGCTCACAGTACTGTAAGGTTATGAGCAGTCTGGTCACGCTCACAGTACTGTAAGGTTATGAGCAGTCTGGTCACGCTCACAGTACTGTAAGGTTATGAGCAGTCTGGTCACGCTCACAGTACTGTAAGGTTATGAGCAGTCTGGTCACGCTCACAGTACTAAGGTTATTAAGCAGCCAGATCAGGCTGATAGTTCTGTAAGGTTGTAAGCAGCCTACTCTCTCACACACACAAAATTTGGTCTGAGAAAAGATCTTTATTTTTTTTTAAATAAAACAAAACAAAACAAAGACCGTACTGCCAGTTACTTTTCTTGAAAAAACTGCAACTTTAAGAGCCAAGGCAGAAATAATGTAGTCATGATTTAAAACAAGACTTAATTATTACAGAAACACAAAGAATGGCAAAAACAATAAAAAGAAGGTCACAAGGTGATGTCTTTTTTTGCCCATTTTGAAATGAGAAATTAGTGGTAACTGTTTATAATTTAAAAAAAAAAAAAAAAAAAAAAAAAATTGATTGCATATGCTTTTACCAACCACACCCACAGACAATCCCCAAAATTTGAATACAATAAAAAAAATGCATAAAAACTAAAGGAAAACAATTAAAAAAATGGAAACAAACATTTCTTATACAGTTAAATGTGCTTTTTTTTATACGTTTTATCTTTAATCTTGAATCACAACCTGGTCCCTGACTGTTTTTTTGAGTCTCAGTGGAATAATAATTTCTCCCAGAATTCAAAGCAGTAGAGGCGCTCATACAGGACTTCTCACCCTACCCGACAGCACCCTGCACCCCCCCCCCCCCCTCCCCCTCCCCCCTCAAGTCCAAAGAGACTCTTGGTACGTATAACCCAAACAAATACAAATGCAGGGGGGACTCTTTACTGCTATAATCGACTGTGATGACAAACGTGCATACAATGTATTCAGCCACCAAATGTAGTGATTTCCCCTTGTCCAGCAGAACCAGTCCAGCTAGTACCAATGTGTGCTCTAGTGTACTGGTACCCTGCATGTAGTGTTTAAGTACTGTAGTGTTCAGTCTACCTGTCTTCACTAAATCTGATGGCCATTGACTCCTTCCCCCAATCGCTCCTCACAGCCAACATAAGGTGAAACCACACTCCTGTCCCTTGGTGAGATCTCCCACCGCCTTATTCAATGTGCTAAAGAGACCTTAAAAAGGGGGCAGGGGACAGATGCAGGGACCTGATCATTTACACAAAAGCCCAGAGAACATAACTCACAAAGGAGTCGACCGATCCAACAGGCTGCAAGACAAGAACAGTGGACAAAGTTGTATATATAGTAAAAAAAAAAAAACAGAAGTGTTTTGAGGTCTTTGTAGAAAATAAAGAGTGGCACTGAGGGGGAGGAGTAGTGCACACCACCACCCCCAGGTGGAGTCCTGTGGGAGGGGCATCCATACAGAACCCACATATGTAGTACATACTGGGACCAGACTGATAGGGAGGGGAATTCACACTGACAACTGGAACATCCTGTAAACCCCTCCCCCATTTTAATTACATTCACCTAAACCCCTCCCCCATTTTAATTGCAGTCAACCCTACAGACACTCAAACAGAACACAAGTGAAAATAGATAACATTCATTCTATACAAATGCATAAACATTTTTTTAAAAATCTATGGAAGGAAAAAAATACAAATTAAAAATAAATTTGTACATCGACTATCAAAAGCCCACAAATCCTGGAAAGGTATTGGGGGGGGGGGGGGGTGCCACCAGCTGTGAGAAATGGATAAGAGACAGGGATCAAAAGGAGACAATTAGAGAGAAGACCGCAGGGAAGGACAAAAAGAGAGGTGTTAGATTTGGAATGATAGGGTGGGGGGGGGGGTGGGGTTAAAAAATGAACATTGACCTCCTCAATTTAAAACAAAGCTTTAAAAAGCCTATATATATTTTGTAAATATTAAAAAATACATTTTCTCAGATGAGGCGCAATTCTGACATTTCTATAACTTGACAGCAATTCAGAATCTGTAATAATGATGACAACAATTGAACGGACAATTGAACCCTTACAAGTATCTGCAATAACCATTCCAATAACAGAATTTTAAAAAAAATGATTGTCACAAGTTAATTGCTTTCAAGAGGGACCCTTAAGAGATTTTCTATCCTGTGATTTAGATTTTCGTAGGCGTGGCACACTGAATGACCGTGCACGAGACTCCACCTCAGCAAATCCCGCAGTGTTCCCATTTGCTAACCATTCGCCTTCGTCCACCTGGCCCCTGCCCATTGGCCAAATTTGATTATGAAAAAAGGTGTTGTGCAAATCTCTAATATCAGAGGTGATAACATTGCGGGGTGTGAGGTCATGCTACAGGGTGTGAGGTAACGACGGTGGGCTTGGTAACCCACAACTAACAGACGCTGACCTTTGGGTACCCAACACGGCGCTCTGGGGGGGGGGGGGGCGCTGCATTTTAGGAGACTTGACCAAAGAACACCTGCTGTTTTTTTTTCTTCATTTTTTTTGCTTGACTCCAAGTATAGTCTGTTCTTTCATCGAATCCCCACACAAGCAAACGCATCAGAGGTATGGAGGGTCATCAAGTCCACAGCCATTGCAGTCCCGCATGGAGTTCCCCGTGGTAGTCATCATCCTCATCTTCATCTTCACCACCATGGTTACTGTAATGAGTAGAGTGAAGGTGATTGTATCCTCCAGCATCAGACAGTGAGAGGGAGGGTAGGAAAGAGGGAGACGGACGGAGGGAGCGACAGAGATGGAGAGGGAGGGCGGGCGGGCGGGATCTCCAGTTTTCCTTTTCATTGTCCACAATCAGAGACAGTAGGAGGGAAATGGCTGCTCTCTGCCCATCATACAGACAATCAGTTTATCTGAGAGAGAGAGAAAAGATAAGGTGGTTTTACAATCATTACCTGAGGTACAGTGACCAACTGAAATCTGCTTCAACTGCCAGACCGAATGCAGATTAATAAAGGGCATGACAGAAAAAAACGAAATGAGACTTGACTAAAGCACTGACTTCAGCACCGGCCTTCCACACACAGCACATAAGACACGTGTACCATGAATTAAAAAAAAATTTAAATTAAAAAGACACAAAACAAATTCAAATGCCAAAATTCTGACTGGACAAAATACAACACCTAAAATATCCTTCAACAATCATCACACACTTAAGAGGAAGAGAAAGAGAAAGAGACAAAGAGACAAAGAGAGAGAGAGAGAGAGAGAGGCTTAGAGCCAAACAGATGAACAGAAGCACAGCCAGCTCGTGCAGGCCTGGTTGGGACATACCATGCTGTGACATGCAGTGTTTAAGGGAGAAGCGCGAGGGCTAACCGTCGTAAGAGTCGACCAGAGGCAACGAAGCCTTTCTGTTCCCATACATCTCCCCCTGAGCCAGAGAGAGAGGGAAAGAGTGAGAGCCAGTGAAAGTAAGAAAGGGTGATGGTGAGAACGAAAGAGTGAAAGAAAAATGGAGTGAATGAGTGAGAGAGAGTGAAAGAGGAAGAGAATAAAAGTGAGGGGGAACAGTGAAAGAGCGAATGAAAGTATGTGAAAGAGAGAGGGGAGGAGGGGGAGAGAGAAAGGACATGAGTGAGTGAGTGCAAGAGAAATGAGAGCAGGTGAAAGGAATATTACAGGGAGAGAATTTTACAGTGGAAAAAAGCAAAGGCGTTTGAGAGGGTCAATTCTATGAGCTTGCTGTACGTTCTGATCAGAGTTAGTGTAACAGCATTACCAGTGTTAGTGTTACAAGGTGCAGTGTTTGTGTTACCAGGTGCAGTATTATGGGGTGGTCACATTCACAGAAATTTGAGGAAATATTTGCTTCGTATTTCGCTTTTCACAGCGATAAATGATATGATGCGTTTCCCACAGGATTTTCTGAAACTGGTGGGTGGACCCCGAATTGTCTGGGGGGGGGGTCGAATTTAGTCAATTTCAACAGCTAAATGCATCAATTTGGTGCTCTGAGATTAAAATCTAAACATTAGATCCACAATTCTTTGTGATTGGACCGTGGAAAATGGAACGTGAAATATATAGAATTTTTGGCTAGACAGCTAGCTAACATCAGACCACCAGAAATGTGTTCTGATGAAAAATATTCAAAAGCTTTGTTAGACAATACAGAAACCATCACAATGCATTTTAACCTGTTCTAAAACTCAGCCCTGTCTTAAGTGGGATTGAAAATTACAATAAAAACAAGTTGAATACTTGTTTATTGACAAGAAAGCCTCTGAATCTGATCGGTTGACCTCTGTTGATTCCTCCTCTTTGTATTCTCTCGGTCTTTTCATAGTAAAGTAGCTCATTTTAAAAAGTAGATCTTGTTATATGACACAGAAGCCGAACGAGCCAGGCGACGCCAGTCAGATTGCAAAAAAACCAGAGCCTGCACTGAAGGGAAACTATTTTGGTGAAGGAAACGGGGGGAACACAGCAGGTTGCGTTTTGTTACATCATGCTGATATTAGCATGTATTTTTTATTTTATTGCTTTTATTTCTTTTTTTTTCTTTTAGTGGTAGGATTAGACGAGCATGTTGGGCTGAATGCCCTGTTCTCGTCATGCTCTTATGTTATGTTATCTCCCTTGAATAATGTCAGTATTATCTTCCACGATACACAATATGCATGAACTAGGGTATATCATTTTGTTTTTATTTTCAGGTTAGCTCACAAGAACATTAGTTGTAAAAAAAAAAATTAAAAAAAAAAAAGTTTAAAAAACGTAGGCGCTTATGACCTTTTTTCGTTAGCTGATGATAAATTAATATCGTAACAGTCGAGAGCGTGGCTAGCTTAATGCTGAAACAATATCTATCAATTATAGTATACCACAGAGGGTTTAACTTTTGCAAACAACTTTCACAAACATACTAACCACGTCAATCTCCACTGTATGCGGCGGGTTGTGTGTGTAAGCAGGGGGGAGGGGCATCGATCAGGGTGAAGAGAGGGTCTTTTTGAAGCGACGGGGCTACGCTGCACACATAAGCCTACAATTTCAAATTGTGATTTTTTTTTGATCAATTTGAAACTGTGGCAGGCTGCCACATTTTAATACATTAATAGGAAACACTAGTTTTGGTGAGAGGGAGGTAGCGTAGCATGATTGTGGCCTTCTGGTAGATACCATTCGGCTGCTAACTTAAACTTTAAAGGTCCCATGACCTAGAAATTGGACATTACCTACTTTTAGCATTTATAAGCAGTGTGGCATGATATTTCTGTGCTGGTAAAATATGAACTCGGTACTGCCAGACATTTTTTTGTTGTTGCATAAGAAAAAATAAATAAAAACTGCTTAACAGTCCCTTCAGAATTGGCCCTAGTTGTGACACATTACACAGATTTCGGTGCCACTTTAAAATACAATGCATGAGCTTCCGATTGCTAATGTTATTTAACGACGGTTCAGTCAGTGACCGCAGGTACTGTTAGCAAGCCAGCTAGCGCTAAACTCGGGCAAATTTATAAAAGCGTGGCTGTTTAAAGTGTGGCTGTATTTTACCCAAAATGATTCAGACAAATGCTTAAAAACAATAGCGTGCAAACGGGGGGGCATGTCAATAATGGTGGCATTTGGTGGTGACCTATAGTATACATTTGAAAGCATGCAGGGATGCACTACTGTGTTCGACTGCTTGAAAAGTACAGGCTAATAAGGCCGCGATCACACCGGATCCGCTTTAACAGCTGGGGGCGCCTTTTTTAGAATTGTTTTCAATAAGTCTGAAGCGTTTTCGACGCTGCTTTTGCGCCCCGGGCGCCTCGCGTTTATCAGCTCCAGGCGCCTCGCTGTTTATAGAAAAATGCTCAGTTTGCACAGGGTTGAAATATCTCATCTTGAAGCGCTCTGAGGAAAAATGCGCGCCACGTCACTGTCATTCTTTTCTCCTCTGTCCAATCGCATGAAAGTAGAGGCGGGCCTTGATTCTGCCTGTCGGTTCCGGGTAAACAAAGACGATTGAGGAAAAAAATGGTAACGTTAGTTGCCGTTTCAGCCCACCCGGAGTTATATGATTTCAATAATCATGACTACCATGATAAAAATAAGCGATCCAAGGCACTCCGCTTATTCACGGCTTTTTAGAGACAAATAACGAAGCAAACTTTCGGGCAAAATTAGTTTGCTAACACTGTTAACAACGTCAGCTAAGTGATTGACAGGAACGGAGTTCGGTTGCCTAGCAACAGCAAAAAAGACGCCTCCAACACCTTTTTCAGAGTAGGCTTTCGTAAAATCAAGACAGGTAGTGCTCCTTGCGTTTTGAAGCCTACAAAGCGCGTCCTGTGTGATCGCGGCCTTAGTATAATTTAAACAGTTAAGAGGTAACGGATATATGGTTACATTTATTTGCCTTTGTAAAAAATATGTTCTTTAATATCGTCGTTTGCACTATTTTATTTGTTTCTTTGGTTTTCCGGAGCGAAAGTGTAGGCAGGAGATGGGAGGGGTGCTTGTGTGATTCCGGGTCAGTTAGCCACTCAATGCAGAGCATGTGAAAAAAACCTGAACCGTCCACCTAAAACGGGCTGTTCAGCTCGAAGGGTAAAAAATTCACTGGATTTATATTAAAAATATATTAATATTATATATATTTTTCCCCTTAAAAAAAACCTTATCAACATGTTTGGTTTACCTTGTAGAATAATATAAAATTGACAAAAATAGTATGACATGGGATCTTTAAGAACTACTTTGATAAGTGGAAATTAGTTTCTAGCAACTAGCGAACATTTCTGTAGAGGTTTTAAAGTTAGCCGACGATACCAGCTCATAGCTTTTCATAGCTACCATTCATGTATCACAGCCGAATGGCAGCTAAGTAGCTAACTACCATTTGGCTGTGATACATTGAATACGAGTTAGAAATGAACGGTTATCAGCGAGTATCGTAAGCCAACTTTAAAACCTCTACAGAAATGTGATGTACCATCATGTCCCGTTTCGTGGCCGACTGCAAACCAAACTATCTTTCTTATTTTGTTTCTGTAGTTGTGTACAGAGGTGTTGTTCAGCACCGAATGCTGGGACACAGGCAGAACGAGCAACGTCCTCCATTTTTTATTTTGTCTAGGCAATAACATAAGCATTTCCATTAGCTGATATTGCAAATTTGCAGGTCAAAGTTCAACATGGTAAATGCGAATGGTGAATTTGCTCCGCAACCGGAAATTATTTTCTGTGAATGCGGCCACCCCATTAGTGTTGGTATCATAGAGGGCTATATATTCTGCCCCAAACGGAGAGCCTGATGTCTGCGCTACCAGCCCAGTCACAGGAGGGTGCTGTGTCCACTGCTCTCCCCGTCAGCCCAGTTTGATGATGAAAAATAACCTTCCAATCAGCAGCAAAGCACATGGCATTTACTGATAGTAACCGGCTCCTGGGTCTGTGTCACCATCAGAAACACGACTACCCTACTTAGGCCTCATGAGCTGAGAACACAGAACAGTGAAGGCAGGCCTTCCAACACAAGCACACCAATCAGAGGGGAGCTCAGCAGGGGGCGTAGGTTGTGCCTCACCTGTACAGCTTCTCTGTCGGACATGTCGAGGGAGTTATCCAGGGTGTGCCTCCGCTCTCTCTGATCCAGTGTGGAGTAGACATCTACACACAGACAGACAGAAGTTAAGTTGGCAAAAGGGGGTAAATACACAATCTGCACAATCATTTATCTCTCATTCACGACTGTCGGGTCCAATCGGGTCCGACTGTCGTTGGGTCTAGGGCTGGGCGATATGGTGATAGTATCGGATATCGACGATAATTGACAGCTATCATGATGGGAGTTGCATATCGTGATTTACAGACTATGTCTACTTCGCCAAGTTCCCACCTGCGGCGTTGCACCTTGAAAGAACATAGCCTCACACAGTGGAATGCACAACGAAGAGCCAAAAATGCATTCCTTTGCAATACTCCATGTGTTAAGCATGGCAAAAAAGGCACGAGGGACACATCTTCCAGGTCGCTTTCTTGCTCACTCATCCTTCGCTATTTAGGCATTCTGGGACTTTTGCAACATTGCCTACTCCTAGGGATGGGAATCGTTAGATTTTATTGATACCGATGCCATTATCAATTCCGCTTATTGATCCGATTCTTTATCGATTCCTTAAATATTATTTGCTCCCAGGCTATTAAAAGACCAACTATTACTATTGGGTGGTCATCTAAAATGGATTCAATGATACAATATTTATGAAGTATAAAGCATTCGTTTTTCATTCATATTTCTTAGTCATATCATGGAAAATATTTATCTGCTATATTTATGCCTGGACAGAGCATCCAATAAGTGGCAGAGCATCCAATAAAAGTCTGAATTGTATAATTCTGTAAATTGAAATGGCATTATAAATGTCATTTGGCTTGATCAATACGAGTGCTTAAAAATATCAGACATCAAAGAAAATAAGACACCAGAAAATAATGAAAAAGGACGCGAGGAGAGGATAAATTATCAGTTTAACGTTGTCAAAAAAGATGGCTAAATATTGTTGTTTAACCGCTGCTCTGTGATTGGGATATTTATTAAGTTTCATTCTCTAACGAAGATCGCAAAATTTACTTATGAGCTCCTAGGCGTGTTTCATAAAGCTGCACCGTAACGTTTCTGTATTATCAGAACAGTTTCAACTGTCACCATTCTCCCCTCTCTGATTTAGCCTATACATTTACATGGAAGAAAGATGAGATCTTTAACGTTACCTGAGGCAAGCTGGCTTCTCTTATTAGCTGAAGATGACTAAGATTGAAGATTATCATTTAGCTAATTTAGGTTATTCGCTTTCCAAATCTAGGCTACTCATCTGTGCGTCGCCAAGCAGGCAATCGTTGTCAGATTAGTCTACCGCCAATCAAAACACTGTAGTTTTACACTTGTAGTTGGTTATAGGCTCCTGAGGGATGTCCACACACTCCAGAAATGTGTTATAGGCTAGTTCTGAATAGTTGATCAATTCCGAAGACGGATCACAAAATGGAGCTTACGCGAACATTTTCTATTGGTTTTTAAATGATAGTAGCAGTAGTATTAGTTTTAAAAAAATGACGTTTACATTTTATTTTATATTTTTAGACGGGGCGCCAAACTCTGCCTGCCATCATGCGCTGTCTGAATGAAAAACGACGGCGCGCATGACATGACGTTTTGCTATGCATAGCTGTCGGGAATACATGCTGGAATCGATGAGAATCGATAAGCTCGAAGACGTACAATTCCGAGGAATCGGACAACTTGGAACTGGTTCCTAACGGGAACCGTTTCTCGATTCCCACCCCTACCTACTCCTGAAGTTTTTTTTAAAAAGCGCTTTTCTTTTTGTCTAATCTCTTCACGTATGTGACTAATTAGGTGACCGTTGCATGCATAACATTTGGCAGTGCCGCCGATAAAGCCTCCAACACTGAGAACGGAGTGAGAACAAACCCTACACGATTCAGAAATAATGTAAAAATTGTATGCCATTTATTGTAATACCTATAGCCTGCTGATAATAAAATGTACATCATAGACTTTTGTTGCATGACTATGCTATAACAGATTAGAAGGTTTAGACGTAATAAGATATAAAATATCATAACATGGGTCCACCAATAAAAAATATCTAAAAACAAATTAGAAAACAGGCTAGGCTATTTATAAAAAACGATACGCATGTTCATATATGCATTTTTTCTCCATGACCATTTTTTACAAACTATTTCCACCATGTTGATCGGTAATAATAATTTTGTTACATTTTTCTTTGCGGAACTTTGCTCACCACAAGAACCGCTCGTCTCTGCTTTACAGAGCAGTCCAAAATGAAGGCTATTTAATAGATAACTGAGCAGTTATTGCTACAAACTAGTAACTTATATATCGAAAATGATATAAATGTTCTACACCGTAGAAACATTTCCGTAGCCTACTTGCACTGCGGCAGGCTGTATCAATACAATGAATACAGAAGGTGGAGGCGAGGGCATAACAATAATGTGCAATTATAAAATAATAATTTAACAAAAAATATGCCTGGGCGTGCAAGTTTAAACATCCTGCACTGATCGGGAGCTTATAAATACGTCACTAGCCCGACACCGTATGTACGTAGTCCTACCTTTATTTTGCTGTAGATTTGTGAAGATAATTCACAAAATATCTAAATTGCGTTCTACTATACGGAATTTTCTATGTTCCAGCACCACTGATTCCCCAAGGGTGTCGAATAGTTATACTGTATTCCAACAAAAACAGAGGTGTTGTTCCGGGGGGAGGGGAAGGGCGATAGTAGTGTATATCACTATGTTACACATGACAGTATCCTGATACTATCGCCCAGCCCCTACTCGGGTCCATTCGGAACGGGTCGGGTCCATTGCGGAAAGGGTCTTAGTTTTTTGAAAATTAATTTATGCGGGTAGTGTTCGGGGAAGAGCCACGGGTCCATTTCGGAAGGGGTCCCATTTTTTGTACCAGTGAAGACCTCTAATTCACACTCAAAGCCGAGATGCAAACCATCAGTGTGTGACCAGTTTTCGGGGGGAGAGAGAGGGATAGAGAGAGAGATTGAGACAGAGAGAGCGAGATGGCTCTAATGTGGACACTTACCAGGTCCCATGTCATTCAGTGGAATCATATCCCTGTCTCTTTTTTCTCCTGGATGAACAGACAGACAACTTTTAACACTGATAACGAATCTCACTCAGAAACACTCGCACACGCACACGCACACACAACCTTAGAGTAGCTCTAGGACTGTGTCCGAATATGACCCGTTCCCTGTCTCGGTCCCCACAGACCCGTCTAGTATGTGCCCCTGTCCCCCCTCACTTTGCAAGCAATGTGCAAAAGAAATCCCACAAAACTCCTTCCAAACTAGTGAGGAAGCAGTTTAATATTTTTTTTTTTATTGAGAATATCAATCAGCTAACATATGACGATGGTAACAAAGTGTAGATTATGAATGAAGATAGAATTAACAAAAATAAAAAGGGAGTAGTTTGTAATATGACCCGCTCTTGTTCTTGTACCATAGATATGCATATACGCTCTATGTCTTTTACGTTTTTACTTCCGGATTACGTACTGAAATTGTCACAGGTTCTGCGTATGAGTGTGCTTCCTGAATTCCCTCAACAAAACCCCGGAAATAAGGGTTTCATATTAAGTGCCCCTGATTTGTGAGAAAATTTGCCCACTCAAAAGCCCAAATATGGGCCCTCAAAGGGGTTAAGGGGTGATATTCGGACACAGCCTTGGTCTCAGTCGCTCTTGCATGTCCATGGAAACAAGGAGTGATAGATAGCGCAGTGCAAATGGCCTCTCGGAGCAGCACATTATATTAAATACACAATACACTTATTTTCACACCTCTGCTGTAATAGACAAAAATGAAATAACTAAATTACATTCATTAAAGTTACATATTTATTCCAGTTAGGCTACTGAATATTTCAAAATGTCTCAGGTTTAGCTTTAAGATGACTGGACATGTAATACATATCTCAGCTTAATAAAAATCTAATCAAAAAGTCCAATCAATTTTTATTTTATAAGCAATTTCTTTAACAGTGTCTTATTCTCACTGTGATTGTCGTAGGCTCGTGTTTAAAAGTGCTGATTTGGTGTCGAGTGAGGCAGCTATATAGACATGGGAAAATGTTCCTTGATCAACTCTCAAGTAACGTAGGCTTCTGCTTGCGCACGTGGCAAAAATCAAACTGACGTTCCTCAAAATGCTTTGCGAAGAATGGAAGAGAAACAGTGTCATCTCAATGTGAGCCCATTTCAGAAAATAGTCAAATGTTAACTTTACGACCATGAAGCAGTCTGTAACGATGCAAAATCAAGTAAGATACAAACACGTTATCAGCTCGAGCCGGACCGCATCTAATTCTCAGCTATAACATCATTATCAGAGCTTTCACTTTAAAAAGGTGTGACAAAACTAGGCAAGAAAATACCGTGTCCAGCGGTGTTACTGTTCTTATTAAAGGAAAGCTTTCTGGACATTTCTTGTTGTTACTGAAAATATATTAATTTAATATTTTGCCTTTGATAGCCTACCACTGTAGCCTATCCTCTCAACACACTTGAAGTTGTCCACTCTGTACTACCCACCTTTTCATTATTTGCGCTGTTCTAACAGTATCTGCTTTTGAAGTCCTCTCTGGGGCTGCTTTTACAACTTTGTATTTAAAGGCATGTCATTGCTATAATTTCGGTAGTGCGTCGGGTTAAATGGAAATATACGGCAGATTTAGAGAAAAAAATGTTTTCTGAGTTTTTCCCTTCCCTGATAAAAACTGTCTGCAATTGGTGGGCGGTTGCTCGTTAGTAGTGGGTGGCCCGCCCACTAACCGCTATGGCAGGAGAAACACAGATAATGCAGGCCCACACCCTTAGCTAATCAGCTAGCAATTCAAGCCACTATGCCAACCACCTATATCAGCCACTGTAAAGCCATCAGGTCATCAGAAACTTTCATAAGTGTACAAAATATGCTTTATCGCACAACAAAAACTGTCTGAGCCAATTTAAATATCAAATATTTTAAATAACACCAGAAACCGAACAACCACTTTAAGCACTGGCTCTGAGAAATGACTTACAAGCCAGGCACACAATTTCAGGTAGTACTATGCAAGCACTGGAGATTTTCTAAAGTGCAGAAGTGGATGAACTACATTTCCCATCATGCCTCACTAACCCCGGTCGATGAGTGGCAGGGTGCTGTCTTCATAGGCTGCCCCGTTGTTGCGGGTGGTGGCAGGCAGATTGAGGTTCACCATGAAGTCGGTCTTCTTCCACCCGTCCTTCTCAAGGGGGCGCCGCAACTCCTTATGAGCCCAAATGATCTGCAGTGCCTGCCCCGCCCCACGCACCTCCCGCTCAGACCGGTTACTGGAGGGGACACACAAACACACAACCTCCATTAATTAACACTCACCCTCCCCCTCATTATACAAGACTGTGAAAGCTCCACCCCCCCCCCCCCCCCCTCCATTATAAGTGTGGAGGCCCCGCCCAGTACTGCGTCTTCTCACCCATCCTTGTTGATGAGCACCAGCCTCTCTACACCTTGCGCAGCACGCAGCCTTTTAGCGGCCTCGACGCTGGAACCTAGCACCTCAGCCAGTGTGCTGAGCACAGACACCACCGTCTCCTCCGACAGCGATCGCACCGGCTGCTGCTGGCCCGCCGCCGGCAGGTTCGCCACCAAGTGCGGAACAGCGTGCTTACCTGTGGAGCACAGAAGAACAATTCACACACAAAATGCTAAACCACACTATGCTAATGCTAACCCTCCATCACGCTAAATCTACAATGCTAATGGCAACAGTCAATCACACTAAACACGCAATGAAAATGCTAACAGTGCATCAAACAGTGCCAACAAGTCCAGGCAGGCAGGCACGCACGCACCAAGCAGGTCCCGGTTCCTCCCATCGATGGCCAGGTTCCTCAAAGCGCCAGACATAGCCTTCACCACGCGGTCATTCCCGTGAGCCAGGAGCTCAGTAATCATGGGCAAGCCCTTCTCCTGCCTCACCACGGCGCGTACGTACCGACCGTACTGAGAGAGGGGGAGAGAGAAACAGGGAGATAGAGGTAGAGAGAGAATATGAGAGGGGAGGGGGGTCAGAGGTTATTTGCTGCTGGAGGAGGAGGAGGAGGGCGATTGGGTTTTGGGGATCTGGGATTTGTTGGGGTAAGGGGGGTGTTTTGGGGTGATTGATGAAGAGGGGTGAAGTTTTTGGGAATACTCACAGTCCATCGTCCTGCACATAGGTTCTGCACGGCGCCAGCAGCCGCTTCCAGGACTGAGGGGTTCTTACTGTCCCGCAGCAGGGCAGTGTACACCTGCACCACCTCAGGCTGAAACAGCAGCTCATAACCTGCAGGGGGCAGCATGTCAGTCTGTTTTACACCGTAAAACAGGGCTCCCCAAAAACACACTATACAACAGGGCTCCCCAAAAACACACTATACAACAGGGCTCCCCAAAAACACACTATACAACAGGGCTCCCCAAAAACACACTATACAACAGGGCTCCCCAAAAACACACTATACAACAGGGCTCCCCAAAAACACACTATACAACAGGGCTCCCCAAAAACACACTATACAACAGGGCTCCCCAAAAACACACTATACAACAGGGCTCCCCAAAAACACACTATACAACAGGGCTCCCCAAAAACACACTATACAACAGGGCTCCCCAAAAACACACTATACAACAGGGCTCCCCAAAAACACACTATACAACAGGGCTCCCCAAAAACACACTATACAACAGGGCTCCCCAAAAACACACTATACAACAGGGCTCCCAAAAAACACACTATACAACAGGGCTCCCCAAAAACACACTATACAACAGGGCTCCCCAAAAACACACTAGACAACAGGGCTCCCCAAAAACACACTATACAACAGGGCTCCCCAAAAACACACTATACAACAGGGCTCCCCAAAAACACACTATACAACAGGTCTCCCCAAAAACACACTATACAACAGGGCTCCCCAAAAACACACTATACAACAGGGCTCCCCAAAAACACACTATACAACAGGGCTCCCCAAACACATACTGTACAACAGGGCTCCCCAAACACATACTGTACAACAGGGCTCCTCAAATACACACTGTATAACAGGGCTCCCCAAATATACACACTGTATAACAGGGCTCCCCAAATATACACACTGTATAACAGGGCTCCCCAAACCTACAGTTCTCTGTTAAATTACCTTTCGCTGGTGTCGTCCTCTTTGGAATATCGATCAGGTCTGCTGTGGTGTCATCTGCATCCTTCTTACCTGAATCAGAGGACAGCACACTGAAGTAGACAGGCACACACGCCAAAACACGACTAAACTGATAAAACAGATGTAACACACTGCTCTATCCCAGAGTTCAGAGCAGAAATCTGTGACTCAAAAACATCACATGCAAAAAGGTGACAAATGCCCCCCCCCCCCCCCCCCCCCGACAGACATTCAAATAAGGATGTTAGTCATCAGTACCCTGGTGACTCACGTAAACTATCCGATAAGCTGTGACTGATGACATTACCCCTGCCCCACCCACATCCCAACTGGAATGACCGGAACCAACTGGTGTAGAACATCTACATTGTTAGGGTATGTGTGGCATTAGGCAATGTGTGGAATTAGCCAGTGCTGTGTAGCCAGCGTTAGACCAGCCAAAAGCACACTGAACCAACAGCCAATGGAAAGGAAGTAAAGTGCTTACCTTTGGAAAACCACTCATCTAACCAGGAGGGAGGTGGAGAGAGAGGAAGAGAGGTAAAGACAGAATTTAAGAGAAGTTAAGCACCAGAAACAGCAGTGTCCCAGTACACCCAAGTTACCCAAGCAAGGCTGAACCCAGATGCACAACAGGGCTTGAAAACGAAATTGTTTTTATATCCGTTTGTTCCGAGCAGAATGTGAATTTTAACGTTTCTGTTCTTTAGTTCCTCCTGCAACATAACATTCCTGAACCGGTAAAAAAGTTAATTTTGTTCTTTTTGCCACCTCCCAAACATTCAAACCAGCCTAGTAGCCTGCCTCAGAACGCAATATCGAAAACGCGTTTCCGAAAATAATAGCCTAACAAAACAAGGGTAAAGTGAAGTTATTGTTTAGTTGTGTCTTATAATCACATGGAATTTGACTGGTGTATTAATCGTCACTACCTACGTGAAGCCTCCCACCTCATCACTACCCGCCTGGTTTAGAAAAAGAAACACATTCTATGGATGATGAAAAACAGTGGCAGACAATATCACACTGCGTTAGCACTGAATAACTTTGCACGAGAAATACAGCACCACGACAAAATAACCATGTTAGAATTGCTTTGATATAGGGAAATCCCGTCGGAAGAGACACAAAATTCAAATCGCACAAGCAAATAATCTGATCAACTCCAGGCATTTACAAGGTGTAGCAGCAGCTAGAGGTAATTGAAATACAGGCTTTATAAACTGCACACACAAAATTCACATCCAACAATTAACTTGAACATAAACGGACGATAACGTCAACAGCATCGTTAGCACTAGCAAATCCACTGATAACATACACAGTAGTCTAGCCAAACATTAAAAATTAAATTATACCACTCAAGCAGTGGCCAAGGCCTGAACTCGTTGCAATAACATGCAATGGCCTGCTCATATTCAGTATGAAAACCAAAGGCAGAGACAAAGCATCACCAATAAAATATTAGGGTATGTGAAATACCACCACCATAATATAAATAAAATGCGTCTTACCCACAAAATTCTTCCTTGACTTCGACCTACCAAAAGCGGGCATAATGGGCTATCCTCAAATTCCAGCTTCCTGCCAAGGTCCGACTCAGCTATCAATAAACTAAAGGTGACAAAAAAAAACTACCTTTGTCAATGGCTATACCAATTTTGTGCGCTGCAGTGGTAGTTGGTGGTCACTTAATTTAACATCTGAATAACTTTTAAATACAACAAAAAATTTAATTTGTTTTTAGGTTAGGGTTAATTGTAGCAGTTATAGCAGCAAATGTTGCATAGGCTACCTGCAAGGTCTCCCGTGTTTCCCAGGTTTGTCGCAATAACTACAGTGACCATAATCCATTGCGCCTACAGGCATGCAAGTAATGCATCACTTCGGAAACATACGGAACACGGAACAATATTCACACACGAATGACCAAAAAGTCCAAATCAAAAACTGATATTCTCCAAAACCAAACCGAAATCGAACCAAACTCAAAAAAACGCTAATTGCTCAGCACGACAAAACACACATTCATCACCACCTCGACCCCAGAACAATCTTCCACATTTTAAAACCTAAATGTACGCAGGTATGTAAGCATTTGTGAAATGCATGTAACGGAAAAAAACGTTAAGTTACAAAATTTTCACTTAGTTTTTGCTCATGAACAGTATTGTTGATTAAGTCTCCGTTTTTGTTCCTGCAAAAATGCCTTTAGTTAACTGGTTTTCATTTTCATTACGTTTTCAAGCCCTGATGCGCACACACGTGCACACACAGCCGCTGAAGCCAGCTCAACTTCCGTTACAGGTTACAGATTCAGGTACGTGTGAAGTCCTGAGCGCCAGAGGGGCATCAGAGTACGAGGAATCCAACTCTGCTGCTGTAACTCATTGGGGAGAGAATCTCTGCACACTCTGTACTGATTTTGACCACAGATATTAAACAATAACCAGACCGCTGACCTTTGCCCTCTGGCAGAGACCCCTGACCTTCACCCTCTGGCAGGGACACCACTGACCTTTGCCTTTGCGTGAGCCGAAGCAGCTAGCTTTGTGGGAGGAGCCGGGGGTGGAGCCCTGGTTTTGGGTCACGGCTTCATGGTAGCGCTCGCAGCCAGGAACCTCCCGATGGACCTGATAGGATAAATTCCTCAGCAGGCACACGCAGTTCTCCACCAGCTGAGAGAGAAAGAGAGGGGTTACCTCATTTGATAATAATAGATTCAATTTAAAAGCACCTTTATCAGGCTCAAGGACACTGTACATAAAACCTGCTGTGAAAAACCTGGAGGGATAGTGCTACTCAGAACCCATGCCGTGCAGTGGGAAGGCAAGTCTGTAGAGATGGATCATAAGTCTGGTCTTGAAAGTGTTGATGGTGTCAGCTTGGGGGCAGCAGCTGAGAAGACTCGATTGCCGAGTGTGCGTCGCCTGGTGCGGGGAATGATGAGAGCACTGGAGGATACGTGCGGGGGTATAGGGGTGAGTTCTGTTTTATTACTGTTGAGCTTGAGGAGATTGGTGGCCACCCATTATTTGATTTCAGAGGCAGGAGATGGGGGGGGGGGGGGAGGGTTTGTCGTGGCGATAGAGCTGAGTGTCCTCGGCGTAAGAAGTTAAAAGTTAAAGCCCCAGGGAACTAAGCCTGAAATCGTTAACATGTATGATATAAAACTTGTGTTATTAAGTATCCAATAAATTTTGAATGAAAAAAAATAATAATAATTATAAATATGATAAAACATTGCTCAAAAACAGCCCTGTAAAAATCAGACCTGAATTAGGACGGTCGGGGTATGGTCCCAATATTCTAATGAGCACGCTCGATTGACATTCCTCTGTCCAAAAAGACACACTGTGTCACACACAACAAAAATATAAAATGGCGCAAGAATCAGGGTTGTACAACCATATATGTACAAACCTACCGGCGCCGATTTTGATTGAACAAATTCCGCAAATCAGATAACCCGTATTCTCTGGCTTCACAAGTGGTGACAGAATGGTGGGTTTTCAAAATACAAAATTTCCACGTTATAATAAACCACACTTCTTAACTGTTATCATTTGTTTCATCCAATAGATGTGAATACTGCTGCTAGTTGACGTTGGGTAGCTTGCATGTTGAATGCCACGGAATTGTTTGGTTGGTTACCCTGGCAACTAAAGCTCCACTCTGCTTCAGTTCCGTTACTGCCTTCAAGTGCTCCTTGGAGGCACAGATTTCCTAGTTGCCAAATCGCAATTAGGAGGTTGACGCATTCACATGCTCCAAAATCGAAATCACCAGCAAACACGGAGGTCTAGAAAGTAAATGTTTCTTTTGATCCTTTAAAAAAAAAACATGTGGAGAGCTGCGATCACATTCTGCATGAGAAAGAAGAGGAAAGGAAACATATGAGGGGAGCCATTTATGATAAAGTATATTTTAAAAAAATGGTTGTGTGCTGAGTGTGCGTGACCATCAATATGATAATCTGCACCGCTGCCTGGTTGCATTGTCACATGTGAATCTATCGTAATTTCTGCCATTTCGACTTGGCACCTGGGAAATGGTGAAATGGTCAGTGGTGAAACGTCACAACTCGGGAACTCGGGTAGCAAAATGATCTCCGACTTTCCCACTTGTAATTACGATTTGCAGGTTCGTTCAAGTGCAACTTCCATGTCGGAAACTCATATTTCCGATAATTCCGACAGCACTTGAAGGCAGCATGTGTATTCAAAAACATCAACTGCGTTGTACCCAGCGAATGCTGCTTCCCATGAGAAGGCATAGATGACGTTATTAGCTAACGTTAGTGCTACACACCAAACGTTAGCCAAGATACGGGTAACATTACTGAAAGTAGTAAATCCACAGAGCTAGCCAACACACTGGCCGTGTTCGAATAAGGCATTAATGCGGGACAAATGCTGGGTGGGAGGGACAAGTGACATCAGCCCTGTGATTGGTTTGGGATTAGTGCCGTCACCAATTCCAAGTATAGTAGCGCCCAACTTCAATCCAAAAATTAGGTTTTTACGAGGCCGTGGGAAGGCAATGGGAGACGTCACAGTGACTTTGTCCATATTTTTATACAGTCTATGGTCCAAATCCACAATTGGCTCTGATGGTAACACAGCAGGCAGAGCAGAGTAGCAAACTATCCCAAAACAGTTCATCAGAAAAATGCTGGCTAATAATTATAATAACACTAGCTATTATCTATAAAAAAACACAAAAATGCAAGCTTAAAAGTTAAAACCAAAACAAATCTTGCGCGGAGAAGCTGCAACACTCAAGCAGGCAGAAATGCTAACTGAACTGCAGGGAAGAAGGCCCTGCTTACCTTGTTGTCCACATCTTTGCGGTTGATTTGTGATTGGACGATGTACATTAGTGAATCAACCAATCCTGTACACTCCCGCAACTTCCGCCGGGCCTCACTGCGTTCTGAACTCACATTTCTGGGGGGATGGAAAGATTTTAAATGATTTTCTTTCACAGGAGCAGAAAATGGTTTTCAGTCAGCCTGCACCATCTGTGTGTGTGTGTGTGTGTGTGTGTGTGTGTGTGTGTGTGTGTGTGTGTAAGCGAGTGTGCGTGCGTACCTTAGACAGCCTGCCGTGTTGATGAGCGCTGTCTCCCACTCCAGGTGTTTGGGTTTGCACCCTTCCTCTCCTCCTCCTCCTCTCTCCCAGCCGGAGTATGGCACCATCACCTCGTCTGACAGGGCGTGCAGCGCGTGGTCCACAATCTCCATCTTCACTGAGTCGTGGGACGACAGGTTCCACAGGGTTCCTGTGGGGAAACGGCTGGTCATCATCATCATCATCATCATCCTCAGCACCACCACAGTGGACCGCAGGTGAAGGCGTACAAGTGTATCTTTTGGTGATGGTGCCAGACAGGTGTAGCAGAGTTCTCAACGGTTCTAAATATTTGAGCCCGAACTAAAACCCCACCTGGGTGACGTGAGGCGCAGGCCCGGTAATTGCAAAACATTAAATCCGCCGACCAGAAAAAAAAGGCCCGATGGATTTACGGAGATCAGAAAATGTCGCCTTATCACCTACCGTGGAGCGAGCAGCGGAGCGGACAGATTGCATGCTGGGTTGAGGAAGAAAGAGGCACGCACTGCAGAGTGCAGAGTCAGAGAACAAAAAGCTTTTCCTAAAATTTTACTTATAAACGTGAGAAATATCTGCATAACACAGGTTACCTTATTTCCAAATTTCCCAGAACAGCAAAAACGCCCTGTAAAATGCCCTTTTAACTATTATAGCTACAGGAGTTGTCAAAATGTTGTCAGAGCTGATTACGATATAAGCTATGCTAAAGGCATTAAATCTCTAAGTGGAGGGTTAATAATGCTAGACTGCATGACATATGATAGCCTATACAATTGTATTTCATAGATAAATCATCAGTTATTGCTCCAAACTTTAATAATAATGTTCATTTTTATTGCATTACAGCCTGTCGCAGTGCACTAGCCTAGCTATATGACTTGGTGCACATCTAATTCTATAACGGTGGATCACACTATTCTCCTGGATAAGGAAGCTCTTTTAGGCTAAGCCAAGTAAAATCGCATACTTTGAAACGAACTACGAGTTGGTAAGAAAAGCGAAGGCATCTAAACGTGTAAAAAGCCACGTGGAATACTTGAAACTTTCTCTAAGAATTCCAGCTCAATTTGTAGGCTAATTATAACTGGGTTATATTTCTGCAGAATGCGATGTCCGGGAATAAGGAAACTATGGGTTTGCGTTCATTATTACCCCTTGTCAATTACGCTTACCCTATCCACGGTGGCCTTCTAGTGGTAGTCGTTGACGTCCCAATTATATTAGCCTATATAACTCCTGTAGGCTATAATAGTTAAAAGGGCGTTTTACAAATAGGTTAGCTGTTCAGGGAAATTTGGAAATACGGTAACCTGTGTTATTTCTAACATTTATAACATGAAAATATATGTGCCTGTGATGGTGTTGGTCATGTGTAGATGTACAGGTACATGCACCTGTGATGGTGTCGATTTGTTGTAGGTGTATGTGCAGGTATATGTACCTGTGAGGTTGTTGGTCAGGTGTAGTTATACGTACAGGTATATGTACCTGTGACGGTGTTGGTCAGGTGCAGATGTACGTACGGGTATACGTACCTGTGATGGTGTCGGTCAGGTCCTGGTCTCTGGCCTTCCTCAACAGACGCACCAGCGCAGGAACACCGTCGCAGTTCTTGATGGCGATCTTGTTGTCGGCGTCGCGGCCGTAGGAGATGTTTTTCAGAGCCCCACAGGCCGAATGGTGAACCTCCTTTTTGGGATTGTCCAGCAGAGAGACCAAGGCAGGGATCCCCTTCAGTCTCCGTACCTCTGATTTCACCTGAGGTCAGGGGGGGGGAGGGGTGATGACCAAACATGAAATCAGAACTCGCTCCCATCACCCCAGAGTCAAACGCACACAGCACTAAGGTTAAAAGGTACGCGTTTGTTTTGATATTTAATGCATTTTCAACATTTACAATTACGCCTCGTCGAGTGAATGTACATTGTAAGTTCTCTGCGTAAAACTAAACTAATAAAACTAGAAATGCTGTTACGCCCGGCTGTAACTTATTGTTCAAAGCATCCAATAAGACATTGCAAACACTGGAATGCATGAGACGGGTTTGAACAGCATACAGGGTTTTACACATAGTCGTTTCAGATAGTGTAACAGTGTTATGAAGTGTTGTATATATCTCAAACGGATTGTCCAAGATGACAAATGACCACTAAATTTGGAAAGGGACATCTCTGTGTAAAACCAATGGTAGGATTGTATATTTATTTCACATTTAGTAGGGATGTCCCGATCCGATCCATGGCATCAGGCCGATACTGTCCCAGAATGCTGTATCGGATATCGGAGAGGAGAAAAAAATATGATCCGATACGCGCAGCGTGTCACGTGATAACAGTAGTAACTGTTGCTATGTCCATCAAGCTATGTGTCTGTCAAAGCAAACATAAAAGTAGGCTACTGCCCTTTTGGAAAAATTGATCTTCATTTTCATATTTGTAGTGTAGTTTAAATGCTAGCTGAAATGATTAAATGTAGATCTTATGATGCTAGGCAGCATTATTTCCATCACAGCGTGCTGTCTCATTTGCTAGATAGCTACCACAGTGACCGTGGAAACCGGAACAGACATCAGTAGAGGGACTAGCTGGTTTGGCATAAAATAGCAAACCATATCTCATTCATGAAGACATTATTATCAACGGTTTGTTTACGAGACTACGAGTCTGGTAACGTTAATGTTATTCGACGTTAACGTTTAAAAAACAAATCTGCAAACACTAACATATGGTCTTTTATATTAGTAAGCTAAGCAAACGTCCAAATAAGTCCAGTTTCAGCACAGTAGCTATGTGGTAACTAGCCAGCTAACGTAAGATGCGCTCGCTTTGGCTTTAAAATGCCTAGTTACAACAGCACAGTATTGATTTCATGCTACGGAAGTGAACATTCATTTGTATTAAATAAAAATTCTGTCAATTTATATTTGAGGTGAGATTCATTTTACTATTTCAAATTAAATGGCTCGAGCTAGAGTTTGCCATTATTTCACAAACTATTAAATGTTCCAATACTTTGTCTGTTTAGCAGTGGCCATTACATTATTGCATTATTCATGTTTTTAGCTTACTAACATTTTAGTTGGAGGTGGTCGGCATGTAACTGCAGCTCCGCTATCAGCACCCGTAGTATCAGCACAAACAGCAGCAACAGGTGCTTGGGTAATGTTACTTGGGATTTGGCTTCCCACTAACAAATTGCGGGAATAACATGTTTGTTAGAGAACAGTAATTTTCTTTCCTTCTTTTAAAGTTTAATTTATTGTGTCCCTTTTTAGATAGAGCTAACGTACACAGTAGCTGTAACAGTTGACGTCCGTTACGGATAGCCAAATCTAAGGATGCGATTAACGTTGCTTTGTTAGACCACGGAAACCGGAGAAATAGATTTAGATTTATTTTAAGACAATTGGCAACCTATTAACACCAAAATAAGGGTAACGTTGATGTTAACTAACATTAGCTTTTTACCTTGGAATAAACACAATGAGTAAACATAATGTGCCATGTCATCTCCGAGGGGTTCAATTGTGAATGAGGTCGCCCACAATTTTATCCACAGCGTACACCTTTCCTTGTTTGATTTGGTTTTTGGAAACGGGAAAATGATGAAACTAAGTTATAGTTTTGTATTTGTTTTTGTTTTTTTACAATGCTGGATGCTGCTGTTTAAATTGTTTTAACTTTAAACCTGTTGGTCGCTTTAAATACTGCAGTACCTGTTTTTTTTGTAGTGTTTGAATATTTCATAACTGTTGTTGTGCACTATATACTGGGGAAGTATTTGTTTGTTCTCCATTTGAGTGATGTTTTTAGGTGGTTAATTGACCATCATGAGCAAAGTGCTTCCATATATTTTATTATTATTATTTGCTGAAGAGTAAAATAAAGTATCGGAGTGATATCGGTATCGGCAGATAGCCAAAGCTGTGGTATCGGGACATCTCTAACATTTAGTAGCACATACTGATAGTAGAATGACGTGGTATAATTACACAAGAATTTAACTTTTTATTTTGCTGTTGAGTGAGCAGAGAGGTGTACTATAAAGTGAGATTAAGGGGACAGCAAGCTAAATTAAGTTTCAGCCCTGGGTTTTCTGTATCACGAAGCAGACTCACTTTTAATCGGGGTATATTGGCATGGCAACTTACACTGCATGGCTAACCTGCTCCGGGCAGGTTATGTTCAGGATAATGGATACAACAGAAACATAAAAGCCCCGTCCTTTGCCTAATCAACTCCTTGGCGTTAGAAAAAGGCGTCTCCATTCCAAAAGATCCCATATGTGCGGATACTGAGGGAATCTCTTCGCAGGGCGAGATTAGCGAGTTCCGCAAAAGAGTTCCGGAAAATGCTTGAAACTTTTTTTAATGAAAAAACGTGATTGCGTCAGCAATATTTTAAACATGCTGTATAAAGTTTAAAGTTTAGGAGCAGTTGCAGTAGTACAGTTGTCAAATTAAACAAACTGTGACAATTTACCGAGAGTATAGATTTATTTGTTACGAGTGGTAAGGTGAGTAAGGTATTTACTAGCCGAACGAATTTAACCTACACAATGAGCATTAATTAATTTTTTTTGCAAAAGCTCCTTCCTGGCTTTGTTGGAGGCAACAGTGTTGCTTTTTGCTCATGATTGTTTCATGTTCTTGTCCGTCCATTTATATCTGTCCGTATCAGTCTTTTTTTCCACAGGAGAGAAATACGTTGCTCTAGTACAGCCCATGCCACGCCACTATAGGCTCGTTGTTGTTGCCCCTTTTATGGGAACGTGCACAGAGCTTGATTAATAAAGCCTGTGTTCACTTAGCAAGTTGATAACCACGTTCGTAGTACCGGTTAAGCCAGATTGCGGTGGTTCGGCTTTCTGAAGCCGGCTAATGCAAAGAAACCCTGTCTATGTTTAAGTACCTTCGTAGTATACCCCCCAGGGTGTTTCACGGCTGTTTTGGCATACATTCCGGCTATTCCGGCATTTTATCTTGTTGCTATGACAGAATACAAATTTTTCTTATAACAACAAAATATTCTTATAAACTCAGATAGCCGCTATTGTCCGCTGTCACGCAAGGGTTGATATAGTCACAGGTTAGACTGGGTGGGGGGTTGCGTGTTAATTGGACTAGCTATGCGACAATAGTGACACTTAGAAACTCTGTATTCGGCAAAGCAGTCACAAATTGTGTACTAATAAAGCTATAACACTGAGTTTGTTTTTTACGCACATAGTTGCAGGAACAATGGTTGCAGGAACAATGAATGTCTGAGTTCAGCAATATCATGGCACCAACGCCACGGCCACTAGGTGGTCTGCGCAAAGAGGTTAACAGCTGTTAGAGGGAAGGTGTAATTCGGTTGTTCTTAAAGGGAATGTGTAGTTACCTTTTTAAAGGTGAGGTGCAGTTTAACTGTTCTTAGGGAAGATGTAGAGTGTTTGTCAATAAACAAATAAACTACAAGTGCGGACTTGCGACGCACGTGTTGTCAAGTATCCCTACAAGGGCACTTGCAAAAACATGTTCTTGTGAATAGGGTGACGTCATATAACGGGCCAAGTTCTGTTCCAAAGCCAAGAACGCAAAGAGGCGAGGACGCTCAAAGATCCCGGAAATTAACGTGATATGCTCCAAATGTCAAGGATGCATTGGATGCAAACTCGCCAAACAAGTACGCGGACTTGGATATCCCATCATTCATTGCGCGAAACGATGACATACGACACAGGGGAAGCTTATACACTGGACTTTCAAGAAAAGTTGCTGCCTAGTTTGTAGCAGAGATCGGTTTGTAGCCATTTTCTAGAGTCTATGGTTTGTATTGCGAAACCACAGTCCAAACATCAGAAGCACGCATTGGATCTCAAATAGGCTACACAGAGCTCTGAAGCAACTGATATGCGACCCAAACTTGGCTCTCCTGTACACGTAGGCTACATTCCAATGCAAGCAGGCCCATATAAAGTGGTAGTCGCCAATGTTAATGCTATAGCCCACTATTTGTAAAAATAAATGCTAAAAAATAAAAATGAACAAATTTTTTTACTGTTCACATTTCATATGATTGCGTACAAGCCTACTTTATTTAATCTTGTTTTGGCGCGTCATTCCTACTGCACACCAGGAGATGGGACCGATTCGCCAAAAAGGTGATAACATTAGCAGCCGTCTGTGTTACAAAGCTAGCTAGGTTATTACTTGTAGCTATTGCTTTTATAACATATTAACGGCTTTAGCTAAGCATCGCGATCCAGTCCTTTTGTGCTTTTGACATAAAATCTATATTAAAATATTAACTAGCCTACATTCTGTTCTAAGTTTTCCAATGGGAAATGGATAAAGAAGGCTACATCCCAGCAAAAAGAGATGCACTGACGATGAGTGTAACATTAATATTAAATGTTTGGTTTCATCCTACGGTTTTCTGTCATGCAGCTTTGAGCACTTTCCCCCATATTATGCTTCATTGATACAGCCTTAAATTCTGTTAATTTCACTATGCTTTTTGTGATGAATTGCCTGTTAATTTCAGTAACTTTTCCACCTTCATTTAGCTTTTCGGTAGCCTATTAAAACATGGCTATTGTCAGAAGTTGAACAATGAGTCAATTAATTTGGTTGCGAAAAGTATGGATCGATATCCCTGGGCCAACGCTAAAAAACTACTTTGTGCACCCCAGCTCTAAAGGACAGAATGCTGCTACAATAAACATGTAGTGCATACAAATATGTTTAAAATTAGGTAAAAACCCAGCTATTGTAAGACATATTTCTTGCCTCATTTTCAGTCGTCGAAAGATTGTCGTCTCATTTATTGATTAAAGGATAGCTTAGGCTACAACTTGGCTAGGCTACATTTTTAGTTATGTCCCTATGGTGCCGTCTCATCTGCCATCACGCAATGGGATATCCAAGTCCGTTCTCGTCAACGTTGCCAGAAGCCTGAATGAATTCCCCTCCCCAAAAAATTCTGAAAAACCCCCATACAATTGGTCCCCCATTCCTCCTTTTAAAATCCATCATTGATTCCTGTTAAATGACACCATTTAAAAAAAAAAAAAAAATCCCCTACATTTACAATTAATCCCCCAGTCTGGCAACACTGTTGTGAGAGGATGCATCCGATGCACCATCGCGTTCTTGGAACAGAACTTAGCTGTTAAATATTACATCACACAAGTTCACAAGTCCGCAAGTCCAGACAAGTAGACATTGAGAAACACCCGTAGTTACCTTATTCTTAAAGGGATGGTTTGTTACCCTGTGTCATTAAAGGGGAAGGTCAGTTACCTTATCATTCTTAAAGGTGAGGTGCTGCAGGAAGGCAGCAGCGTTGCTCTTGACTGGGTCCAGGCGGTAATTGAGCATGGCGATGACCTCGGGCAGTTCCGGCTGTCGCCAGCCAGTGGGGGGGGCACCTTTGCGCAGGGTGCTGTCCAGAGAGGCCATGCTGCCCCTCTCCATCTGGGCCAGGGGTGCTCCTCCAGCCCAATACGGGTCACTGCCCAGATCACCATCCAGGGTGTCCTCACAGCTCCTGAGGAAGACGAGGGGTTACCAAACGCGTGCACGCACACAAGCACACGTATATAGGCACGCACGTATGAGGGTTGGGCGATATGACTATAGGCATCGTATATATATGATGACTGACATCTAACACGATGGGAGCTGGATATTGTGATTTACAAACTATCTAATTCGCCAAATCCGCTTCCACCTGCGGCGCTGCACCTTGAAAGAACATAGTCCCGCATAGTGGGATGCACAATTAAGCTGTAAATTACATGGGAATAATATGGAACACATGGCTAAAAGTCATTGTTGCGTCCCTAAGACGCCTCATGAGTGCGCCCCTTAAAATTTTTTGTATGCCAACGAGTTTCCTTCGACTCACCTGAGTCTTGATTGGAAATTGCCGACACCTGTTGTGGATTTGCCTGAGAGCATATGTATTCGCAGTGTTCTCTACTTGAGGTTGGTTCATTTTCCCTTTTGACGGTTAGTCTTTGTTTAACTTCATGCACGTTGCCAGCTTGCTGCTGTGCTGAAGCTTATCTTTAAAATAGCATTGTGATGCTGGTTTCAGGTTGTAGCCTATGCAGCGCTTAATATATTTTGCTGTTCGTCATAGTTGCCGAGGTGTGGGGGTGCGCATTTTGCTGGTCGTATTTCCGCATGATTCCCCGTTTTAAAGGCCGGTTTTGATTTTGCTTTGAGCGAGCATAGCATGTTTTTGTATGCCGCTTTATGCAACTGTGTTGACAGACTACTCATTTCCAAGGGGGAATGTTTTGATGGCAAGCTGCTTCTGAGGTTGTGGCTACATTGCTGTGTTGCAGTGTGTTGTGTGATAAAGGAAGCAGTGTAAACACGGAGACTCGCAAGACAACTGAGGAGGTTTAGAGTAAAGGACAGTAGAGGCATATTTATGGGTATTGTTCTGGAGAATTTTGTGTTGTTCTCGTGTGGAGAACTTTTTGTATTCTCGTTTTGGGGAGGTTGCACAATCGGTAGCCTCTATAGTAATATAGAGACATCATATGATAATAATAAAATAAAACAAATGTTCAATTGTCAAATTAACTGCGAAGATGTTCCCACGAGTACCATTCTTTATTTATGACCCAAATAAAAAGATTCTACAGGTAGGTTTCGGTAACCGATCCTGTACACTCACGGCTAAAACCAGTTAAGGGTTTTCTAAACTTTTCCGATCCTTGCTCCGAGAGGATTTAAATTGATGCATCGTCCGGTGAACGAGCCATTTAGTTTGGCTTTTTTCCCTTTGTTAGCCAACGTTATGTGACCAGACAGAAAGCACCGATCAGCTGTAAAATAGGCTTCCTGTAACCTTAGACTACCTTTATACGGATATAGCTAACTCCCAACCTGTTTCCAGTTCTGAAAAAATTCTGAAAACCCCCCCATACAATTGGTCCCCCATTCCTCCTTTTAAAATCCACCATTGATTCCTTTTAAATGACACCATTTTTTTAAAAATCCCCTACATTTAGATGAATCCCCCAGTCTGGCAACTCTGTGTTGAGAGGATGCATCCCATGGACCCTCGAGTTCTTGGAACAGAACTTAGCTGTTAAATATTACATCACACAAGTTCACAAGTCCGCAAGTCCAGACAAGTACAGACATTGAGAAACACCCGTAGTTACCTTATTCTTAAAGGGATGGTTTGTTACCCTGTGTCATTAAAGATTGATTGATAATTAACTACTTTATTTTTAATTAATTGATAATTAAGTACTGATGTTTATTTATTTATTCTTTATTGAAATGGTCAGTAAGTTACTTAAAGTACTGATGTTTATTTTGCTATTTATTTAATTTCTATTCTTTATTTGATCACAGTGTTCATTTCTAAAATTGCTTGATGTTAATTGTGTTAATATTATAACAATTTAATAAATAGTAAAAATTTTTGTAATAGTTATTTGTTTAAGAAAGCAGTTTTCGGAGTACCTTTGCATCGTCATATTGGTGCTAAATCAGTGCACAATCCACGTAGAAAAGGTCTATTTTCATTCAAGCTCAAAAGTTCACTATCAGCTGCCAAATCGGTAATCTGTGAATTCCCCCCCTCTAAAATAGGTATTGGTCTCAAAAATCCCATATCGGTCGGGTTCTAAACAAAACGAGTGTCACTTTTGCAGTGCACTGTATATTAGGGGTGTGCAGCGATGCCACCATCTGTATCTGTGTCCGGATTAGAATCCGGAAGTGGGCGTGGCTTCGGCCGGAAGTTGTGTTACAGTAGGAAATGTGATCTTTTCTAGTCTAAAATTAATTATCGCAATTTATGAGTATTCACCCACCCTTCACTGTCTTTTTTTTTGTTTTCAAAACTTTTTATAAGAACTATACTCTGTACTTGATACTTATTTATCTATCGTTTTGTTTAAGGTTGTTTTTGTTAACCTATTTGAACACCCCACCCCCTAACTGAGGGACACTGAACAAGTTTGGATAAGAACTGGGAAAAATCTGAGGTACAATATATAATCAACTCAGAATGAAAAGGCAGTTTTATAAAAACATCAAACCATTTCATTATACATTTGAATGGAAACTATTTCCACCATAAGAGCCCTTTCTGCCTGTTGTGATTTCATATTGTACTTTTGTTATTTTTTTTATTTTACTGTATGAACTTGGATACATAAATGATTATGTATATTAATATTATTATGCTTTATAAAATTAAAGGAAAAGGATTATAGCCTAATGATTTAATGAGAAAACCACTCAAAATGAAAAAAGTAAAATGAACAGTCCAACAAGATGCATTTCTGAGCTAGCAGTAACAACAAAGTTCTAGAACACCTGAAAAGCTTTTAATTCAAGAAAATGAAGTCTGGATATGGCTGCATTTCAACAGCTTTTAATATGCTTTTAGTATTCCATTGGTTAAACCGATCACGACAAGCCTAGTTAAAACATTTTTTTCTGCAGTGTAAAACGTCACATGTTCATTTTATTAATTGCGTTGCAAGTTTGGGCTCATGGAATGGTGAGATTGACGGAATTGATTACGCAGTAATACGGAGGCAGAACGGACGGTCGGTACAGTTTAAAAATACAAACACAACTAGCATGAATATAATAATGATTTTGATTGGCAGTAAATGATATTTCAAAACAGGACATAGGTTACTGATTCTAGCGGTTCCTTTGCATTTAGCATGTGTTTTTACGGTCTGAAAAAGTGGCGAGATTAAGCACAGCTAAATTAAAGCGAGCAGCATTAAAGGGATATCGTTTGCATGTAAGATGTTGAGATTTTTCATTTAACTTTTGTTTATTTTTCTTTTGCTCTCACAAGATTGACATAGGCCTATATAAACAAGACACACTGTTCGATTATAGCGAGCATGTTAAAGATATAGGGTGAGTATCCGTAATTTCAGGGACTGCCGATTGAGTCACATGGCCCGCCGATTGAGTCACATGGCCCATATCGAACAGCTCCAGCCCTAATTATACATTTTAATGTTTTAATAAACAAATAAACAATCCAATGCTTAATTCTGTAAAGTTCAGAAGACAGGCAGACAGGTGGGCACTGAATCAAAGATTTCCCTGCTGCAATTGAATTATTTCCCGCATCCGAATACGAACTGGCAACTTCGGATAGGAAAAAAATCAGTTTCCAACCCACTATCCGTGCACTTCCGGATTTCGGCTTCGGGCACACCCCTACTGTATATGCATGCACGCTTTTCCTGCTTCTTCTGCAGTTTCGGAGGATAACAGTCAACCTTAATGCAGCCTACAGTGCTATTTGTGGGAAGAGCATTCACACACACACACACACACCGGAGTCTGCGGCGGTCCAGGCCACCTCCCCCCGTTGCTAGGCGGGGCACGGTGCCGTAGGCGGGGTACATGGCTGGCTGGCCCATGCCATAGTCGATGTCGTCGTAACCGAGGCTGCGCTGGTCGTCCTCCAGGCCATAGGGCTCAGGTACGAAGCGTTGCAGCTCCAGAGCGCTCCCCATCCTAACCTGCGGCTGTGCGGCATACGGGTCTAACTGCTGCCTGCTGGGGGCCCGGTACCCCGAATCCAGAGTCCGGTACCCATCCACCTGCCTGGGGGGGGAGAGGCGGGAAAAAATAGAATACAAGTTGGTTGAGAGAGGGATAGTTTGTTATTGTAACCCAGAGTGTTTAATGACTTGGCAATTTAAGTGAACATTTATCATGTCACTGAAGAACAGTTTAGATTTAACTGAACTGATAACTGAACGAAGAGGAATCTCTCACCTGTACCGGTCATCCATGCGCACACCGCGGCTCAGGCTAGCATAGGTGTCGGAGGGGGGTGCGGGTCGGTACTCATCGTAACCCCCCACAGGGCCATAATGGTAGTTTCGGGGCACAGTGGCAGTAGGGTAGTCTCCAGCCGCACCTGGCCTGTACACACGGTCTAGGGTGGCGGCATAACCCCCCCCTCCCGAAACAGAGCCTCCGCCCCCATCCACAGACATGGCATCTGACACTGACGGGATAACTGTGCGAGTGGTGACCGTCTTCACCACCTTCTTCACCTGAGAGAGAAAGAGGGAGAGTGATTGTGTGAGTGCATGTGTCCAGTCATTTGCATGCGTGCGTCTGTGTGCTGTGCGTCTGTCTCGGTGTGCATTTTGCACCCTATACCGTGGTTTCTGTGCGCCGTGTGGTTCCGTCCTCATTGGTTTCTACGGATACAACGGAGGGAGCTTCCTGTGGATCCTCTTCCACCGTATACGTCTCCTCGACAACGTGCCCAGGGTCCAACATCCTGTACTGAGATACGCAAACCACACCCACCATTACCCAACATCCTGTACTGAAATACTCAAAGGGCTCATTCCAATTGCTTATTTTATCCGTCCTCATCTCCTCAGTGCTCCCCTGACCGAGAAATTGATAGAGGTCCGCCATCTTTAAGGACATTCCAAACCGCTAAATGCTCCTCAGAGGAGCGAGGAGGCTCCCGGAGGATGCATCAGCAAGGAAACAAGTGCCACTATTGAGGAAGACTTTTCTCTGAACGTGTGACATGCATAAATTATCCATGAGGAGGCAAGGAAAGGATGCAAGGAGTGAAAATAAGTGATTGGAATGAACCCATAGACATGCATATGACAGGAAACCCATAGACATGCAACTACACAGGAAAGCACGCCCTCAGCCAACCTAAGCTGTGAAGCACCCGGAAGTAAGCCGTACTGCACATGTGCCGAGTGCGAAAGATTGGAGCTCCCATTAAAATTAATGGGGAATATCAGACCTCTGAAGGTGAAATTAAACTTCCCTGATGACATTTAAAACTTGATTAACGATCATTACGTTTCATATAAAAAGCAGATTGTGAAAATGTTACATTTTTAGGAAAATGTAGCTTAAATATTTCCCCAACACTTCAGGACAAAAACAATCATTGATTCACAAACGGCTACACTTAATTAAATTTATGATCACAAAAAATGATGTTTCCTTTGGTTGTCAAATCAGCTTGGTTTTCTCCATTGAATGGGCAGAAAGCTCTTCTGCACTCAGCAAGCATACTTCCGGGTGCTTCACTGCCTGGCCCCTCTGACCCTCTCCAGTTCCTATATACGCTCCATCTATGGATACACTAACCACACAATGGGTGGACTCGTTTTGCAGGCGGGAGGCCTCCTGACCATGACTGAATGGGCGTGTTCTGCACAAAACCATGAGATGTAGGATGGCCCGACATGGTCAATAAAGGGTGCACTCACTATTACCGAACTTATTGTACTGATACACACAAAGCACACACACTATTATCCAACTTCTTGTACTGAGATCACACAATTCACACTTTCACCCAATGGCAGAAGTCAGAACCATTGCATAAACACCTGAGGGAATATTACTGTGCAACCAAGCCCAGAGTTACAGTTGAAGTCGAAAGTTTACATATACCTTAGCCAAATCCATTTAAACTCAGTTTTTCATAATTCCTGACATTAAATCCGAGTAAACATTCCGTCTTAGGTCAGTTAGGATCACAACTTTATTTTAAGAATGTGAATAATAGTAGAGAGAATTATTTATTTCAGCTTTTATTTCTTTCATCACATTCCCAGAGGATCAGAAGTTTACATACACTCGGTTAGTATTTGGTAGCATTGCCTTTAAATTGTTTAACTTGGGTCAAATGTTTTGGGTAGCCTTCCACAAGCTTCTCACAATAAGTTGCCATGTTTGCTGACATTGGAGATCACGTTTATACCTGCGCGATAATTGAAATGGGAGATTTACATTCAGAGCAAATAGTACGCGATAACAAACGTACTGACGGCATTGTAAATACAGGAGCGAGTCCTGTTACTCGTTCATACTCGTAAGCGTTCTCGGTCTTCTAAATATGCGTGTGTGTACGGACACAGGACATGAGCGACTCCAACTCACAAGTGTGAATGGGGCCTTAGATCTGATGGTTGTACCAAGACTGTTGAACCTGTGTAAAATGCACATGGACTAGCACAGGGGTGTGGAACCTCATCCGAAAAGGGCCGTTGTGGGTGCAGGTTTCTTTTTAAATTTAGCCCAGCACTAAGACACCCGATTCAACTAATTAACTAATCATGGTCTTCAATCAAGATCTTGATAAGTAGAATAAGGTGTCTTAGCGGCGGGCTAAACAAACACCTGCACCCACACCGGCCCTTTTCAGATAAGGTTCCCAATGCCTGGACTAGCACTACGTGAACTAGTGCACACCCACACACACACACACCCACACAGGACAGTCACCTGAGTTCCGTTGATGTAAGCCTCACTCAATTTCAGTCTGTCTATGTCGACATCACCTGCCACACGCCCGTTCTGGAGAGAGAAGGAGAGAAGGAGAGAAGGAGAGGAAGAGGGACAGAGAGAGGGAGCGAGAAAGAGAGACTGAGTATAGGAACTGCAGAGGCACACAGCATATTCAATGCAACAGATCTTTCAGAATCAAAGGGGATGGAATGAAGTGAATGGAAACATGGATATGGAAACAAATGCACGTACAAGCATCAGTGCAGCAGGAGACCAGGGAGTTAGATCTACCTGCTGCACCACACTCACAGCACTATATGGGCACAGCATTACATGCTGGCCACATGGGGGAGTCAGAGAGCAGCATTTACAAAACATAGCATGCAGCGCCACCAAATAAAATAACAAAACAGCAAATGACATGTGGGCAGAGCTGAGGAAGGCATTATTTTACCCCTGCCATTATTCACAGTGCCCCCTAGAGGCTGGGTGGACCATGGAGAACAGTTTACACACGCTGGCCAACCACAGGTGCATGAGCGTTAGCCGCCAGCGAAGTGACCCCCACCGCGGAGTAGTGAGGATGCGGCCACACTTTATGGAGGGGGAATGGTGACCAAACGGAGGCAGGTCATTAGTTAATGAGGGGAGTGCTGGGGCAGGTGATTGGTTAATGAAGGGCTGGGTGGTGGTGTTCATCGACAATGGGGAGGGTACAGCACCATGGGGGTGTGGGATGTACAGGACGGATGTCCCAAGGGTGGAGTGGGGAGTTTTTGGGGGGTGCTGAGGAAGGCGATATTACCTGCAGAGCTGGGAGGGGGCGGGGGGAGGGGGCTGGGGGGTCCTGCTCGCCTCCTCTCCTCCTCCAGAGCTCGAGTCAGGCGCTCAAACTGCACCTCCTGCTCACGCACGGAGGCCAGGAGAGAGGCTGCACTCTCACACTGCTCCATACTCAGACTGAGAGAGAGAGGGACAGACCATTACACCCAGAGAGAGGGGGGGGGTAGACCATTACACCCAGAGAGAGGGGGGGGTGTACCATTACACCCAGAGAGCAGGGGGGGGGAACAGTCCATTACACCCAGGGAGAGAGGGGCAGACCATTACACCCAGAGAGCAGGGGAGGGGGGACAGTCCATTACACCCAGGGAGAGAGGGGCAGACCATTAGACCCAGAGAGAGAGGGGGGGACAGACTATGGGTTCATTCCAATCGCTTATTTTCACTCCTTGCATTCTTTCCTTGCTCCGCCCAACAGAGGACGCAAGGATGAGATACGAGAACGGAGGAATCAAGGCAACATGAATTGGGCAAATGGAATGTCCTTGCTCAGTCACTGAAGCATCAGCATCATATTATGCGTATGTGCTTAACTATAATGCTTTTTACCCTTTTTCAAGATTAACTGTGGCTTTTAAGCACATTATAAAAAATAATATAATTGTGTAGGGCTGTACCAGCCTTGTGCAGATGTGGAGGGGTCGATAATTTATACACGTCACACGTTCCGAGAAAAAACTACCGCGAAGGCCACATCTGTGTTTCCTTGCTGAAGGATCCTCTGGGAGCCTCCTTGTTCCTCGCTCCTCCGAAGAGAATTTAGCAGTTTTGAATGTCCTTAAAGATAGCGGACGATTTTGATCGATCGGTTTCCGGGTTAGACGAGGACAAAGAAGACGAGAATGGATAAAATAAGCGATTGGAATGAACCCCATTACAGCCAGATAGAGGGGGGGGGGTGACCTACCATTACACCCAGAGAGATGGGGGCAGGGGGGTAAAAATGCTCCAATCACACAGAGGGTTAAACCACGTCAGACAAGAGGGTAGAAGAGATTAAACCACTTCACACAGATGGGAGACAGGGTGAAAGTTCTACACAGAGAGAGATGAGGGCTAATAAAAGTTCAGAGCACAAAGAGACCACCATTAAAGGCCGACTGCACTGTCAAACACAAGCCCCAAAGCATTGTGCTAGTCAACCTAGCAAAGCGCCTCGAGTATCAAATAAAACCCACAGGCAGAGAACTGTAGGGCGGATTGGTTTCTACCAAACAGAAACAGTCTCATGTGTTTAGACCTGCGGCCACTAGCGGCGCTCTAATGGGTTGGGCCCAGGGGAAGGCGCTTGTGTTGGTTGGAGATTAACAGCGCTAACTGCATTAGCTCTCTCATGGTCTGATCACCGCTGAGTTAATTACGGCTGCAACACGAGACCGGGCCTCCGAGGCAGCTGTACAGTAGGTCCCTAACATCAATGAATCGTTGTTCCTCCTCTTCAATGCAACCACAAGGTTTAAATATTTTTTTTTTTTTTTTTGGGGTGGGGCGGGTTGGGAGGAGAAACATTGATGAGCCTATATGTGCCAACTGCCAATTGTTGAGCGTTATTTTGAGGGAGACTGCCAAATGCTTCCAAAATCTGTCAGTATGTCCAGGACCTCCATAACCCCCACCCCCTCACTAATCTAGTCCCCACTCACCACACCCAACAGCTGCACAGGTTCGTGTTCCAGGTGTGTGGCTTTAAATGAACCCACTGTTGCCTCTTACCTGGATCTACCTCCAACTAGAACTTGATCGAAACCTGATTTTTGGGCCAGGGGCAGTATCTATGAGCCTTTGTACACTAACCAGGTAGTGTAACCAGCACTACGCTCCAGCTCGAGCACTTCGCTCTGCAGCAGCTGGGCGACTCGCACTTCCTAGCTCCCCAGTGGTGGAACGAACTCCACATTCCTCTACGTTCTGCCCAATCACCGCCTGCTTTCCGTCGTGGCCTGAAGACACACCTCTTCAGAGTCCACCTTAACTGACGTACCAATCTAGGACCTTTCATTGTATTTTTTCCCCTGTTTTTTGCTTGTTTCCTGTAACTCTTGTTTGATATTATAGTTTAGTAGGTATAGCTGACTTACCCATAGCTCAGTGTTCTATCTTCAATGTTCCTGACTAGGGATAGCTGCTACGTTATGAGAAGGATGTGCTTGGTCTGATCTGTTCTGTAGTTGCTTCAATGACCTTCGGTATGCACTTATTGTACGTCGCTTTGGATAAAACTTAAGAATTATAATTTTAAAAAATCTTAAGAATTATATAATATTACTATATGTAATTTATAATATAAATATAAACAAAACCAACATTTTTATTAGATCCAAAATAAATAAAAAAGGACAGGCGGGCAGACACTATGCCATTTTGACCATTATAAATAGTTAAAGGAGCACAGTCAAGCATATGCATGTTTTCTGCATTCTAATCTACTATTTAATATTTTCCAAAAAATCATAAAGATTGGATTTGTGGTTTTTGAGATATGGGCCCTCAAGAACAGCTCCATCTCCAGAGCAGCTCCAGCCTTATTTACCACATTTCCCATATCTCCCTGTGCACGCATAGGTTTGGTGTACATGAATATGTAATAGGGGGCGTACACGCCACTGCTACGAGCACGGTGACGAGCTAACTGTTCAAGTCAAGATACCGCAGAAAATTCTCGTCTGCCCAAAATGCCATCGTGCGCCGTACGTGGGTGCGATATTAAGTCAGGATACCGTTTGCCCAAATATGAGACTAGGTGCATCCAGTGGCTGGCAGCAATTAACAACCCGATCTATCTGTTAAATTTGCCAAAAAAAGATTACGACAAAGTTTGTGTTTGTTCGAAACACTTCAAGCCAGAGGACTTCCAATGCGACTATAGTGCCGAATTACTGGGAACTAAATCAAAGAATTTTCTTGTCCAGAAATCCAACATATTGACCATCGGGAGAAGGGTATCTTTGACGTACTGCAGACTACACACGATGGCAGCACAACTCTTACACCTCTCCCCAGTCGTTCGCCATGGAGTACCCATTCCAATAGCCAACGATAAGCGGTCAGTCTGAATTGCCTAATGTTAAATAAAGGGGTGACAGAAAAAACTGGTTATAGTAATGTAATATCTGTTGTTGCACAAAGGATGCTAAATGAGCTGCTAGATAGCCATCTAGGTATAGCCAACAAGCGACTGATTCCGACAGTAGCCTAACTGACGTTACATGGAATGTCCGAATCTTGGTGTCATGCTGGCAAGCACAACATATCGACTTTAACATAAGTTTAGCAAACGTTAGCTAAATTACAAGATTTTGATAGAGCTTGTTAGCTACTCACTGCTCGCTTAGTTGCCCTCCTGGACCCCTTGGTTGTGGATACTTCTTCCAATTAATCCTCCTATTGCTGCATAAGAAGTTGGTAAGTACTGCAGGATGTAGCAAGGGTTCGAAGTTATTATTGGCAGTGATGCAAACTCCGTGTTCGGTTTCTGCCAACAGCCGTTGCCCTCGATCCCATTCGCAGCAGCAAAGGCTCTCCGTCTCGGTAGGCATGGTTTCACAGTTCCCACACCGGCACCAATTTATGTTCCCACTTCTCTGCTCTCTGTTAGCTTCGGCTGCCTCGTCCTCCGCTCTCTGTCTCTCTCGCTCACGCAATTCTTCCTCTGTAAATTCCGGTTCAAAACTGTAAGGTTGTATTTCTTCGTCAAAATCGAAAAGCTAGTCCTCTAACTCGGCAAACTCAGAGCTGTCCGCCATATATCTCAGGCTATCGTCGTCGGCCAAGATAGGCCAAGTGATATTTGTACGCTAACGTTACCGTATTTTCGTGGGAGTGTCATGTGATCGCCTGGATGGGTGCCCGCCCATAAACCAGTCTCTGCGTTCAAGGGTGAAGTTTGAGCGCCCGTTACCTTCTGGGAAACACTGGCTGGAGATTCAAGCCAAACACATCCAGTGACGTCACTGGACGTGTTTGCCCTTTGAAGTTTTGCCGCCGTATTTCCCATAAATAGGAAACTGCTGCACTGACGGTGATTTTAAAAAGGCCTACACACAGAATTTAAGCATTTAATCCAAATATTCTCAACTGAAACAAGCGTGACTGTGCTCCTTTAAATAGTCTCAGGTTTCTGTAGATGTATAATATTTCTACTCCAAATATTAAGCGAGATATACTCATTTAAATCTCGACTGTCACCAAACCATGTTGTTGATTTCTTCAAATAAACTGGAAGTAGCGATCCGGCGAGTTCATTAAAGGCTACAGAACGTTAATTCAGACATATCAGCATTAACAGTTAGCCCACACGTTATCTTGCACTTTGTGCAGAATTTAGGCATGTCGTTGTTTGTACCTTTGTGCAGAAAACTTGACGTACCATTCGATGAACAGGAGGCTAAATGCTTTGAATTGCCGTTTATTTAGTTATTTGTCACTCGACAGGTCACATAGGCTATTTGCTTGGTCCACAGTAAAAAAATTATCCGTTTTGAACTCTGCTTACTTTTCCTTTGACATTGATTGATCTGGCCTAACTTCCCTGAAGTAAAAAGCTGGCGAAAGAATATTGACTGGGCGATAACGACAACGAGAAAGATTTCATTTCTTCCAATTGACCTGTATCTTTAAACATATCCACAGTTGTTCATTCATGATTCTTGGGTGCTACAACTTAATGGAATTACTAGAAATATGGGATGGGGAGATCGACAGCGAACTTTTTACCGTAATTACTCAAAATTTACGCATGAACTTTCAACATTGGGGATCAGGCAACCAACCAGTCATTCAGTCGGTTACCCACATTCAAACGTTTAGGCCCACACGCTGCGTCTGGGCAAAAATGGGCTTATATTAATTTATAAAGCTCTCCATCAAAACCTGCCAGTGTATCTCCCACCAGTCTGGCCTGTGGGAGAAGTGCTTTCACTTTCACACGCATGCGCAAATACGATTAACACTAAAACTGCAGGGCTAGGGTTAGGGCCCTAGAGTGGATTACTCAGAACAGCACATTAATGATAATACATGTTTTCCACCTGTGACTGAGTCATGGGCTGAATCCCATTCTCTGGACTCGCAGACTCCAAGGCGCATTCTCGTTACGTCAGTGAGTGCTTAGGGCTGTCCCACTGTGAAATAGGGCTGTCCCACAGAAATATGCCATTAAAGTCTGCAAGTCCACGAGTCTGTGAGGGCTCAGTTTGGGATTTTGCCATACATTAGCACCACTGTGACAAAGAGATATACAGTTGAGGACAAAATTATTGGCCCCCCCTGTAAAGATGAGCAAAAAGGGTTATAAAAAATTCACCGTTTGGTGAATTAGCTTAATCTCACACTGAAAAAACAAGAAGAATCCAACCTTTAATTGACGTTAATTTATTATGAGAAAAAAAAATCCCTCAAGAAATAATTATTTTTAACAAAACCACATTGGCCACAATTATTGGCCCCCCTGCATTTATATATAGAATAAAGTAATAATTTTTAATATTTGGTCACATATCCTTTGCATGCCATGACTTCCTGATGTCTGTGACCCAACAGCATCAAAAGACTCTTGATATCTTATTTTCTGGTACTCTTACAAGCGATACTATAACATCTCTGCATTTGAATGGATCTCTATGGGAATTGGGGGATGGGACTAGATTTAGCTGTAAATTATGCTGGAACAGTATGGAATACATGGTTGGTAAAATGGCTGTAAGTCAACAAGGGTCTGAGGTATCAAACAAGCCTTAAACAATCACTCTGCTGCCAGATATGCAGTAGATATGGATGGATCACTTTAAGGGTTGTTTCTCCTGACAAATTTTCCTATTGAACTCTATGGAAAAATAAGTCAGGAGAAGAAACCCTTCAAGTTATTCATCCATATCTACTGCATATCTGGCAACAGAGTGATGGTTTAAAGCTTGTTTGATACGTCAGACCCTTGATGACTTACAGCCATTTAGCCAAATGTAGGGCTGGGTATTGCCATGTACCTCACGATACGATAAGATTCACGTGTATCACAATACAATGTGAATTACAATGCGATGTGGATCACAATATTAAATCTATGGCAATAAACATCACAATCGACGCTAGTTTAATCAAAGTACTAAAATAAGGATAATATGAGGGTTTCAAATGAAACGTTAAGTCAAATTAATTTAATTTTGAACATTTCATATGTTATTCAAATAACAGAAACACTGACAAATTATGGTATTCTTTCCTTAAAAGAACATACGGTGAGTCAATCTAAAAATAGATTGACTGTTTAACAATGGAGGTAAAATAGCTTTTTTTATTTTTTATGATTATATATTTCTAACAATGTCAGTATGTTAAACAGAGTCAATCTATTTTAAAACAAAATATGATTTTTTTCTTCACAGAACATTGAACTCACAGATTCACCTATTTACTTTGAAGAACATCAAGGTTGAATCAGTCAAACAATACAAATATCTAGGTATTTGGTTACATTGTGATTTGCAGATCACACAAACAAATTTAACAAAAAAAAAAAAGCTTAAAGCTAAATGTGCCTCCCTTTATAGAAATAATTCTTGCCTGTCTATGGATAGTAGGAAAAGATTGTGCAGGCTACAGAATGGACTAAGATATGCATGCCCCCATCTACGTTTTTAAAACCACTAGATAGCCTACCATCTATCATAGCGCGCTATGGTTTATCATGGGCAATGGGTGCTGTGTTACTGCCACAGCTTATACAGTGTGTGCGCCGTCCGCAGGAATGCAGCGCTGTTAAAGGTGTACATACGTTTTTACGTGCTTAAAAACCCAAACACAGAATATCGATACGGGAGTCACTGAATCGATACAAAAATCGCGCGAGAGAATATTGCGATACTCAACTGTATTGATGTATCGTCACAGCCCTACCGAAATTAGGTAAAATTACAGGTCCAGCGTGGGGAAAAGGAAGAGGGATAAAAGAAATGGGAGAAGAAAGGTGAAGGAATGAGAGGGAAGCAGAGTGTCCGAATGAGGGTGAAACCCTGCAGGTCCTGACAAGAGGCCTGCGCGTCCGTGTGCGCTTGTGCGTGCGAGAGGGGGAGAGAGAAAGTGACTGTGTGTAGAATGCATACTGTGTTTGTTCATAATCTAAGGTGCGTATCATACAGTCATAGTGTGTGTGCGTGTGTGTGTGTGCGTATTACACAGCTCCAAGCACAGACAGGACTGGCTGGTTTGACCAGTTTATCAGGGGAGCGTTAGAGTGGATCAGGCCTGACTAACCATGTGTGTGTTCACACACACACATACACAGTAATCAGTTTCACCTGTTCTGTGTGTGTCACTGATAAGCCAGACGGGAGGTATGCAATGACCTCATTTGGAAGTCGCTCTTTGAACAGGAACCTTCCTTACGCACTGTACGTGCATATACAACCACATACATGCACACAACCTCAACCACACACATGTATGACCAAAACCCCACACGTTCACACAATCACAACCACATACGTGCACACTGACAAAAAAGACTCTTACACCATGTGTACACACACATACATTCTTACACTCCCTTACATTATGAACAGACACTATGCACGCTACACAGTCACTCATACACACAGTAAAATATTAGCAGCACAGCAGAAAACTTGAAAGTATTCATAAAATCCCCCTTGGAACTCATGACAAGGTGAGACTTTTTTATTTTTTTTTTTAATTTGCACATTTCACACAAACGCTGCCAAAGGCGTATAATTACTGCTTACGCTGCTTCCAAAATGACACTTTTTTCAGAGCACAGCTGAAAATAGAAACAACCTGTTCAAGAAGGCGAGAAATTCTCTTCCTTTCTTCACAAGTTTTCCAACGTATGCTGAGCTAGCTACACAGACCAGCATTCAAAGTTTGGCCATACAATAACAGAATATACTGCAATATACTGAAACAAAATAAAATATAGCATCATACTAAAACACTTCATAATATATGGGTAAATATACAAATCAATTCCACTCAGATATTTCAGTCTGCAGAATATTTAGAAAAATGCATTGTGAAGTGTACGCATGCACGCACAGAAAATGAACTCCGCAAGAAGCAGCCAGGTTTTGGCTAAGCACACCGATAACAGCCCTGCAACCTGTAATCATTGGCTATTTTGAAAACTGCAGCCCCGCCCTCTCTGCCCGACCCTACCAGCAGCCAATCCCGCCCTCCATCTGCCCGGCCCCAACCCTATCTGTAGCCAGACACTGCACCCGACTGTCTCGTTCTCTCTCCACTAATAAATGCTGGCCCAAGATTGGACGCCATTATTAGCCTGGTCACTGCATTGGGGGGAATTTTACAAAGCAGGATTAAGGAGTTGGCCTGCTAACTTTTGTAAATATTTTGAAGCAATAGCAATCCCTAGGCTAACATCGAATCAGATGTCATAAAATTTTAAATATTTACAAAAGTTAGCCGGCTAACTCCTTAATCCCGCTTTGTGAAATACCCCCTAGGTCACTCTGCATGGTGTCAAGTGTACGTTAGTTTATTAACCGGGGAGGTATTTCACAAAGCAGGATTACCGAGTTAGCTGGATAACACCGAGTAAAACCCAGAACCCTCCCAAATCTGGAACATGGACTGAAGTAAAAAGAGCTGTTCTCTTTTTACTACTCCTCTGTCCTGGGTCAACGCTGCAAGCTGACATGGTGTAATGGACTGCCCTCAGAGCAGAAATCAACAGCTGGATAGACTGGATAAATTTTGGCTACATGGATCAACCAATGAGACCCAACAACTTCTCTGAGCATCAACAAAGAGGTTGAGGTCGGAGTCCCTCTCCATACCTCATCTGCCAACACCTGCTGACCTACACCACCTACTGCCGTTCTGGAAATGCTGGGCAGTATCCAACCCTCAATAGAATTTCTGCTAAATACATGCATGTGTGAGCATCTTCTGCTGCTGTAGAGCGTGTATTCAGCATAGGCGGCCATGTTTTCAGACCAGACCGCTGCTCACTGTCAGATTAACCATTTGAAACGGTTTTAAAATGTAACCAGGGACCTTTTCCACTGCAGTGATGAGTTCATGTATCAATATAAATGGCTGACTGAATGGTCTTATTAAAACATGTCGAAGCCTCATGTGTTTTTGTATCGTTATTGCTAAGCAATTTCATCATTTCAACATGCCTAAGGAGTGCTCTTTTTGAGTGATGACTCTATAAGGAACAGCAGTCTCTTGGTGGTGCCAAAGAAATACACAATGTCTTCAAGTATTTGGGAAAGAAATCTAAATTTATCAGTGTTCAGGAGAAGCCATTGAAAAAACACCTGGCTCTCTGTGGTTGTCACAACAGAGGGAACGTACAGATATAGTATGTGTAATGTACAGGTTTCACAGATTGGGTAGTCATGCAAAAATCATTTAAATCCTTACATAACTTGGATACATAAAAGGGAGACAATTCAATGCATCCTTCTGTTAAGGACGGTTTAGCTCATTTAGCTGTACTACAAAGGATTGAAAACTTAGGCAAATACATTTTAAGTTTCAATTTTTATGTTGAATGTGTCTTTAATGTTGTTCTGAGTTTGTTATTGTGATGTACAAACAAAATTGAATTTCCAAATACAACTCATGAATTTAAATGCAAATAATTGAAAATTAAACTTTTCCGACACTATAAAATAAATAAGTATTTTGAAATACATGACAATACTTTTCAAAAGCATTTTTAAATACATTGAATTTGTTATTCTCAAACTGAATAGAATGTCATTTGTAAAATACAATTTTGAAATAGTATCTGAAGTAATTTAAAATACAGAAAATACGTTAATTGACCCAGATCTGCACGGTGTTACCGTTTTACCGTGGTCACCGTGCGCGCTTCCGCTGTCTAGCCCATTTAATACATGTCGGTTCATGTATAAACCAATTTCCTCCTGAGCAGTGGAGTGTGGGTGTGAGAAAGGAGGGAAGGGGTGGGTGAAATTTCACAAGAACACTTCAGCCTGTGAGAAGCGTCAAGACGCTGAGCGACAAATGAGGCAGACATCAGCACCAAAACCCGCAGTGTAATGGCGGGCCCCGAGACCCAGACTCGGGCAGTACAATGAGCTGGCAGCAGGGGGAGGTAGAGAACTCTCCCTGTTGCACACACCCTGGCTGTGTCCGAATCAGAGCCCTATCTACTGTGCCCTGTCTCTTGCGTACAGTGCACTGGCAGAAGTGTGCTGTCTAATGTGCACTGTATAGCAGTCCGCGAAAAATATCCGCCATACTATTTTCCAACTGCACTGTGGAAGTGTCGTAAGCAGGTCATAAGACGTCCCACCAGTGCTGCCATGTCCGCGGTGTTACAGCTAAATTGGGATACTTTCAAAGTGCAGTCACGGGTAATGAAGACGCAAAGCACGCACTTATTTTAAAAAGTTAAAATATGATGATTTCTATTTAAAATACGTTGGTTTCGGTTAAAAATAGCCTATAATTTGCGCTAGTTTTGAGTCGCCATTTGGCTGAAAAGTCTTACAAGATCTGGCAAACCTGCACCCCACTCTTGCGCTGCTATGTCGTGTCTTTTTTGTTGCATTTGAAGGAAAACGTCAGCGAAGCTGCGCCTCTTAAAATGAAGCTTCACGTCATATTTATGTGACCAAAATGTTTGTGTACTTCTTGAAGTGTGCTCCACAATGTACTCAGCGAAAACCCGGAAGTAAGTGTGTCATCCGGGTGTTTGAAGTATACTGCAATTTGAAAAATTCTCACGTACTTTACAGCTTTCTCACCCTATCTACTCACCAAGGCTACTCAACAGTGTGGAAGAGTGCTGATTCGGACACGGCCCAAGCCTTGCCGGCCAGTCCCCTTTATGACAGTCACACTGACCCCTGTCAATCACAGGGCGAATTTGAAACATGATTTCTCCTCAGCCCACGCTGCTGACTGCACGTTTTTAACAGCTCTACTGCTTAAAGGTCCAGAGTGTGGGGTGTAAAGGGACAGTGTGGGTCCAGAGTGTGGGGTGTAAAGGGACAGCGTGGGTCCAGAGTGTGGGGTGTAAAGGGACAGTGTGGGTCCAGAGTGTGGGGCGTAAAGGGACAGTGTGGGTCCAGAGTGTGGGGCGTAAAGGGACAGTGTGGGTCCAGAGTGTGGGGTGTAAAGGGACAGCGTGGGTCCAGAGTGTGGGGTGTAAAGGGACAGCGTGGGTCCAGTGTGGGGTGTAAAGGGACAGCGTGGGTCCAGAGTGTGGGGTGTAAAGGGACAGCGTGGGTCCAGAGTGTGGGGTGTAAAGGGACAGCGTGGGTCCAGTGTGTGGGGTGTAAAGGGACAGCGTGGGTCCAGAGTGTGGGGTGTAAAGGGACAGCGTGGGTCCAGAGTGTGGGGTGTAAAGGGACAGCGTGGGTCCAGAGTGTGGGGTGTAAAGGGACAGCGTGGGTCCAGAGTGTGGGGTGTAAAGGGACAGCGTGGGTCCAGAGTGTGGGGTGTAAAGGGACAGCGTGGGTCCAGAGTGTGGGGTGTAAAGGGACAGTGTGGGTCCAGAGTGTGGGGTGTAAAGGGACAGCGTGGGTCCAGAGTGTGGGGTGTAAAGGGACAGCGTGGGCCCAGAGTGTGGGGTGTAAAGGGACAGCGTGGGCCCAGAGTGTGGGGTGTAAAGGGACAGCGTGGGTCCAGAGTGTGGGGTGTAAAGGGACAGCGTGGGTCCAGAGTGTGGGGTGTAAAGGGACAGCGTGGGTCCAGAGTGTGGGGTGTAAAGGAACAGCGTGGGTCCAGAGTGTGGGGTGTAAAGGGACAGAGTGGGTCCAGAGTGTGGGGTGTAAAGGGACAGAGTGGGTCCAGAGTGTGGGGTGTAAAGGGACAGCGTGGGTCCAGAGTGTGGGGTGTAAAGGGACAGCGTGGGTCCAGAGTGTGGGGTGTAAAGGGACAGCGTGGGTCCAGAGTGTGGGGTGTAAAGGGACAGCGTGGGTCCAGTGTGTGGGGTGTAAAGGGACAGCGTGGGTCCAGAGTGTGGGGTGTAAAGGGACAGCGTGGGTCCAGAGTGTGGGGTGTAAAGGGACAGAGTGGGTCCAGAGTGTGGGGTGTAAAGGGACAGCGTGGGTCCAGAGTGTGGGGTGTAAAGGGACAGCGTGGGTCCAGAGTGTGGGGTGTAAAGGGACAGCGTGGGTCCAGAGTGTGGGGCGTAAAGGGACAGCGTGGGTCCAGAGTGTGGGGTGTAAAGGGACAGCGTGGGTCCAGAGTGTGGGGTGTAAAGGGACAGCGTGGGTCCAGAGTGTGGGGTGTAAAGGGACAGCGTGGGTCCAGAGTGTGGGGTGTAAAGGGACAGCGTGGGTCCAGAGTGTGGGGTGTAAAGGGACAGCGTGGGTCCAGTGTGGGGTGTAAAGGGACAGCGTGGGTCCAGAGTGTGGGGTGTAAAGGGACAGCGTTGGTCCAGTGTGGGGTGTAAAGGGACAGCGTGGGCCCAGAGTGTGGGGTGTAAAGGGACAGCGTGGGTCCAGAGTGTGGGGTGTAAAGGGACAGCGTGGGTCCAGAGTGTGGGGTGTAAAGGGACAGAGTGGGTCCAGTGTGGGGTGTAAAGGGACAGCGTGGGTCCAGAGTGTGGGGTGTAAAGGGACAGCGTGGGTCCAGAGTGTGGGGCGCAAAGGGACAGCGCGGGTCCAGAGTGTGGGGTGTAAAGGGACAGTGTGGGTCCAGAGTGTGGGGTGTAAAGGGACAGTGTGGGTCCAGAGTGTGGGGTGTAAAGGGACAGCGTGGGTCCAGAGTGTGGGGTGTAAAGGGACAGTGTGGGTCCAGAGTGTGGGGTGTAAAGGGACAGCGTGGGCCCAGAGTGTGGAGTGTAAAGGGACAGTGTGGGTCCAGAGGGAGATATTAAGTCTACTTTGTTTTATTTAACAAAAGTGTTCTAATTGACGTATTGCAGTAGTGGTACTTGCACGGCTAATCTGACAATTGAAAGCTTGAAAGTTAACCACCCCAGCATAGGTGGTTCATTAAAAATATAGAAAGAGCAATACTTTTTTTTTTTTTTTTTCTTCTTTCTTCTTTCCCCCCCCCCCAAAATGACTGCTTCTCTATGCAGAAATTGAATTTTTCTAGGATACAGAATACTAGCTGGCTACGAGGTGAGAGGACAAAGAGCAGCAAGGTGAACAGGATAATAAAACCTGGGCTCATTGTTTTCACTTGAACTCCAGTCGTTGTTTTGACATGTTATTCAGCTGTGTGGCGAACAGCTAAACCAGACCAGGCTGGCAGCTGCTGTGGAGAGAACAGCTGTTGTGCCAGAGAACACTGGCCTCTATGTAGAGCGCTTTCACTTCCGTTGTAACACACGTCATGCTCCCACTGCGCAGATCCCAGTCTGTACCTGCCCCAACTGCGCAGATCCCAGTCTGTACCCGCCCCAACTGCGCATTTATATTTACATCATCCATTTACTCATCTACCTCCCTATTCTCTCTATCCTCCCTGTCATACCTGGTCACTTTCAGTGGCCATTCCCCCCATTCCCCCAGACCAGCAGCCTCCTGCTGCCCCAACAGAGTAAATAAAGGAGTCAGATGGGCGGTGCTCCAGAGTCAGGCCAGGTCTCCGTATGAAAAGCAGTTTACCAGCAGGGTGAGAGAACCTGCACAAGAGTGAGAGCATTCAGCAAACCCATCTCATTCAGGAGCAGCTCTCTCTCTCGCTCCCTTACGCACACACGCAATTTAGTACCTTGCTCAAGTGTACAACGGCAGTGTCCTACCTGGGAATAGATCAGTTGTATAGCGCTATATTAGCACCTTTACATTGCTAATATAGATTATAATTAATCTTTAATTTTGCCTGTTGATATTTCTTTTAAGAGTTTGTTTGCTGTGTTTTTTATTTTTTCGTTTGTTTATATAATTTCGTGTCTTTTTATTTGCATTTTAACAAGAAAAGATAATTCTGTCCCATCTAGTTTTGATAACCGTGAAGTTGTGAAATTAGCTACATTGTTTTTGCTCTTTCGTATCACGGACAAAAGGTTGCTTTTTTTATTTAGTTATTCACTATTTTCCAGTTGTGTGATGTTATAAAAAGTGGAAATAAAAATAACAATATTAAATGTCTCATTGCTTGTTGTTCCGACATATTCACTTACTGCTTTCTCTACGCCATTAATAGCCTACAGCGCGGGCCATAAGCAAACCGATGCACCGAAAGAGAGAGGGGGAGAGGGGTAGATAAGGATATTGTTTGTAGTGTTAAAGCAAGACTTTACATTCCTAAAATTGTATTGAGTAGAAGAAAAAAGCACTAGCCCATTCATTTGAGATTGGCTGATTACACACACACACACACACACACACACACACACACACACACACACACACACACACACACACACACACACACACACACACACACACACACACACACACACACACACACACACACACACACACACACACACACGCACACACACACGATCTAATCTTTTACACAAATTCCATCTTGGATTAAAAGTCCATGAACACGCACGCACGCACGCACGCACGCACGCACGCACACACAAACGTAGACGCGCACACACTACCTATTCATACGGCAGACACAAGAGATCAGTGTTGAACACGTTTTCTGACGGGAGCGTCCCATCAGCAGGGCCCTGCACACACCCTGCACCCCATCAGCAGGGCCCTGCACACACCCTGCACCCCATCAGCAGGGCCCTGCACACACCCTGCACCCCATCAGCAGGGCCCTGCACACACCCTGCACCCCATCAGCAGGGCCCTGCACACACCCTGCACCCCATCAGCAGGGCCCTGCACACACCCTGCACCCCATCAGCAGGGCCCTGCACACACCCTGCACCCCATCAGCAGGGCCCTGCACACACCCTGCACCCCATCAGCAGGGCCCTGCACACACCCTGCACCCCATCAGCAGGGCCCTGCACACACCCTGCACCCCATCAGCAGGGCCCTGCACACACCCTGCACCCCATCAGCAGGGCCCTGCACACACCCTGCACCCCATCAGTGGGGCCCTGCACACACCCTGCATCAGTTGGGGGTCTCAAGATCGGGCAACATGACATGATCCCAACTGCAACAACACTCCTCAAAACTAGGGTTCGGCACTCCCTATTAAAACTGGGGTTCATTACCGCCCCATCAAACCTGGGGTTTGTTACCCCTTTTCAACACTGGGGTTCAACCACCCTCTATAAAAATTGGGGTTCGCTACCACCATATAATTGGCCATGCTGTTTTTTTTAATATAATAAATAAAGTACATTTAAATTTGAGAGAAAGAGGGGAGACACATATGAGGGGCAGTGTGTCTGGGAGTGTAAACCAGGGGAAGATAACGTGCAGCTGCTGGGTAGCAAGCTGGGAAACAATGTAAAGTCTGTGTCATACGCGGTGTTCGTGTGTTATGGCTCATCAGTATCTCTCACACACACACGCACACACACACACATCTCCAGTGGGAGCTTGAGGAGAAGAAATTCTGCTGGCATGAGGGGGAGAAAGATAGAAATGAAAGAGGAATAGGGAGGAGTTTGTGTTCTCTCCCTAGTAGCAGAGGCCTTGAGTGCGAGTTATTCTGCGCTCTCTCGCTCTAGTTGGCTGGCCTTGAGGACTCTGGGAAATCATCTATGGGTCTGACTGAACAATGCAAACACCACCCCTCCCTCGCCAGAACATGGCCACTTCCTGAGAAACAGGATGTTATGGGTCAGAATTTCTCTGCTTTCAACAGGGGTGTATAAGGACAGAAGACCACCTCTCCCTCCAAGAACTCAGTTCAGCTCACAGGTAAATGTAGCGCAGCGTCAGTTGTATGCGTGAGAGTGAGCTTCACCTCCCACAGCTCAGCACGAGTCAGAGCCACCATCATCTCATACCAGCAGTAAAACGGAATAGCAAGATGCCTTAAACATAATAGACTGCTTAGGTCATGCTGTCAGTAACTGTCACAAGCTCAGCTTCGGTTAACGATAGTTTCCTGAGAAATTTCTGCTTATTTAACTACGGAGCCGGTTTTACGCCGTTTTTCGACGCCCCTGCAGATTTCAACCCCCTTCAAATAAACGCACTCGTCAAGCTACGCGATATGCTATGAACGCCCTGTGCTTTTCTTTCGGTTAATTTCTCCAAATAAAACTAAAACGATAATACTGTGGCTTGTGGTACGAACATAGCTATTAACCATGAATTGTAATTGTTCTATTGATTGAGGGGGACCATAAAATAATTGCAAAAAGTCACGATGTTGAACACTATCTTTTTCATTGTAAAGAGGCTAAATGCAGACAGATGGTGGTATATTCAAGTGTCACAAAACAGAATATTATGAGACGTGATTAGACACCACAGAGTAATTAATTTTGTTGCGTCATACCTTGCACTTCGCTTTGTGACACTGGATATCCCACCCCTCTGCCTGCCATGGTTTCAACATCATTACTCTTTGTTCTACTGATAATGCAATGTTCGACCATAATGCAATCTACAATTCATGGTTCATAGCTATGCCCGCACCACAATCCACAGTATTGTTTTAATTTTAACTGGAGAAATGATGCAAAAGGAAAGGCGCGGACGTTCTTAGCATATGATATACGTTAACTTGATGCGCGGAGTGTGCATGTTTATGTGAAGGGGAGTTGGAATCTGCAGGGGAGTCAAAAAACGGCACACCTGTAAATTGCAGCAATTTTTGGTCAGTGTTTTACATTTTAACTGAGCAAATCTGTCTCTACTGCCACTTCCGAGAAGAGCTCATAAGACACGTTGTTACGTCATTTTTCTACAGTCTATGGTTAGCGCATTTATCTCTGGGAACGAAAAACGCATACCAGTGTGCATCGATGCATGCTTGCAATTCTGGGTCCTGTCAAGTACGGAAGTGCATATCCGGGGATTTTAGTACTTGATTTTTGCATACTTGCGGTTCGGAACGCGCTAATGACAAACAAATGGCAGGTTGGGGACACTGCTCTAGACCACAGAACTGCATTGCAACTGGAACAGCGAATGCTCATTTCACAGATTTGGAAATTCTAGTAGATAGTTATATGGTCTATGAATTTAAACCTGAGGTTTAAATTCCAGCTAAGCACAGTGCAATCAAACCTTAATGCCTAATAAGGGATGGTTTACTCTCTTAATGCCACTTTATGGCAGAAAACAATTAGGCTATTCATGCTACAATGGGTACGTTTACATGCACAGCAATATCCGATTACTGGAAGCGATCCAGCTTACGCCAGTATTTAACATATTGCGTTCACATGGACAATAAGAAATGGGATTACTCCAAAAGCTGCGTTTACATGATTCTCGCCATAATCGGCTCTGTGGAAAACATAGCTACCAACAGCTTCCCCGTTGTAAGGACAAAAATGATCCGCCCGTCAAATTTACGTTAGTAGGCTATTATTATTATTATAGCTAGCAATTATTATAGCTACTAATTTATAGCTAATTGCTAGTAGCGGTTGATTTATATTATTGTACTACCTAGCTTTACCGATCTCTAAATCTGGCCAATTTCCCGAAAATTTCAGTTATTTAATGTGCTAGCCCGTAACACTGAACAATATATTTTCACCGGTGAAATGCAAATTTAATAATAAAATTCTGGAAGTGAGATGCTGAAGGAACCCCAGGCATAGCAAATGTTGACGGGTGGAATCATTTTGACGTTACACCGCCTCTTCTGCCTGACATGCGTAGTTTTGAAAAGCCGAAAGAAACCGAGAAAGGTGTTTACATGCCGCAATAAATAGAAAGTTTGGCCAAAAAACCAGGGGTGTTAATCGGGTTTCGAAAACACGGGATTATGACCTTACATTATCGGATAAAGGTGTTTACATGACCATTTCAGTAATCAGAGTATTGCCATAACCGGGTTCAGATCGGAGTATTAGTGTGCATGTAAACGTACCCAGTGAATGAATGTTCCATATTTCTTTGAGCCCTTTAATCTCAGACAGCAGACAGTTCATGCTCTGAAATGCAGTGGCAAAGTATTCCTTTTAAAAGAGGAAACCTGTTGTACTGATTAACTGAGGCTCTACAGGTGAAATCAGCAAAGTCCACATTGAAATGGAAGACACCTTGTCCACTGACATTGAACTCATTTTCCAGGAATGGCTCAAAGACAAAGTAAATGGTAACGAGCAAAACCGGCACTGTGTTAAGAAAACCTTATTCAGTTATAGAGCAGCTTCAATTAACCAAGAGATTGGGTGAAGGACCCCCCCCCCATGGAAGAGTAGCACTCCAGGCACAAACCACAAGGCTGAACATGGACGTGGTGCAGTCCGTGCCGTTCATACGTTACCCCCCCCTATAGAACGTGGACGTGGTGCAGTCCGTGCTGAGCATAGGTTACCCCCTATAGAACGTAGATGTGGTGCAGTCCGTGCTGAGCATAGGTTACCCCCTATAGAACGTGGATGAGGTGCAGTCTGTGCTGCACATAGGTTACCCCCCTATAGAACGTGGACGTGGTGCAGTCCGTGCTGAGCATAGGTTACCCCCTATAGAACGTAGATGTGGTGCAGTCCGTGCTGAGCATTAGGTTACCCCCCTATAGAACGTGATGAGGTGCAGTCTGTGCTGCACATCAGGTTACCCCCTATAGAACGTGGATGTGGTGCAGTCCGTGCTGAGCATAGGTTACCCCCTATAGAACGTGGATGAGGTGCAGTCTGTGCTGCACATAGGTTACCCCCTATAGAACGTAGATGTGGTGCAGTCCGTGCTGAGCATAGGTTACACCCCTATAGAACGTGGATGAGGTGCAGTCTGTGCTGCACATAGGTTACCCCCCCTATAGAACGTGGATGTGGTGCAGTCCGTGCTGAGCATAGGTTACCCCCCTATAGAACGTGGATGAGGTGCAGTCTGTGCTGCACATAGGTTACCCCCTATAGAAAGTGGACGTGTTGTGGTAGGTTAGCAAGCGCAAACACTGGGACAGGACAGACATGTGAAGTGTTAAAGCCCATTTCACTCCGAGAGCAGAAGGAACAACAGATTACAGAGGCGAGTCCAGAGGCTGGTGGCTCAAATGCTCGGGTGCATTGCTCTTAAAACCACAGGAGTAGCTCACAGTAGCACATTTAACCACTGTGCTCTTGGAGAAAGAAAAAATAAAAAATAAAAAAATCGCCAGCACAGCACTGTCGTAAGCGTGGTCAAGCAGCGCACAAACTGCATACACAGACACAACCACATCCTCTCCCTTTAAAAAATCACTTCATCTCCCCACCCCTCCTTTTCACTCCAATCTGTATTCTCTTCTCCAAAACAGGCTTTACTAGCATAAGAAGAGTTTGTCAATCACCAGCTAGCCCCCCCCCCCGCAGTATAAATAAGCACCATTTTAATTAAATGCATTATCGCCATAACAAAAACAATTTCTCTCTCAACTCACAGCTTTAATCCCTTTAGACAGCATTTTACAAACCCATAAAATATGTATTTTTTCATGTCTCTCATGCGCAGTGGGGGTGTGGTATAGAGCCAGCAGTCTAAGACCCACACAGTATGCTTTGTTTGGGGCTAACTCCAAGCCTCTGTCTGACGGGGAGGAGATGCGCATCCTTTAAATCAGCCCTAAGAACTGTGATCCAAGCTCGCCTCTACCTGCGACGCTGTCCAATCAGCTACTGCACTGCATGCATTACATCATCAGTTTACGTGGCGAGGACAGTGCGTGGCGCTCGGATATTTACTCAAGCAATATATTGCCTGACGTAATGCAGGTTTATGGCGCTCCTTAAGGATACAGCAGCAGGGGCCCAACAAGTTTTGAACCAGGAAACCCTGAGATACAAGCCCCAGTTACTGAACCACCACTCGACACTGTCACCCAATCCAACATCCCTACAAAACAAGGCCACCAACTTTGTACTTAGTACATGACCTACAATAATGCAATAACTTGGGTGTGTACTAGCCCTCAAAAAAAGCAGTCATGGAGCAGCCAGCCAGTCACAATATCTTATTCCATTGGCCCTTTTAGAGAACAAGCTTGCTTTCTGCAGAGAGGCTGTACTTCTGGAGCCTCTTCCTCCAGCAGGTCAGATGGGAAAAAAACCCCACTAATTTTCCACAATCCAGTCCACTGATTGTTCACATCAGTGCCCAAATGGTCATTCAACAAATACTAGAGCCTTAGCCGTATCTCAGCATCCACACAGGAGAGCCTATGGTCCTCTGCATTGAAACAGCAGAAGGTTAATTCTCTGATGTGACTTACGAAGGAGTGTGTAAAAGGGGACGTTCTCACAGTGCGGACTGGAGGTGTGTGAGAACGTGGACGTCTGTACAGTGCGGACTGAAGGTGTGTGTGTGTGAATGCGGATGTCCGCACAAAGCCCCATTTTCCAGACTAAACAAAAATAATTATATAATTAAAAAAATAGTAAAAAAAACAATGCCGGTTCTACTGCTTCTGAGGGCAAAATGAATAAACAAAATAAAACTAAAAACATAAGTGATTATTTGAGTATTTGAGTCTGCTCTACGGTTAGAGCAGATTGGAAAATCAACTAAGAGTGCACACCACCAGTTCGGACTGGGGTAGCAGACTGCACATCTGGGGTCCCCAGACTTTCAAAGCCTCAGACCAACTTTAAAGGCTGGAAAGATCCACTCCACAGTAAAAACTTAAGATGTGCTCACACAGGGAAATAAAATACAACTATGTTTAAAAACACATGCAAGCAGGGCATGAAATTAGCCTTTTCACCCACTGGCCAGAGGGGTTCGTGGATTCGACAAACCCCAATTCCAAAAAAGTTGGGACAGTATGTAAAATGCACATAAAAGCAGAAAGCAGCGATTTGTAAATTCTCTTTTACATACAGTACCAGTCAAAAGTTTTACACAGTTGATTGAATGTATCTTTCTCATTATCTTAGACATTTTGATCTAAAGGCTTATGCTTAAATGTTTGAAAAAAAAAAATTGACAAATATAAATGGTGAAGTGATGCCTATATGTATACATTCTTTCCAAAACAATAAAATTAAATGTTGTTTTTTTTTTTGAAATGTACACCCCAACAAGTA
>CM056376.1:115243282-115245262 GCA_029718625.1 Synaphobranchus kaupii | reverse complement strand
TGTTAAGAGATGAGAAAGTTGTTAAAGCACAACTGAACTTTGGTAGAACTTTGGGTTGTGTAGTTACCTGGCCATGATATGAGACCAAATGGTGGCAAAATTTGATCGTTAGTTGATCTACGCTCTCCTGGGGTGATAATCCAGAATAGAATTTGTCGCTCACCATTCACTTCTATAGGGAAGCAAAATGACACTTCTAGCATGTATATGAATGCGAACAAAGCGGATTCAGTTGTGCTTTAAGTTGGTGAAATTTTCTCTAAATGTTGTGTACTTAAAATCCCGGATGATACACTTATTTCCAGGTTTTTGCTGATAATAGTATGGAAGATATTTATCACATACTGCATGTCACTAAACAGTATGCAGTAAGCAGTAGTACTCTGATTCAGACACAGCCCAGGGAAAACTCCATTGTGGTGCCTGTGCCGGCACTGTGACCAGCAGGTGACACTGTGAGCTCGCACACAGGACAAGCTCAGTCAGTAAAGGCTCTCACCACAAGTGCAGGCTGGGCCCTATAGAATGGCTCAGTCAGTAAAGGCTCTCACCACGAGCGCAGGCTGGGCCCCATAGAGTGGCTCAGTCAGTAAAGGCTCTCACCACTAGTGCAGGCTGGGCCCAATAGAGTGACTCAGTCAGTAAAGGCTCTAACCATGAGCGCAGACTGGGCCCTATAGAGTGACTCAGTCAGTAAAGGCTCTAACAATGAGCGCAGACTGGCCCCTATAGAGTGGTTCAGTCACTAAAGACTCTCACCACAAGCACAGACAGGGCCCTATAGAATGGCTCAGTTAGTAAAGGCTCTCACCACGAGCGCTGGCTAGGCCCTATAGAGTGGCTCAGTCAGTAAAGGCTCTAACCATGAGTGCAGGTTGGGCCCCATAGAGTGGCTCAGTCAGTAAAGGCTCTAACCACGAGCGTAGGCTGGTCCCTATAGAGTGCCTCAGTCAGTAAAAGCTCTCACCACAAGTGCAGATTGGGCCCTATAGAGTGTATCAGTCAGTAAAGGCTCTCACCACGAGTGCAGGCTGGGCCCCATAGAGTGGCTCAGTCAGTAAAGGCTCTAACCATGAGTGCAGGCTGTGCCCTATAGAGTGGTTCAGTCAGTAAAGGCTCTCACCAGAGTGGTTCAGTCAGGAAAGGCTCTCATCATGAGCACAGGCTGGACCCTATAGAGTGGTTTAGTCAGGTGCAGGCTTCTGCTGTGGCCCACCACAACTGGAGTTAAACCTGCTTGATACTGTATTAGTATTTAGTCCCATATAACATCTCATAACATGAGTTATACAGCATTGTGAGGACTATGATTCACCAGATGTTCCAAGATAAAGCAGATTTGTCTTCTATTTTTTCTAAGAGGTGGAGGACATACCCAGTAGCATAAGGATAGAGAACAAAGTGATAACTTGCACAGTAATGTGCTAATACAGTCAGGTCCATAAGTATTTTGACAGTGACAAAATTTCTGTTTTGGCTCTGTACTCCAGCACATTGGATTTGAAATGGAACAGTGAAAAGAAAGTACAGACTTTCAGCTTTAATTTGAGGGTTTTTAACGTCCATATCAGGTGAACGGTGTAGCAATTGTAACCATTTTTATATAGACCCCCCATTTTAGGGGACCAAAAGTAATTGGACTTTAATGTTATCATATTTAATATTTGGTTGCATAGCCTTTGCATGTCATGACTTCCTGATGTCTGTGACCCAACAACATCAAAAGACTCTTGATATCTTATTTTCAGGTACTCTTATAAGCAATACTATAATCTCTCTGCATTGAATGGATCGCTATGGGAATTGGTGGTGGGACTAGATTAAGCTGTAAATTACACGGGAATAGTTTGGAACACATTGGTTGGCTAAATGTCTGTAAGTCATTAAGGGTCTGAGGTATCTAACTAGCCTCAAACCATCACTCCGCTGCCAGATATGCAGTAGATATGGATGGATCACTTTAAGGGTTGTTTCAACCCG
>CM056376.1:115018282-115238282 GCA_029718625.1 Synaphobranchus kaupii | reverse complement strand
GTATTTGTCTGCTTCTTTTTCATGGGAAACTTGTGGTTTATGTCAGCTTGAATAACTAATCCCTTGGTGATGATTAAGGATCCCTAATCACTGACATGGAAGCCTTTGTTAACGCTCTCACCATGCCATACCAATAAAACACTGAGGAACGGCATTGGAGTTGCCTACTACAACAAGGGGTGCGGGTCCAAATAGTCGAAAAATGTACCCTCCCCTCCTCCACTACGACCTCCTCTACTCCGTGCCCCAGAAACCTTTCGTTCCTCCCTCCCTCCACTGTCCCAATAGTGGAGAAGACGAGTGAAACGGCTTCAAACTCGGCTTCTCCTCCCCTCCGGCGAAGCATACATCGATGTATCCTACTGCGGAAGTTTTTTTCACATTTTTGGGTGACATCATCGCGCCCACGCCCACAGAGGCAACAGTAATGATGTGTAGCTATGTCTTATGAATTTCCCCAAGATAATGATGCCCCAATGCAAGATATTTAGCCTAAATTGTGTGTGCTTCAGTTATAAGCACACAAAGACATAACATCACACAATGGATAACAAAATGCCAGTCCGTTTTTGTGGTTCATATCCTACATAAAAATTTGGCAGTTTAAGTCGGGGAAACAGCTTTATTTATTTGCCTGCACATTAACGTTGCTTATTAACAAACATGACTATAGCCTACATAAATATAGCCTAAGCATGGCAGCTACAATTTCAGTATGTGAATATACATTAATGAATTTATTCAACCATTCCAAAGGACGTTTTTAAATTTGATTCCAGATATTGGCCTAATTGTTTTTCGGTGTTACCACTGCAATATATGAACATTGGGAATGATAGGCCTATATCTGATAATATGACGATAATTCGTTCCACTAATCTACAGAAATGTTTCCCTATTTGCCTATGTGAGATGCAAGGAGGAACTGGCAATAGTAGTCTGTAGTGTAGCTACAGTAGCCTACAGACCTATGAGGTGAATTAGTGTATGTTCAGACATCTGGAACATCGGGATTCTGGAATTACAGTAAGTTGTTATGTTTGCGTAGCCTGTACTACAACATGTTTACTTTGATCTAATGTTGCTGATTATATGTTAATTAGTGTCTCGACGGGAACCGCAATGCAGGCTATGTTTACACTGTACATGCAACTAGGTTACTTGCACTTGTAACTTAAAATATATTTTGCAGCTTTAAATGGGCTGACCATGTGGAAGATCTGTGATTGGTTTTGGGAATATATGTGGGCTCAGCGTCAGTCAAAGTTATGATAGGGCAACTTCATCAATAGTCGACGGCAATTTTGATGACGGTGAAGCAGATTCGCTGTCCCAATTTTCTTCACGGCTCCTTTCCTCCACTCCCCTCCTCCCCTCCCTTCCTCCACATACTTCTGGGTAGTAGAGGAGTGGTAGTGGGGGAGAAGAGGAAGGGAGGTGGGGAGTGAAGAATATTGGGACGCACCCCAGTAGTGATGACGATGATGATGATTGGTGTATTATCAGGGAAGATTCATCAGTCCACCCCATTTCTCTGTTAGTTTGCAGCCGTGGAGGAGACTGACATCATAGTTATCAAGGAAGAGATACTCGAAGGGGACGAGAAACAGATGGAGAAAGTAAGTGAGTGGGGTAGAAAAAAACCAGCAAAACATAAAAAAATGTTTAATGTGCTGAGATGAATCCATAATTGTGTATTGCAAGATTGACTAGTATTTTATATCTGTTTATTTGTCGAATTAATTAGTATTCATTACATATTTTTTGAATGTGTGATTTATGGTTTATGTCAGCTTGAATAACTAATCCCTTGGTTATGATTAAAGGATAAGTTCGCTATTTTGGACCTTGGACCCTATTTGCGGTCTGTCTTCCATGAACCTGACACATTGAGTCCATATTTTCGCTGATCGGTCCAGTATTGAGCTCGCTACAGATTTCCTGTAGGCTCTCAATGGGCTACAATAGAAGTCAACGGGGCAATTGTAAATGTTATGGAAAAACAACGATAAATGTGCTTTTATAGCTCAGTGTGTATTTTTACGGTCTCATTATGCTCTCCTGTGAAATGTAGGCTATCGCAAACGCAAACCGAACGTTGAAACAACAGTTCCATTTGAAACAGAACTATTTCTCCGACCGCATTACCTCGGATAACATTACCTGCGCAACTTCAGCCTCTCTCTCTTCTCTTGCTCTCTTATCATCCATCTCTTGTAGTTCCGTGTCCGTGTATTCTGGCTCAAATCTGTAGCCAGTAACGTCAAAGTCAAAATCGAATTCTTCATCTTCGTAATCATTATAGTAATCCATCATCCAAGTTTTTTGTGGAAATTGTAGCCTACGTTGCTGCAGGTAAACAAACGCAGACTGCTCACCTAGATAGTTTCGTAAACGGCCGGCACACCTTCCCGCTCCCCCACCCCCGACCCATAGTACTCCGCGGGAGCAGCGAAAACGTCCAAGCCATGCCAAGCACGTAAAAATGTTCGGATTGAGATACATTTCACAGGAGAGCATACTGAGACCGGTAACAATACACCCTGAGCTTCCCGTCTCATTTATCGTACATGAAAGCACATTTATCGTTGTTTAATGTGCATTTATCGTACATGAAAGCACATTTATCGTAACATTTACAATTGCCCCGTTGACTTCTATTGTAGCCCAGTGAGAGCCTACAGGAAATCTGTAGCGAGCTCAATACTGGACCGATCAGCGAAAATATGGACTCAATGTGTCAGGTTCATGGAAGACAGACCGCAAATAGGGTCCAAGGTCCAAAATAGCGAACTTATCCTTTAAGGATCCCTAATCACTGATATGGAAGCCTTTGTTAACGCTCTCGCCCGCAAAATACCTTATTGCAAGAAGGAAAACCACCGATATTTAATTCACAGGCTAGAACATATCAGAATATGGACCCCTGGGCCCAGTGAGGGCGCCGGGAACTTTTCTCTCGCTGGGCTAAGGGTGGGCTAGGTCAATACATGGGGGTGCTAAGGTTAGCTGTGTTTCCCCCAGGATGGCTTTTGTGTGTGCGCCGGGGGGCTGCACAAGTGGCAGAGCATCCATACAACAGTTAGAATTATATAATTATGTAAATTGAAATGGCATTATAAATGTAATTTGGCTTCATCAATACGAGTACTTAAAAATATCAGACATCAAAGAAAATAATACACCGGAAAATAATGAAAAAGGATGTGAGAAGAGAGGATAAATTATCAGTGTAACGTTATGTCAAAAAATATGGCTAAAATGTCGTTATTTAACCGCTGCTCTGTGATTGGGAAATTTAGGAGTTTCATTATCTAACGAAGATCGCAAACTTTACTTATGAGTTAGTTACGCTCCTTGGCGTGTTTCATAAACTGCACCGTAACGTTTGCCTTGGTTTCTCTATTATCAGAACAGCTTCCACTGTCACCATTCTCCCCCATTTAATTTAGGCTTAGCTTATACATTTAGCTACATGGAATTAATATGAGATCTTTAACGTTACCTGACCATTTTTTGGAGGCAAGCTCTTCTTATTAGCTGAAGTCGAGATGACGAAGATTGAAAATGATCATTTAGCTAATTTAGGTTAGTTATTCGCTTTCCAAATCTACTCATCTGTGCATGGCCAAGCAGCCAATGTTGTGAGATTAGTCTACCGCCAATCAAAACACTATTTACACTTGGGAGTTGCTACCTAGGGAGGTCCACACACTCCACAAATCTGTTGTGTAGTTGATCATTTCCGAAGACGGATCACATGGAGAACTTATGTGAACACATTTTCTATTGATTTTAAAATGATAGTAAATTAGTTTTCAAACAATGACGTTTCCATTTAATATTTTTTAACGTGGTGGCGAACTCTGTAGGCCTGATGTATTGTAGGCTATGGGAAACACTGGTTTGCTAACGTTAGAAATCAGTTTACGTTATTGTGTCATTTGCGTGAGCTCCCTACAACACACCCCCACATCCGTAGCCTACGTCATAGCATAGGCTACATACGCTGCGTAGCCAGGGTGAATATCATTAAGGGATTAGAATTGTTGATTTACTTTTATATATTTTTTTATTATAATTATAAAAATGTTATTAAAATGCCTGGGGGGGCTAAACTGGGGCTAAGCAAATTTGTGACGGGGCTATAGCCCACCCTTGCCCCGGTGTAGCGCCGTCCATGCCTGGGCCTGAGGTAACTTTTCTCATGAAATTCGTTCGAAAAATCTTGGTGCCTTTATTAGGCGGACTGTGCACTCCCATTCGCTGGGTGGCGCTAAAGTGCAGTAGGGTATTATTATCATCAATAATGCCTTAGAGGAAGAAAAGTATGGCAGTTTGTTGCGAAGCATCAAGCTAAATGACTTGCCGAACTACCTAGCTACTCTGTTGCAACTTTACGTGTCGTTGTCGTTCGATGTGTTATGAGAAAGTCGTCTCCGCGGTGTGCTTAGAGTGCGTATAGCCAAGTGGCAAGATGCTGGTCTCTTTGAGCTTACGGTCGCAACTGGCCTCCATCATGGACATGTTGGCAAAATCTGCCGTAGCAGAAATATGCAAGCTTATCGACGACGGCTCGGCGGTATGGCAGCTGGAAATGTCCAGGAGACGGAAGGAGAACGAGTTGCTGAGGCGGAAACTGCTGCTGATGGAGCGCGAGCTGGAGCTGAGGACGACGCGAGGATGTGGGCAGGAAGTAGAGGTGCATAGAAAAAAACTTCAGCGGAATTTCCACGTACTGTTGGAGTTTTAAAGTGCGCAGTATAGCCCATACAATGCATTAGAGCGGTCCCCTGGTTACACTGTTTAATGCCATACCAATAAACACTGAGGAACGGCATTGGAGTTGCTGCTTTCCATGTTCCGTATGTAAAGAGTAATCTCATTACCTGTTTATTCAACGTAATGGGCAAATTCATATGTAGCCTAAATCCCTGCCAAAGTAACAAGCAATTTAGCTGCTGATACCTTTTCTAGAATCAAATCGTTTTCTTTTTCCTCATACAATGGCAAGTTAGTCTGCTTTAGACTTTCTTTCCACATTTGTGAACACGTAACTGCTTAAGTCAGTCACAGTATCCAGTTCCATATTTATAGGTTGTGGTTATTGCCTAGATCATCAGTCCACCCCATTTTTCTGTTAGTTTGCAGCCTTGGAGGAGACTGACATCATAGTTATCAAGGAAGAGATACTCGAAGGGGATGAGGAAAACTGTGTTGGACGAGAAACAGATGGAGAAAGTAAGTGAGTGGGGTAGAAGAAAACCCGCAAAACATTTAAAAAAATGTTTAATGTGCTGAGATTAATTCATAATTGTGTATTGCAAGATTGACTACTAGTATTTTATATCTGTTTATTTTTCTAATGAATTGGTATTTATGAAATATTTTTTGAAAGTGTGATTTAGTTGATTGCTGTAATGTGAATTCAGACATGGTGTTCTGTCTCAATAAAAGAAGGGTATGGCAGGTTAAACCCTAAGAAACCTGTTTATCAATATATTATGTGGGGTATGGTGTATTCCTTATAGTATGTGGTGTATGGTGTATTGCTTATAGTATGTGGTGTATGGTGTATTGTTTATAGTATGTGGTGTATGGTGTATTTTTTGTAGTATGTGGTGTATGGTGTATTCCTTATAGTATTTGGTGTATGGTGTATGGTGTGTTGTTTATAATATGTGGTGTATGGTGTGTTGTTTGTAGTATGTGGTGTATGGTGTATTCCTTATAGTATGTGGTGTATGGTGTATTGTTTATGGTATGTGGTGTATGTGGTATATTATTTCCTCCAACAGGTGCTGTGGCGCCCCCTGGGCTTCCGGTCGGTGGGGGGAGGAGTCTTGGTGGGCACGCACTCTATGAGGAGGACTGGGGGGAGGCTCCACCCCCTGAAAAAGAGGAGGAGCTTGCCGAGCAATACAGGGCCCACTCCAGCTGGGGGGAGGAACCAGGCAGTGTAGGAGGTGGGATAAAGGAGGAGATGGAGGGAGACCATTCCATCTTCCAGAGGCCCAGAGAGTCTGGCCTTGAAGGGGGTACGGGACAGCTGAATACCCCGGGCCCCGAGGGTGCAATGGGTGAGGGGGTGGGCTGGGGGAGTGGGGGCATGGAATTGGGCGGACCAGACCCCTCCTGGGGGGAGAAGCTACACGAGGTCACAGAGGAGGGAGGCATGTATGTCCGAGACCACGCCTCCTCGAGTGTGGATGTGGCACAGTCCAGGTGGGCGGGGACCCAGGACCGAGCCGCCGTTGGGACGGGACGGACTCAGGTCACCTGCGTTTACTGCGGGAAGCACTTTGCTTTTATGAGCTACCTGAAACGGCATCTCCGCATACACACGGGCGAGAAGCCATACAGCTGCATGCAGTGTGGGAAGAGCTTCTCCGACGGCAGCAGCCGCAACAAACACGAGCGCATCCACACGGGCCGGAAGCCCTACAGCTGCACGCACTGCGGGAAGGGCTTCTCCCGCCGCTGCCACCTCAAACGCCACCAGAAACTCCATGCCAAAACGGAGCTGCTCAGCTGTGGCTAGCCAGGAGGTTTCCAGAAAAACGCCTTTATAAAGCGCACCCTTCCCCCCCCCCTGAAAGGTACCTTCACAATGATGACATTATGCACCCCTGTTAATAGTCCATACTTAAAAAATATTAGTTTGGAGAAATATGACTGAAACAAAGGATGGGAAGAATTTAATTTTCACATTGCATTGTGTATGACTGTATTTTCTTCCTGTTTGTTACCAGTGTGTCACTGCAGCAAATTCAGGTACAGTATATTTAGTATTTCCAGGGTCAAGATTTTTGGGGATTCAACATTGTGTCAGAAATGCTGCGCTCTTTATTAGCTTTATTTTATATGTCCTGTTGGTGAGAGAGAGTCTTGTTTGTACATTATCTTACTTCTGTGTTACCCAAAGGCTGTTTTGCATTGTGGAAACATAATATCAGCTACTTGTCATGATGAATCCACAAGTAAATCTCGCTTTAATTTCACAAATGTTGATGATTCTGGTGATGTCAACTCGGTGCTGTGTGTCCGTGAACCGTGTTCTTTAGCTCTGGGTCTCTGTGGAGGACATATTTGTAGGTTATTGAGAAAATCAATAAATCTCAGCTGTTTTTAAAATACTGCAGTTATCCAGATAAACGGGGTCCACAAGAGGCTGCACCATAACTGTCCTAAAAATTTGTTGTATTTACTTAAAAAGACAAAATAAATGGATGTGCTATTTATTTTATCACAAAGTGAAAAAAACAAGTTAAATACATTTTTCTGAAACAAACAAAAGGAAGCATGTGAAGCCATACTATGCACATAATATAAAATATGAACTATATTACAAAAACAAATAGTTCAAGTGTGGTGACACACATTCGCAAACATTTTATTGCAAGCACTATCATTTTATGAGTCATTATTCAGTAGTCTATAGGTTCATACGCTCTACATTTACTCCAGAGTAATCAAAAAAGAACAAACAATCATACTCAATATTTAAATTAAATTATCTGTCTTTACGCCTGACCCCATACACCAGTGGTTCTCAACCCTGGTCCTGGGGACCCCCTGTGTATGCTGGTTTTCGTTCCAACCACAATTGCAATACCAGAATTTTAACAAGCTGTTATTTTTTCTTAATTAGGTGTTTTTATTGTATATAGAGAGAACACTTTAAACTTTTTACTCTCTTAAGCCACGTTATGTTAGCAATAGCTATGCATGCTTTGAAGAAAAAAAATCCCATGTTCGTTATGCTTATTGTGTTATATTGCAAACAATTACAAAGAAGAGGTAAGAACTCAGGTGAATAGGCTCCTAATTGGGTATTTGAACATAATTTTTTTTTTTTTTTTTTTCATAATTTTTTCCTTAAACTTGTTAACACAATGCAGGTTTGGCTCGTTATCATTTGCTTTGTCTTTGAATTCTTCATTATTTACCATACGGTTAGTTTTAGTGGCCATGTGTCCACAATTTCACCAATTATGAGCCAATTGATTCACCTCAGTCTTTAATTTGATCAGTTAAAACATTTTTTACCTCCTTTTAATTGTTTACAATACAGCACATTGGACTTTTATTCTTCATGGCATGCATAGCTATTACTAACATAATGTGGCTTAAGAATGTAAATAATCCCTCTAAACATTAAAAACACCTAATTAAGAAAAATGAACAGCTTGTTAAAATTCAAGTATTGCAATTGTGGTTGGAACGAAAACCAGCATACACAGGGGGTCCCCAGGACCAGGGTTGAGAACCACTGCCATACACAATCGTAAAGTATGTAAGACTGACCGGATAATAGCCTATAACTTATTTCATTCCAGTTTTTTTTTTTTTCCCTTTGTCCAAGTTGTGTGCTTTCAGCCACCAGTGTTTGGCGTCTCTCACACGCCAGCTGTGGCTGCTTCTTCCTGCTCCCTCTGTCCTTCCTTTCTTTTCCCCACTCCTCTTAGCTGTACTCTATTCTTCCTCTTTTCCTCTTTCTCCCTGGTCTTTTCCCTCTTGCGTTCCGCCTGTCGTTTTCTCCCCCTGCCCTTCCTCTTTTGTGTCTGTTACGCTCTCTCTGTCACTCTTTCCCTCATTCTCTCTGTCCTTTCTCTCTTTCTCTATTTTTGACAGGTGCTGGCACAGAGCCTGCACGTATGTGAACACGCAGAGTGGGTCCGGAGAGTTTCCCATCAATAGCATATCTTCTACCTCCAGCAGGGGGCAGCAGTCAGCCATGGACCTGGAACAGGAAAATGCAAGATGCTTAGGGCCTGTATTGCGAAGCTGAATAACTACTGTGTAAAACCCATAAACCTCCCGAATATGGAGCATACTATGAAGCAAAAACACTGTTCCAGGTTTTACTCAGCACAAGTATCCAGCTATTCCACTTAGGCGGCTTTGTGATACAGGCCCATGATTCAGTGTAACACTTGACAAGCATTAATTTTTATGCACAACCTGCAGAAACAGCCACATGCACGTGCACACGCACAGACTCTCACACACATGCACTGCTTGGCCTCTCAGTACTTACTCTGCTGTGTTGAACGCCAGAGCAAAGTTATTTGCCCTGTCTTCTGCCCGTAGTTTGGAGAAATCAAATGTGTCCGGGAAGAACCGATGAACAAGAGCACAGAAAGCTAGGCCATCACACCAGGAGGAGGAGAAGTTCTCGATGCACACACCCTGGGAGAGGGAAACAGCCAAAGGGCACTTAGACCCAACATAATGACCCAACCAAGCAACCCAGCACACTGATCCAACCCAACAAAACAATCCAGCACACTGATCCAACACAGTGATTTGTCCCAATACAGACCCAACATAACCCATCACACTGATCCATCCCAACACACAAACCCTGCAAAACAACCCAGCACCCTGATCCGACCCAACACACCTCACCGACCCAACAAAAGAACCCAGCACACTGATACGACCCAACATAGACCCAAAATAACAACCCACACTGAGCTTTGGGTACTCGCCTCGTAGTTTCGGGTCTTGCTCCGACACCACTGGAGGATTTTCTGTTTGATAGATGCCCCGTTGGACAAGCCAGCAGAGGTTCTCTGGACCTTAAAATTGGGGACGACTGGTGTTCTGAAAGGTAGACGGGGGGGGGGGGGTAGTTGGACTGGTGGTTCCAGCCATGTTTGCACCTCCATAACACAAAGGCGTATGGGACAGGGGGACACAGCTGTCTGTGCTGGGCTTTTCCCAACCAATTATTGTGGCTTAAAACACCTGTACACACCCAGTGCTGGGGGGTATACTATGGCTGAATCCCAAACTGAGCCCTCGTGGATTGTGGACTTAGAGACTTGGCGTATGTCCGGGGGCACCCATATGCAAAAGGTCTAAAAATTATACATGATCATACTTGTAAGGTTTTATAAAAATGTTGATTCATATTATAGTATATATTTGTATACAATTCTTATACAATCAATGTTTTTTTTATAGGGAGTACCATGCATGTTAGCATACGTATATGCTAGTTGTCTACCACGATTTATTTTAGAAGGTTTGTATGTGGCATATGTGATTTTTATAGGATTTTTTCAGACGTTTTGTATATGGGCAGGTAAGTCTGCATTGATGCAGACTTGCAAAAATGGTGGATAGAGGGTGTGAAAAGTCTGCATAAGAGCACTTGCCAAAAACGCTGTTTTCACAATGGGTCAGCCCTAAGCACTCACAAACTTGACGAGAGTCCACGAGTCTGTGAGTCCAGAGAATGGAATTACTGAGTTGGATAACTGCACTGAGTAAAACCTGGAACCCTCCCAAATCTGGAACATGGACTGAATTAGAATTAGCTGTTCCGGGTTTTACTCAGTGCAGTTATCCTGGTAACTCAGTAATCCTGCTTCATCGTATACCGCCCTGGTTCCCTCCTGTATCAGACCACTGGAAAAATGTTTTCACCAGGGACATGTACACATGTTTCACCTGAGGCCAAAGTTTGTTCTCAAAATCTGTCAGGTCAAATAAATATTCGGTTAATAAATAAGAGCAGAAGCTGCCATGGGCTAAATGGCCTTCTGCAGCTATCTTAGCTAAGAGCATGTCTTTAATGCAGTGGTTCCAAAACTCTGTCCTGGGGGACCCCTGTATATGCTGGTTTGCGTTCCAACCACAATTGCAATACCATAATTTGAACAAACTGTTAATTATTTCTTAATTAGATGTTTTTTGTGTTTAGAGGGATTATTTACCCTCTTAAAGGCACACTGAACTTTGTAAGAATATAATATTGTATAGCTACCTGGCCCCGATATGAGTCATAATATTCACGCTCATCTTCATGACTTGCTCCAGTGGTCAGCAACTGGCCAACAGAGAATGACGTTATTTTCTCTTTCCATTCACTCCCATTGCATGGCGAAAAAGGTTTCAAAAGCACACTTTTAGCACATAAATGAATGCAAACAACGCAGATTATGCCAATATATAAAATCACTACATCCAGAACCGAGCGTTTGAAACTTTTGATGTCGTGATTTTATATATCGGCATAATCTGCATTGTTTGCATTCGTTTATGTGCTAAAAAAATGTGCTTTTGAGACCTGTTTCGCCATGCAATGGGAGTGAATGGAGAGAGAAAAAACGTCATTCTCCGTTGGCCAGTTGCTGACCACTGGAGCAAGTTGAACGTGACTATTACAACTCATATCGGGGTCAGGTAGCTATACAATATTATGTTCGAACAAAGTTCAGTATGCCTTTAAGCTACATTATACCAAAAATAGCTGTGCATGCTGGTTGCCTGGCCCAGGTGTGCAGAGGTACTCACTCAGGGCAGTTCTGCTGGAACTTGGCGATGATGTCCCGTTTGGCAGCCCCGCGGTGGGAGCGAGCCGAGCTCCTGGGACGGGATAGGCCGAGGGGGGCGGCCGTGGGGTTTGGCCCTGCCTTCTTTTTGGGCTTGCTCTGCTTCTCTGCCTCCATCCCTTTTGGCTTGTCCTTCACTTCCCCTCCTCTCTTGGGTTTTACTACCAATCCTGTTCCCTCGCCCACTCTTCCCTTCCGGCTCGACTCGCCCCCAGCCTGTCCGTCTGTCCCTCTCCCCTCCTGCTCCTTCCCTTTGCTCTCCCCCTCTTCTGACTTTTCTCCTTTTCCCTCTTTCTTTCCATCCTCTTCTTTCCCCGTTTCACTTACTTGCCCTGCTGTGCTTTTGTCCAGCCCTCCCTCACCCTTCCCTCCCCCCCGTTCATCTATCAGCTCCCCTGCTTCTTTCCCTCCATCCGTCTGTGCCTCCCTCTCACTTTCTTTCTCCTCTTCCTCTGATACTCCTGCTTCCACGCCCACAGAAGTCTCTCCTCCCTCTCGACTCCCGTCTTCACTGTCACAAGCCCCACCCACTTCCTGTTTGTCCTCCCCCCTGTTTTTCCCTTTGGCTCCCCCCTGTTCCACTCCCTTCTCCTCTGCCATGCTGGGGATCTCATCCTTCTGCTGCAATGACATCACCCCCTGTTGTGTAGCTCCGCCTCTTGCCTCTGAAAGACAGCAAAACAAGTTCACAACAGGAACCTTTTCCATACGTTATCTTTTTGGAGCAACCTTATCATAATGCTTTTATCCAGACTTACAAAATCATAAATGTAAATAATTAGGCAATGAGCAGACATGGGGTCAAGCCATCAGAGTCTGAGCCGAGGGCAGGGGGCGGGCTGTTCCCTTTCAACAGCAGGTCAAGGACCGTGTGCGAGCAAGAACTCTCTCTCCCAGCCGGGAATAACAAGGTAACTTTAGTTTTTTTTTTAAACGCTTATTCTTTTTAATTGTTGAGGGCTAATGTAGTGTAGTATGCAGTCAGTGTGTACATACTGTATAAACCCTCTCTCTCAGTGCAGTGTTAATGTACTGTAGTGTGAAATGTGTATATACTGTATTAACCCTCTCAGTGCAGTGTTAATGTACTGTAGTGTGCAGTCAGTGTGCACATACTGTATTAACCCTCTCCGTGCAGTGTTAATGTACTGTAGTGTGCAATGTGTATATACTGTATTAACCCTCTCAGTGCAGTGTGTCTATACTGTAGTGTGCAGTCAGTGGGCCTCATTCATGAAACGTGAGCAGAACGAAATTGCTCGTAATCTTTCTTCGTATTTTGCCATTCATCAAAGTTTTCGTATCTCAGATTTGTTTGTACATACAAACAAAATTTACACCTGCTCAGGACCACGTGTACTGCATCCATAAATTCAAACTGCCGCTAAATGTAGCTTCTGAATGTCAATTAGAATAGGCCTATGAATTAATTTTTATTTTCAGTTAAATTCACAAGACTAAATATAGCATTTGAAGTGCACAATGCAAATGTAATAATTATGACTGTAAAAAGCAAGCACTTTAGATTAAGCCTATTAATCAATTGTAGGCTATGAATTTATTTAATTAGACCCATAACTTAATTAATGTTTCCAGTATGCTACTATTTTTCTGAATAGATTAAATTAAAATGTTATATGACATTAGTAAACAAAATTAGTTATAAAATTACTTACAGGTCTGGATAGCCAGTGTTGCAATGGCTGATCTTGTCGTGTTGGAGAAATTGGCTCCTTTGGAGAGAATGCATCTTTAGGATCGCGCATAGGCTATTTGTTGGCTGAGAGTAATGTATGGCTGGTTCGACGTTTTCAGGTTATTATGAAATTGCCAACCTGCCCAATGTTATTGGTGCCGTAACTGTAGCGGCTACTGCAAAAACGTGGCCTCAAAGCTCCATCTGAAGATACATTTGCATATAAGAATAGAAAGGGCTATCACATCTGTGCAGCTCATATGTCATTGCGAATTGTACTGCTTAATGTCCTGGCCTGGTTGCCTGGTGGGACCCACGACAGCTTCATTCTGTGGGGCACTCGTTTACAGAACACTGCGGTGAGAAACGGCTGGCTTATCGGCATATGCCAAATTGCTGTTTACTGTGTCAGAGTATAGATTCCTAACTGCCTCTTTCCTTCACTCGGGGATCGGGGATTTCAAACCACCTCTTACATGGTTCATGTGACGGGAGATTCTGCATTTTCTGCATTTTGTGTCCTGCAGGAAATATACACTTGAAGTCGGAAGTTTACATACACTTAGGTTGAAGTCATTAAAACTCATTTTTAACCACTCCACAGATTTCATGTTAGCAAACTATAGTGTTGGCAAGTCAGTTAGGACATCTACTTTGTGCATGACACAAGTAATTTTTCCAACAATTGTTTACAGACAGATTATTTCACTTTTAATTCACTATATCACAATTCCAGTGGGTCAAACGTTTACATACACTAATTTGACTGTGCCTTTAAATTTTTCATATTTGGTTGCATATCCTTTGCATGCCATGACTTCCTGATGTCTGTGACCCAACAACATCAAAAGACTCTTGATATCTTATTTTCTGGTACTCTTACAAGCGATACTATAATGTCTCTGCATTTGAATGGATCTCTATGGGAATTGGGGGGTGGGACTAGATTTAGCTGTACATTATGCTGAAAAGTATGGAATACATGATTGGTAAAATGGCTGTAAGTCATCAAGGGTCTGAGGTATCAAACAAGCCTCAAACCATCACTCTGCTGCCGGATATGCAGTAGATATGGATGGATCACTTTAAGGGTTGTTTCTCCTGACACATTTTCCTATTGAACTCTGGAAAAATAAATCAGGAAAAACAACCCTTCAAGTTATCCATCCATATCTACTGTATTTCTGGCAGCAGAGTGATGATTTAAGGCTTGTTTGATATGTCAGACCCTTGATGACTTCGAGCCATTTAACCAACCATGTGTTTCCATACTGTTCCAGTGTAATTTACAGGTAAATCTAGTCCCACCCCCCAATTCCCATAGAGATCCATTCAAATGCAGAGACATTATAGTATCGCTTGTAAGAGTACCAGAAAATATGATATAAAGAGTCTTTTGATGTTGTTGGGTCACAGACATCAGGAAGTCATGGCATGCAAAGGATATGCAACCAAATATGAAAAATGTAAAGGCACAGTCAAATTAGTGTATGTAAACTTCTGACCCACTGGAATTGTGATATAGTGAATTAGAAGTGAAATAATCTGTAAACAATTGTTGGAAAAATTACTTGTGTCATGCACAAAGTAGATGTCCTAACTGACTTGCCAACACTATAGTTTGCTAACATGAAATCTGTGGAGTGGTTAAAAATGAGTTTTAATGACTTCAACCTAAGTGTATGTAAACTTCCGACTTCAACTGTATAGGTCTTTTTACTTTACCATGTAGGCAACTTTACTATTTACTTTATGACACCGGAACAGACAATACTAAACAATTTTTTACGTCTGCATTTTAAGTGTCGGAATAATTATTTCTTTTTCTTGGCCATTTTTACTTCGTATGCACCTTTAAATGGAAGAGACAACTTCCATATAAGGCAATTCACAGGCGTGGATTTATGCTAATCACAAAATAAGTGCTTGTCATTTACGATGAATCAGGATGTATGAACATATGCACGGAATACGAACAAATCTGCCTTTCCCACACGGTTGATGAATCCGACATAAATTTTTCGTACTAAATTGTTTCGTATGTAAATATACGCGCATATTTAGAAACATTTCATGAAAGGCCCAGTGTGTATATACTGTATTAACCAGTGTGTATACTGTATTATCCCTCTCTCTTAGTGCAGTCTTAATGTACTGTAGTGTGCAGTCAGTGTGTACATACTGTATTAACCCTCTCTCTTAGTGCAGTCTTAATGTACTGTAGTGTGCAGTCAGTCTGTATATACTGTATTAACCCTCTCTCAGTGCAGTGTTAATGTACTGTAGTGTTGGTAAATAAGTTTGCCTACACCCCCCATCTCTCTGCTCTGGATAGATTGTGAGCCTCTTTAGATGACCTTTAGAACAACACACAGTCCAGGAATAGACCCTCACCCCAAACAGCTGCTTCTGTTGAAAACTCTTCAGTACCACTGAATACACAGAAGTACCCACAAGTGGCTACAATTAGTACAGCTCTGAGCTTTAGGTTAATAAATGCCACTGTGTCCTTTCTTACACATTAACGTGGATTTGCGCTTCTGTCTTTGTTTTGGGGGCCTATGAACAAAGCTCCCTTTTCTTTTGATGATTCTGTGGCTGAAACATGCCCATTTCATTATTTTTTCCCCAGCTCTAGCCAGGTGTGTTTGGGCTGTATACTGGGGCGTTTATGTCTTTTATCTTAATGATGTTCTGCTCAGGCACTGCTGCTATACACAAGGACCATATAGATCAGTGCAGTACTGCACTCTCCTAGAACACGCACACACATACACATACACCACACACTCAAACATACACTCCGCACACACACTCAAACACAGACTCACACACACCACACACAACACAAACACACATGCACACCACATACATGCCTGAGCGCACACACACACACACACACACACACACACACACACACCTACATGCGCACACACACACACACACACACACACACACACACACACTCACACACATTACATTCTCAAACATGCACTAAACTATGTACACTGGTGGGATACTGTATGCGTGAATATTCAAAGCATTATTCAGATATGATCAACACTCTTTAAACTCACACAACAACATACTGCGATATTCAAAAGGTAAAAACTCAGTGCCTCATCTGTTAGCTCTCTGATAAACATATTCAGCACTGGTAAACATATTCACTGGCTGATAGCTGATATAGGGACATCATTCTGACACCAGTCAGTACTCACATACACACACACACCTGCACACGCACGCATTTACACACACACATAAGCACATGCACGCACGCACACTATTCAGTAAAAGCAGATTTCTTACCTACTGTATTTAAATGAGGACCCTTTTCCCCTGTCTGTCTCAGAACAGTGTTAATGTCTAGCAGTGTCCAGGCTGTGTGTTAACACCCTGTGCCTCCTTGGTTTTCTGGCTTAAAATACAGTGTAAATGAACTGTAATGTCCAGTGAGTCAGTCTATCAGAATCTCTGCTGCCCCCCTCTCTCGCTCTCTCAGTATAGCGTCCTGCAATGTCCTGCCAGAGCCAATGTCTATATATGTGTTCCACTGTCTCCTTGTACTTTTAAACTTTGCGTCTTTTCATTCAACACAAAGCAGATGTCTTTAAAAATAAACCGCAATCTTTCTCTGACCTTCTTTACTCTCTCCTGTCTTTATCTTACCCCACCCCTTCCCTACCCTCCTCCTCCTTCTTCTTCAGTTCAGTGGCTATAAATATGACAGCTCTTTTTGTTCCTTGTAAGGAAGAGGCCTTATCAGATTTTGCGGGGTTCATACAGGTTCTGACCAAGTATAGGTTCCCCCCCCACACACACACACACACTTTAGATTAGGGAAGTAACACTCACAAACATGCCCAGTCTCTATAGAAGCAGTGCTAATGCACAGACAAAATGGCCATATGTAACCTGAATGTCCTGCAGGATCTCCCTGAGACTCCAACACTGTCTATAAATCGGCATGCAAAACATTTTAGCAGAGACACAGCAATTCATACATTTTCCTTTAACTCTCTAGTCCCATCTCACAATCTCTCTCTCTCTTTCTCTCTCTTAATGGTGCCAAGCAGACAAAATATGTGCATATAAAACATGTTGAAGTATGATGTTAAAAATAAGTAACTATGACTATATTGTCTAACATATAGACACGCCTAAATTAAAATGTTTCTCTCCCTCTCAGTCTGTGTCTTTTTCTCTTTATATTTCTCTATTTGTCTATTTGCTGAAATGCCTGTTAAACTGACTACATGCTCAGGTTATGTGACTGTCCTGGTATGAATAAATAAAAAGAAAACGAGGACATGCATGGATTTGAATTGAGGGCCTGTGTGTGTCTGAGAGGCTGAAGAACAGAGAGAGGAACCCCTCACATCTCTCAAAGGAGAACCTGCACGGAATAGAACCACCTCCCAGCTCTCACAGGAAAACCTGCATGGAACAGGAGCACCTCCCAGCTCTTCAGGAGAACCTCCGTGGAATAGAATCACCCCCCAGCTCTCACAGGCAAACCTGCATGGAACAGGAGCACCTCCCAGCTCTTCAGGAGAACCTCCGTGGAATAGAATCACCCCCCAGCTCTCACAGGCAAACCTGCATGGAACAGGAGCACCTCCCAGCTCTTCAGGAGAACCTGCATGGAATGGAACCACCTCCCAGCTCTTCAGGTGAACCTGCATGGAATAGAATCACCTCCCAGCTCTTCCAGGAGAACCTGCATGGAATAGAAGCACCTCCCAGCTTTCATAGGAGAACCTGTACGGAATGGAACCACCTCCCAGCTCTTCAGGTGAACCTGCATGGAATAGAATCACCTCCCAGGAGAACCTGTATGGAACAGAAGCACCTCCCAGCTCTCACAGGAGAGCCTGCATGGAATAGAATCACCTCCCAGCTTTCATAGGAGAACCTGTACGGAATGGAACCAACTCCCAGCTCTCCCAGGAGAGCCTGCATGGAATAGAACCACCTCCCAGCTCTCACAAGAGACCCTCCATGGAATAGAATAGTTTTTCATAGCTTCTTTTTACATTTCTCCTGTAAGCAAGCCTCTAATGGACCCCCATCAGGGCCAGCTGTCACTGACAACATTTTGAAAATCAGCACTACACTAGTGGCAGGACCATTCAGCAAGTATTTTAACTTTTTTTTTTTTACAGCTGATCCTCATCTTGACCACCTTGCCTCACCTGTCCACCAGCAGACATGGTGAAATCCTGGCAGTCTAACAGCTGTGTCAACGGGAGGTCACTAGTGGGCAGCAGTATGTTTGCTGGTGGGGCTAGTTTGGATTTGCAGGGGAGTTAACAAAGAAGTTAATGCCGATTGCATGAAGAGAAACCGGGGAGTTAACGCAGATTGCATGAAGAGAAACCGGGGAGTTAAGCTCAAGGCGGAGGCTTCAAAATTGGAGCTGGCTCTTGCCCCAGCTGGCCTACAGAGCTGCTTATAGTAAATCTCACAGCCTCTTTGCTGTGGCACCAGCTGGCTGGGAAAGATCCTCCATTAGGGCATAATGAAGTACAGGAAAGATTATTCAGTGGAGGTACTGTACCACTAGTTCATGCCTAATGTCTCATACCTCACTGTGTGAAGGGGGTTAAGGTCAGATACTTCTTGTTAGAACTGGTTTGTAAATCTTGAAAAGAAAAACCCCACTCTGGAAAGGTGACTGTGCCCAGGTTGCAAAGACTTTGAGGCAAATGCTAAATGAGTCCATGGTTTGTACTGAATCTGAATTTTTCTATTCAAAAACACGCCTTTAGACTTCAAGTTCTAGCTATGATGCAAACAATAGTGTGTATTAATGGGCCCAATATATCTTTCTGATGGCATTATGAAATTGTCTTATTGCATTCTATAGCCCTGAGGCAAGCGGGGTTACTGAAAGTACCAAGGCTACAGAGGGGGGTTAAGTACTACAGGTGGAACATTTATTTTAAACCATGTTGCTCCACCACAGAGTCACAAAGCTGGCTCACTTGACAGATGTTATTTCTATCAAGCAGAGAACTGAAAATATAGCCAGAACTATTGGGGTACATTATCTGAATGATAAAGGCTTTTATAGTGCCAGAGAGATTAAGGCTTTTATAGTGCCAGAGAGACTGGGTACATCTGGTGATGAATGAAGGCTTTTATAGTGCCAGGGAGATCTAGTAAAAGATGAAGGCTTTTATAGTGCCACTCAGTGTGACAGCATCTTGTATCCTGAAAACTACATGTAGTTAAACTACTGCCCAACACTGTCCACTGGTGACTTTAAAGCGTTGAGAGAGTTCATAGTGGAACAGAGTCATGGAAGTCAAAGAAAAACTGAATCATTGCATTGTTTTTAAGAAATTAACAATACTCTTGTCTCACATTTACTCTTCTGGAAATAAATGTACGCGATTCCACATGCGCCAAGTGTCACGTAAGTGCACAGATATTAGTTCGGGAGACATTTGTGAGTGCAAAAACATATTTGTGAATCAGTCGCATTTATTTGCGGATCAGTCACATTTATTTGTGAATCTATTTAATTTATTTGTGGATCAGCTTCATTTATTTGTGAATCAGTTCCATTTATTTGTTGATCTGTTCATTTATTTGTGAATCTGTTGCATTCATTTTTGTATCAGTGACATTTATTTATTTATTTTTGAGACAATAATACCCCCATACGAACAATCCCTAGTCAATCAACTCAAATGCTGTGCAATTCAATTTGACCATCGAACATGTGGGGAAAGCACCAGAAGAGGGCGCTGTTGCACAGTGATGTCAGATGCCCGTGCTCAAATCCGTGCTCCCTTAAAATACGTAAATGGTTTTCGGAGTTTCTAGTTTCTGGTTGTTTTATCGTGTAGATGTAGGCTTAACGTTTAGGGCTGTACTCACAAAGTGTACAAATGTACATTTAGCATAGCATTTTATAGTTCCTGTGCTCCAGAGATAAGTTTACCAATTTTTGGGTGGAGTGTTCAGTGGCGTGTCCAGAACATTTTGACTGGGGTGGCCAAGGTGGGACACATGCTCACTTTGGGGTGGCCATGGCATTTCAGCGTGCCTACCACACATCACCCCCCTACCAAGTTGAAGTTGTGAATGACATCTACCCCACGCAGCCCTGGACTCAATACAATTGGCAACATCAAAAGAATCACAGGAATAGCACCAATTTTGTCTGTTTAACAGTTAGCCTATTTAAAAATGGCTGTTACCAACTAGTAACAATGATGCTAAGCCACATATTTTTCTAATATGTTTTTTCTAAGGCCATTTCCTTAAATGGAAAACATCTATATCAGTTAGATTAGGGTGACTACATTCTTCCGGTTTCGAAGAGACTACACAGCGTCTATAGTAATGAATAATTAACTTTTTTTTATTATACATAAAACAATGTTTATATTTACAATAAAGAAAATCTTTAGAAAGTGCCTCGGTAAACATGGTCATTTTCAAGCAACCATTCCGTGCTTAGTTCCAACAGTGAACTAGAGGAGGCTGATTCACTCCCTGACCAAGACAGCGCTGCTGTCTAGAGTGGGAGGGGCGCTTGAATTTCGTTTGCTGGGTAATGTACCTGTGGAATACGCGGACCTATTTAGTAAGCAACGCGTTACCACTTTGCCGCCCCATAGGCCTTATGACTGCGCCATAGAGCTATACCCGGGCAAGGTTCCTCCCAGGGGTTCCCTGTATTCTTTGTCGGCTCCTGAGAGCGCAGCCATGAGGGAGTACATCGAGGACTCCCTGGCTAATGGCTTTATCAGACCTTCCTGCCGGTGAGGTGGACGGTCTATTAAAGCCATTAGCCAGGGAGTCCTCGATGTACTCCCTCATGGCTGCGCTATACAGCCCCCATATAGACTATCGGGGTCTTAACGACATCACCGTTAAGAACAGGTACCCCCTTCCGCTTATGAACTCTGCATTTGAGCACCTGCAGGGGCCGACTGTCTTTACTAAGCTCAACCTTTGCAATGCTTATAATCTGGTGCGCATGCCTGACGGCGATGAGTGACAGCTTTTAACACGCACAACAGACACTACGAGTACCGGGTGATGCTGTTTAGCCTCACTAGCGCCCCCTCTGTCTTTCAGGCGCTAGTGAACGATGTTCTCAGAGAGATGCTGGAGAGATTCGTCTTTGTTTACCTCGACGATATTTTAATTTTCTCCCCTAATCTTGCATTTATGATCGCGTTGATAGAGACCCGCTTCCAGAGCCCATTGTACCCGCTGCTCAAATTGTAGCTCCGGTAATGTGGGAGATCGAGGCAGCCGTGCAGAAGGCATTGCGCTCGGATCCGGGCCCACTGTCTGTTTGTCCCTCCCCAGAATAGATCCTCTTCACTAGAAGTACGGCGAATAGTGCCGCAACGGCATCGCTGTCACTGTCAGACATAACGTTAACGAAGCTAGCTACTGTAAAAAAACAAGTGACAAGTCAAGCCAACGTTATTAACAGGATAGCTACGTTATATTTAGACCACTCGGTACCAAATATGGCAATAAATAAATAATATGTTTAGCTAGAAACAAAATACACATGTACAAAATACACAGAGTCGGTGTCATGGAAACATTCGTTTATTTGTTTACTTGGCGTTTTGATGTGGACTGCCTAGTTTTTACTTGGACGTTCTGAGATTTTAATTTGGACGTTCTGAAGATTTCTCCCATCTCGTCTGGTCTGAAGTCGGCTGTTTGATGTAGACTGGGCTTTAGTCTCTTTCTCAATGGCATAAGGCAACAAAAAATATTTTTTCAATAAATTGAGAATATTGAGTCGGGTCCGTTTTCTAGTGGGATACACAAACAAAAATAGTGCTCACTAAATGATCACAAGGGCCTGACTGGACTGGGCCTGGCTGGACTGAGGCTGGGCCTGACTGGACTGGGGCTGGGCCTGACTGGACCGGGCCTGGCTGGACTGAGGCTGGGCCTGACTGGACTGGGACTGGGCCTGGCTGGACTGGGGCTGGGCCTAACTGGACTATTGAGGGGGGGTTGCTGCCAGAGGGTAAGCAATTGCCACAATCCCAGGAATATCATAAATTGTCATGGTTTCATAAAAGTCACATGAATCAACACACGCAGATTTGTTTACATGTTGCTGAGCAACCACCAACTGTAGCTGGAAACAACTCTGCCTATTAGTTTATATTTATATTGAGGCAAGTTGTCACGTGACGGCTTGCCTCGACAGCATTGAGACAAGTTGCCTCGAACTGATTTTGGCGCTAAATTTAGCTATAGCGCTGGCTGCAGCTAAGACATCAAAAGACACCTTACTCTCTCCTCTGTTCTGTCTAAAAATAATATAATTGAACATTCATACTTATCACAGTTTTCTAACATAAAATGTACATGATCATATATTTCTGTTTAAAATATGTGATTCGTTTAAATATTTTGAAGGTCGCAACAAGCAACAACAGAGCGGTAACTAGGCGAGTTTAGATATGTAATTGTGTATTTATTTGGCAAAAATCCAATAGATAGGCTAGCCTACAGGGTCATAAAACTGAAATGCAGAAAATAAAGAGAAAATATAGCCTGTGTGTATTTTCTGATTTTAGTTTTTTTTTAAATTAGGCTATTCTGTATCAGTTTTCCCCACATGAAGATGCATTGATTATGAGGTTCCCCTCATTTTCTGAGGGACCATCATGCATTGCTCCCATATTCTGAATAACAAAGCTATTGAATGACCACCCCACCCCTCACACACGTAATTCATCCCCAATTGTCATTTGCCCATTTACACTGCTTTCAAATGTAAGCCGTGTTAAGTGATGGGTGTAAACTATTGTACCTCTTAAAAGGTGTCTCAGGGTGTCAAACCTACCCCAGTGATGCAGGAAGTATGTTAAATCTGTTATGTTCCACCCAGAGAAGGATTTATTCCGTTTTGTTTTTACCTTGCAGCTTAACCTTGGTTATTTACAGGTCAGCGAGTCATAGGGTTTCATGGTTTAACCATTGATTACCTTTTCCCAACCACTTTAGCCATACTCCATTGTGTTTAGAGTATTAATAGTTAATAAATGACCGTAAATGAAAGTCTTTGCACACCTAAAACTCCTCGGAACACAGGTATGTATCGAGGAGAAAAGGCAATTCTGCTGTGTGCTTATGAAGCTCAGAATGACAAAAACGTAATTGCCAAAAAAATATAATTTTTTGGCCCTTTGTCAAGGTTGACACCCAGTGTCCAGTTGATAGAAACACAGTCTTTCACTTATTAAGCTGAGTGAAGGTGATTCTATAGAAGCCACAAATGTAATAATTGACCACAAATGTAATAAAGCCCTCACGTTTAATGCAGGTTTGACCACAAATGTAATAAAGCCCTCAAGTGTAATACGGGTTTGCGTGATTACTCAGAAGTGTTGCAAGAACCTCTTCCTCTTGCCATTTTCGTAGCTTCTGACCCAGTAGCTTCTGACCCAGTTTGTATCACACTGTGTCTATATTTGTATTAAGCTGCTTGCATGGATGTCACATGGATTTCTTAGCAGGCACACTCGTGGATGCACTCAGACTGAAAAAAGAGAACCAAAAGAACTGCACTATCAGAATATTTTTAATAAATTTCACAGATCACCACAATATTTCTGATAGAAAAAAAGTAATTTTTGTACAATTGCTACTGAAGAGTTCAAGTCCAAATTTTGCAGGGTTATCTTGTGTCTCTTTGAAGGGAACCATGGAATTAAACATGAATTCACAATGCAGATAATGATAAATTAAGAATCTCTCATTTATTTCTGCTTTCAGAGTTTTTTGTTATTCATTTTTTAAAAGCCTTTGCTTGCAATTGATCTACTCTCTCTCTCTCTCTCTCTGCATAGTCTCCCTTTTTGAAAGGGTGTTGGCTGTTGGCTGTGTTGTTATTGTGCATGCGTACTTGCATAGTCTGTCATTCTTATGGTGGAGAAGAAACCTGCCACTGCTATGCATCAGTCTGAAGAGTTGTTGGTAAAACGTTTCTCGAGACATTTAGAAAATCAGTTCCCGTCCAGTTAACTAACATGACACTGTTGTAACAAATTAATACTCGTTAGCTACTAGCTTTCCGAGTTGAACTTCAACATGGAACTACTCCAACTCCAAAGCCTTCTGGCTTTAAATGACTATTTTCCAATCTCAGATCTCTCTCCTGGATTTGACATTCATCATGTCATCAAAAAAGGAATTGCCATGTAACATTGCTGAGCAGAGATGGTTGATTGTTCTTCTATTGCTGATATCTGGTCATGTGAAACCTAACCCTGGCCCTGAATGACAGTGTATCTAAATGCCATTTGACTTTAACTCTTTACCTGGTCTTAGCATTATTCACTTACAGTGGGGTGCAAAAATTTTGGCACCCTTGGTCAAAATGCCTTTTACAATTAATATCTAAGTGAACAGAATCTAACCTGGCCTCTAAATGGTACAAAGTTAAACGTGACACATTTTTAAATTTTAAATCAAGATTACTTTTTATTTAAATTTTTTACATTTTCAAAATAATGAAAACGGCCCCGTGCAAAAGTTTGGGAACCCTGTCAGTATTTTGTAACTCCTCGGGCAACTGTAACAGCTTGCAAACACTTCCTTTAGCCAGCTAAGAATCTTTCAATTCTTGCTTTTGTAATTTTTTCCCCATTCTTCCTGGCAGAACATGTAAGGAGGGACCAGACGCGACTGAGAGGGGATCAAAAAGATATCCACGCAACGTGGATATCCACTAGAGGAAATAAAGAAAAGAAACAGGAGAAAAAACTCCCAACTAAAAGCCAGAAATAATAATACCCCAAATAAGGGCAAGGCTCACAGACTTGAGCAGAAATAAAACAGATAGGGAAACAATAACGGTGTAAGCCAAAAATAATACCGACCCAAGAAAATAGGGCGAAGCTCGCAGACTCGAGCAGAGAAATAGATGGTTAGGGAAAATAAACTCAGTGAAAGCCAAATGATAACAACCCAGTAAAATGGGCGATAGCTCATAGACTAGAGCAGAGGGAAAACAAAACAAAACAAAACAGAGAGGCAAAAGGAGACGGTAAGAAACCAAGGTACTGTCTAGAAGCAGACAGGAGAGGAAAACCAAGGTAGGAAATGAGTGAGAAGGGAAACTCTAAAAGAACTCCTATCTCAAAACTATTGTAATAGAAAGATTTTGACACTTTCTGAATCACTTTTTGTGTGTCTCCCAATTGACTATCCTTTTATCCCTAAGTATTAAAAATCAGTGATGAAACATCTAATTTTAGTTTGTGAAGTTTAAAACCTATATGGGAATGTGCCACCAGAATTACCCACAAAAAATTAAGGTTGTATATTTTCTTACATTTTATACAGCTACCCCACAAATGCTGCCACACAACACCTTTTATACTGGTATAAGTTGGTATAGGACTTTTAAAAATATAGCATTATGTTTATTGTGTGTTTACTATTTAATCCCAACAAATTAGGAAAAATCATACAGTGTCAAAAAAAAACAAATAATAATAATACATTTTAAAAAATACTGGTTTTTAAGAGACATTGAATCGGGTAAAATTGACCCAGAACATAATACGAGGGTTAAAGCGATTTGTGATGCGGCGACATGGCTGTCCCCCATTCTCGAAATTCTATCATTTCAACGTGGCGCCGGGTTCAATGGTCGGTGCAACCATCCTGCCGCAGCCTTCGCATCCACTTAAAGGTATGACGTTCCCTCCTGACACTGTGGGTATTAGTCATCTGTGGTTGACAACCCTAATGGTCGAAGGAACGAAATAGAATGAACGGTTATGATGGTAACCATGTTCCATGAGTTCCGGATGACCATTAGGGGTCACGGTCACTCGAGACCCTTTAAGGGCAAGAAAAGGGTCAGAGGATTTCCGCATTGACGTGCCTCCCTTTATAGGGAAGAATTACATCACTACATGCGGGTCATGTCCATGACAAATGTTAACATAATAGTCTCGATGCATCGGACACCTGGAAGATGAATTAGTGGTTGACGACCCTAATGGTCATTCGGAACTCATAGAACATGGTTACCGTTGTAACTGTTCGTTATATGCCTATAGTATGGAGTTAATTTAATGCCAAAACTTATCAGATAAACTTATCAGATATGCTGTAGCATCATTTCTGCTCTTTACTAAACCTTTAGGTATGTGCTTTTTTGTGTGCCGCTCTTGGTTAACAGTGGCGGAACTAGAGTTTTATACATGGGGTGGCCAAGGCTACTTCATAGACCATGACAGAAAATGAGTGTGTAACCCTAACCTGGCATTTAAGGAGCATGAATGAATCCTATGATTGCTGATTAGAGGTATAAGTGATAATTCAATAGCCAGTGTCTCTACCTCGGAACTACAGCTCAATTTCTTTCTCACACACACACGCACGCACGCACGCACGCACGCACGCACGCACACACACACTGTACTGTACTCACATACTGGAGAGACTTGGGTCACTCTGTTTTCATGAATATATAATCTGGGTCTATAATCTGGGTGTTGAACATACAAAGTATTTTCAGAAAATAAAGCTCAAGCACAAAGGAGATAACATAGCATTTGTGTGTAACATAATTTGCATAGTTTATTTATGGAAGTAAATTTACAAAAAAACGCACTGGTGATGCAAGGGCTGGGGTCTGTTTGCACCTGATCTGCCTGTTTGTTCTTCTTTAAAAAGAAGTCCAATATCTCTCCCTTTCTTTTCATGATTGTTTTAATTGACCCTATGCAAAAATAAGACTATGGTTACATCTAAGCATCCAATTACCCACATTTTAGTCCAATCTCAATCTTAATTACAAATCCCCATTATCATAACTGTACCTTAAAATCAACTACCAGCCTAAGTTACTAGTTAGATCATGGCTAGCCCTACTCTGCAGTAAGTAGCTATAATTTCTTACACCTTTACGATAGCAAACAGGCTACCTGCAAATTGTGGTAATCTTTTGAGTAACGTTAACAGATTGATAATAACAATTGTTCGTTTTGAGTTCAAGTACGAAAATCTAACAGAGTTAATGGATTTTAAATAGCTAAATGTTAACTTGCTGAACACTGACAGCTGTACTAGTTACTCCACATTAGCTAAAAACACTCTATACTGTATACTGTAACTTACGACACTGCTCTGTATATGCGTGCCGTGTATTACTAGGACAGATGTAAACATAATGTTTGGCTAAATTGGGAACCGATCTCTCTTACTGACTGTCTGTTATGGAGCCAAATTGCCAATATGCACCTACACAGCGACTCAACTTTCGTAAAAGTTGTTCAGGAAACCAAAACCCGATGCTAAACCTTAAAACGTTCAATGTGGTGCTTTCGCTGCAGGTCTGCCATAGTTGTGTCAGTCGCTCGCGTGACGCTTGTGAGCTGTGGAAATATTGGCTGCGTTCCAATATTCTTCACTCCCGACCTCCTTTCCTCCACTCCCCCACTACCACTCCTCTCCTACCGAGAAGTATGCAAAACTGCCAGAACATTTTCAGTACAAGTATTTGCATGTACAGTATACAATGTACCTGACATTGCGGTTTGCGTCGAGCATTAATTTATATGTAACCATTTATACGTAATTAAGACGTAATCAGCAACATTAGATTAAAACGCAAAGATCCATTTCCGGGGCACAGAGGAAAGGAGGTGCATTTTTCGAGTATTGGGACACACCCATTCTCTCTTCTTCGTCCTCGATTCTAAATAAACGCTTCTTTCAACAAGAGGTGAAATGAGATGTCAATCAGCATCAAACTGCCAGTGATAGCGAATTAAATTTTAGGGTGGCACACAGGGTGGCCAATCATATATCAGGGGTGTCCAGTGCCACCCTGGACACCCCTCTGGCTCCGTCACTGCTGGTTAAATGTGTAAATGTACTGTAAAACAGAAACCTGAGTCCCAAAACACTCACGCAGATGAATTCTGAATTTATTAACCAGGAGATAATGCACACTTCAGCTGCAAATAGAAATGTAGAAATGTTACTGTGGCGAAGTGAGTGCACTCGGGTTCAAGAGTCCAGACAAGGATTTTGATTTGGAGATCACTCCGTTTATTTTCACGCTCCGGTTATTCGGCGCTCTCAAGACATACAAAACACACACATAGATCAATCTCCCGTGAACTCTCAGCAGCGTCCTTTTATGCTCCCAGGCTCACTGTTGAACAATCAAGGCAATTGGTTAATTACACAATCAATAAATAATCATTCATCACCAATTGCATGATTTCCGACAGCTGTGCCGGCTCCACAAACCACACGAGTTCACTCTCTCTCTTGCTGGCAGCGCCTAAAACCACGCCCCCCTACAACATACCCCCACCGCCTGACTTAGGCCGGGAAGCCATCCGGCCGATGACCAACCCCCTCCTCCTCCCCCACCGGGCGAGAGAGAAAGTTGGCCACCACCATCTGCGCTCCCGGCCTATGAACCACCTTGAAGTTAAAAGGCTGTAAAGCCAGATACCACCGAGTGATTTGGGCGTTGGTATCCTTCATGCGGTGGAGCCATTGAAGGTGAGCGTGGTCCGAGCAGAGGGTGAATGGGCGACCCAGTAGGTAATAACGGAGGGACCCGACCGCCCACCGAATGGCCAGACATTCTTTCTCGACCATGCTGTACTTAGCTTCCCGTTGTGAGAGTTTTCTGCTAATGTACAGCACTGGTCGGTCAACCACCTCCACCTGCTGAGTCAAAACGGCCCCCAGCCCTCTGTCCGATGTGTCTGTCTGCAAATTAAAAGGGAGAGAGAAATTAGGGGTGAACAAGAGCGGTTTCCCACAAAGAGCTTCCTTCACTCGCTCAAACGCCTGTCGGCACAATTCCGTCCACTGGACCGGATCTGAGGCACCTTTCCGAGTCAAGTCGGTTAAGGGACTGGTCAGCTCTGAGTAAGCAGGAATAAACCTTCTGTAGTAGCCGGCCAGTCCCAAGAACCTCCTCACCTCCTTTTTTGTCTTGGGTCAGGGACAGGTCGCAATTGCTGCGGTTTTATCCACGAGTGGCCACATCTGTCCCCTTCCCAAGTGGTACCCCAAATACCGTACCTCCGCTCGGCCAATTGCACACTTCTTTGGGTTAGCCGTGAGTCCCGCCTGTCTCAGGGACTCGAGCACCGCCCCCACATGCCACACATGCTGAGCCCAGCTGCTGCTGTGGATGATGATGTCATCCAGATAGGCTGCAGCGAAAGCAGCATGCGGACGCAGTACCCTGTCCATCAGACGTTGAAAAGTGGCAGGGGCCCCGAATAACCCAAACGAAAGTGTCCGAAATTGGTATAAGCCATCCGGAGCGGAGAAAGCCGTTTTTTCCTTGGACTCTGTAGACAAGGGAATCTGCCAGTAGCCCTTGGTTAGATCCAGTGTCGAAAAAAACCGAGCTGTGCCTAACCGATCCAAGAGCTCATCGACCCGAGGCATTGGATAGGCATCGAACCGTGACACTTCATTCACCTTGCGATAATCTACACAGAACCGAATAGATCCATCAGGCTTACCTACTAGCACGATGGGGCTACTCCACGCACTGTTAGACTCCTCTATTACTCCTAATTCCAGCATAGCCTTTATTTCTGCTTGAACTAATTTCTTTTTATGTTCAGGCAGTCTATCGGGCCGTGAACGCACCGTCACCCCCGGGGCTGTCTCAACGTGGTGGTTTATGAGGTGACTGCGACCTGGTAGGGGGGAAAATACATCAGCAAACCGCTTCTGCAACAAGGCAAGATCCGCTCTCTGATTCGGTAAGAGATGGCTATCTGAAAGGGGTGAGGTTTGATTGGTAGAATTTGGTACCTCTGGCCCCAGCTCATCTCTCTCCTGATCTACCATAACCAGGGAGACGGGCACCACCTCTTTCCATGCTTTTAATAGATTGAGGTGATAAATCTGTTTCGCCCCCTCTCTATCAGATCGCTCCAGCTCATAATCGACTTGCCCCACTCGTCGTGTGACCACGAAGGGTCCTTGCCACTTGGCGAGTAATTTTGTGCTGGAAGTCGGGAGCAATACTAGGACCTTATCTCCCGGTGAAAATTGCCTTAGCTTAGTTCCTTTATTGTAGTGCCTCTGTTGACGCTCCTGAGCCTCGAGCAAATTCTCCCGTGACAACCTACCCAGTGTATGGAGTTTTGCTCGCAGGTCCATAACGTATTGGATCTCGTTTTTACTGGGACTTGGACCCTCCTCCCAGCTTTCTTTAACTAGGTCCAAGATGCCCCGTGGTTTTCGACCGAACAGTAATTCAAATGGAGAAAATCCCGTAGAGGCCTGGGGAACCTCTCGCACTGCGAACAATAGAGGAACTAACCACTTATCCCAATTTCGGCTATCATCGTGTACGAACTTCTGAATCATAGATTTTAAAGTCCTATTAAAACGCTCAACGAGCCCATCCGTTTGCGGATGGTATACGCTGGTTTTAATGGACTGAACTCCCAATAATTCATACAGTTCGTGTAATGTGCGTGACATAAACGAGGTGCCTTGATCCGTCAGAATCTCTTTCGGGATTCCGACGCAGGAGATTATCTGAAACAATGCCTGCGCAACACTCTTGGCCGAGATATTGCGCAACGGCACTGCTTCAGGATACCGGGTTGCATAATCCACCAGAACTAATACAAATCGGTATCCCTGGGTGCTCCTGTCAAATGGCCCGATGAGGTCCATGCCCACTCTATCAAAAGGGACCTCAATTAACGGTAGAGGGTGCAACGGCGCTTTTGGGATAGCCGGGGAATTCACTAGCTGACAATCTGGACAGGCCGCACACCACCGACATACGTCCGCCCAAATGCCCGGCCAGTAGAAATGGGCCATTATCCGGTTTAGTGTTTTTTCATATCCCAAATGACCAGACATGGGGTTGTAGTGAGCCGCCTGGAAAATCATTTCCCGGCGGCTTTTAGGTACCAACAACTGGGTTATTTCCTCACCTATCTGAGTGTCACGACTCACTCTGTACAATCTGTCTCTAATAATAGCAAAATATGCGTGAGATCGTGCAGCATCCGGGCGCACCAACTGACCATCAACAGACATCACCTGGTCAAAAGCGAAGTGTAGGGTATCGTCACGAGACTGAGCGAGTGGGAAATCCTCCACGTGGTGGAACACCGGCACCTGGGGAGTCTCCACCAGAGGCTCTCCCGATGCCGCCCCCCCCCTCGGCAGTGTCGGACGACCCCACTGTCCGCTGCACACACCTCACACTTCCCTAGCGGTCGTGATCGCACCCCCATCAATTTCTCCGCTACCAGTTTAAACCCCGCCCAATCGGTGCCCAAAATCAGAGGGTGCGAGAGGTGGGAGCTAACCGCAGCCTCCAGAATATGCTTTTTATTTTTTATGCGAATTTCCACTGGTACTATAGGATACTTGTGTATATCCCCATGCACACACTTAATCGTCACCCAACGTGCCGGTACCAAAGCCTCTGGTCGAACCAGGCTCTGTTGGATCATGGTCTGCATAGCCCCTGAGTCCAACAGCACCCAGTGTTCACTCCCTTGCACCCTTATGGAATGCAGTATGCCCCGTCTGGATCGGGAGCGGAGATGGGCGGGCTGTCCGCACCGCCAACACCCCGGTCCAGGTGTCTGAGGAGCTCCCTGTGGGCTGGACTGCACCGCCACTGAGCCTGAGTGGGGAGAAGGGGAAGAAAAACCAGGGAAATTAACATGAGGGAAGGAGGGGTTTTGGGGGCGGGAAACGGGAAGGGGAATAGAACGGGGGAAAAAATTTTCCGGGACGCCAGGTCCGGTTTCTGCTGCTGGGTGAGGGGATGTTGTGTCAGGTGGTCCTCCGCCAGGGTGACGGCGATATCCAGGTTGGTGGGCCAATGGCACTGGACCCAGCTGGCTGTATCTGCCGGCAACCACGCGATGAATCTCTCCAGGCCCACCTGCTCCAGTATTCCCGCAGCTGATCGTATTTCCGGCCGGAGCCAGCGCCTCGCCATGTCCGTCAGCCGCTGGGCGTAGGTGAACGGCCGGTCTGCTTCCATCAGGGAGGTCTCCTGGAACCGACATCTATGGTCTTCCGGGCTGAATCCCGTTCGGTCGAGGACCGCCTTCTTTAGGTTACGGAAGTCCGCCCGAGCGGCTGCCGGCAGGCTATGCGCAGCTTTCTGCGCTTCCCCCGACAAGAGGGGCAGGAGATGTATTGACCACTCCTCGAGTGGCCACCTGCACGCCCCCGCTGCCACCTCAAATGCCTCAAGGAAGGCTTGAGCGTCGTCGTCTGCGGTCATCTTTGGGATATGGAATTTTGGAGACACGATGCTCTGCCTTCCCCTGGACTCGCCGGAAGCAGCCAGCTGTAGTAGCGCCTGGGTCTGGAGGTTAGACTGCGCACGCAGGGCTTCCATCTGCTCGGCATGAGCAGCCATCTGTCGCTCCTGCATGGCAGCTATTCCCTCCAGCATTTTACCCAGCGCTACCATTGATGGTGACTGCCCCGGCTGTTCCTGGCTGTTATCCATACTGTCTCTTGAACCTTCTTTGTCTCTACCCCGTACGGGCCACCACTGTGGCGAAGTGAGTGCCACCACTCGGGTTCAAGAGTCCAGACAAGGATTTTGATTTGGAGATCACTCCGTTTATTTTCGCGCTCCGGTTATTCGGTGCTCTCAAGACATACAAAACACACACATAGATCAATCTCCTGCGAACTCCCAGCAGCGTCCTTTTATGCTCCTAGGCTCACTGTCGAACAATCAAGGCAATTGTTTAATTACACAATCAATAAATAATCATTCATCACCAATTGCACGATTTCCGACAGCTGTGCCGGCTCCACAAACCACACGAGTTCACTCTCTCTCTTGCCGGCAGCGCCTAAAACTACACCCCCCTACCACAGTTACATGCTGTGTCTCTACTGTGTCTTTACACATTGCAAGACCATTTCTTTATTGCAAAATAAATCGTCACAATACTGTAGCAATAGCCTGTTCATTCACATGTAATGGATCAAGGGATCACCAGAGACGTAAATGGGCAGAGCATGTATCGTTTTGTCCTGAGTTGCCATTACACTCTAAAGCAAAATTTATCAGTGATAACATTATTCCTTTGTCTCTTAATGGAGCTACTGTGGGAAAAGCTACAGAAGCACATTCTCCAGCTTCAGGAGTGAATTGGATAGATGTATATATGTAGTTTGAAGTATTTTCTGTGCACAGAAATTTCAGTAGTCCAGGTTTAAAAGGAGAAGCAGCATTGTAGGCAAGCTGAAGTGGATAAAATACGGTCTGATAGACCACCTGGTATACAGTAAAGACATGTGAACCCTGAAAATCTCATGGTCAGTTTATTCCTTTATTTTGTGCATCTGAGCGTACAACCATTTTTATTGAAATTTCCGGATTTATCAAAATGAACGGGGGTGTACGGTACGATGAAATCTAACGACAGCTCTTGACCTTGCGTATGCTTTTCCGGAGGCTGGCGGCAGGTAGGAACAGTGGTGCAGGGCGGGGGGGGTCGATAGGAGGCTGGAGGCATGATGGAGGCATTTTTCCAGGGGGGTGGCCACATCGTGGTGGCTGAGCCACCTTAATGGAACGATCCAAGTCCAGATGGGCCGGCTTGAGGCGGTCTACCGAGATGCGATCTGGCCTACCCCTGACATCGTCGATGAACGTTTTGTCACCGGTCTCCAAGACACGGTACGGTCCATCATCGGGTGGCTGTAGGGGGCCCCGATGGGCATTGTGACAGATGAAGACATACTCCGCTGCTCGCAGGTCTGGTGGGACGTGCCTCTGGGGTAGCCCATGGTGCAAGGTTGGGACTGGCAGGAAGGCCCTAGCATTGCCCAGGAGAGAACTCTGTTGGTCGGGAGCAGACCAGGGAACCGTGGCGTTGGGAACAAAATCATCTGGGACCCGGAGGGGTTGCCTGTACACTATCTCAGCCAAGGAAGAATGGAGGTCCTCCTTAGTTGCAGTTCTGAGTCTCAGCATCACCCATGGTAGCCTGTCAACACAGTTGTCACCCTGGAGACTGGCCTTAAGGGCGCTCACAAAGGCCGTTAGCCTGCGGATGGTAAGCTGCAGTGCGGTGGAGTAAGACTGCCATCCTGTGGTCCTGGACATCAGGGTCAGAGGCCTGGTCTGCTGCCATGCAGGCATAATCAATGCCGAGGTGGATGGCACCAGCGATGGCCCAGGAGCAGCAGTCAGCCACAAGGTTGTTGTTGGATGTCCATGGTGAATTCAGAAACAATAGCCAGGTGGCGCTGTTGCCGGGCAGACCAAGGCTTGGATCCCTTAGCATGGCAAAAGTCAATGGCTTGTGGTCCACAAATGTCGTGAACGGGCGAGCTTCCAGCATGAAACGGAAATGTCATACAGCTAAATAGAGAGCGAGGAGTTCATGGTCAAAAGTGCTATATTTCCGTTCACTGGGACGAAGCTGCCGGCTGAAAAAGGCAAGTGGTTGCCAAACACCATTGACCAGCTGCTCAAACACGGCGCCAATGGCATAGTCTGAGGCATCTCTGGTCAAGGCAATGGGAGCATCAGGCGATAGGTGCGCCAGCATGGTCACATCTGCGAGGGTCTCTTTACTGTCTGAGAATGCCTTGGACAGGTCCACCGACTATCAAATGCAGTGCTTGGGGGAATTGCCTAGGAACTCCTGCAGGGCCTTGACATTCCTAGGAACTCCTGCAGGGCCTTGACATTCCTAGGAACTCCTGCAGGGCCTTGACATTCCTAGGAACTCCTGCAGGGCCTTGACATTCCTAGGAACTCCTGCAGGGCCTTGACATTCCTAGGAACTCCTGCAGGGCCTTGACATTCCTAGGAACCCCTGCAGGGCCTTGACAGTGAGTGGACGCGGGAACTTCCGTACCGCCTCCACCTTCGACGGCAGCGGGAATGCCCCAGCCTTAGTGATGCGGTGGCCGAGAAAATCAATGGAAGGCAGTCCGAACTGGCATTTTGCTGAGTTAATGATTAAGCCATGCTGCCTGAGACGACTGAAGAGGGAACAGAGGTGCGATAGGTGCTCTGCCTTGGATGTGCTGGCGACCAGGATGTCGTCCAGGTAGACAAACACAAAGGGCAGGTCTCGCAGCACAGTGTCCATTAGCCGCTGAAATGTTTTGTCGGCATTCTTGAGGCTAAATGGCATCCGGAGCAATTCAAAATGCCCCAATGGCATGATAACTGCCATTTTAGGAATGTCCTGCGGCTGCACGGGCACCTGGTGGTAGCCTCAGACTAGGTCCACTTTGGAAAAAATAGATTTCTCAGCCAGACGGGCTGAAAAATCCTGAATGTGTGGAATAGGGTACCAATCGGGTGTCATGATATAGTTGAGGCGCCGATAATCACCGCACGGGCGCCAACCACCATTGGGCTCGGGCATGAGATGGAGGGGTGAAGCCCACGATGGGCTGTTTGACCGACGGATGATGCCAAGGCGTTCCTTGGAGTCAAATTCAACCTTCGCAATGGCGAGTTTGTGGGAGTCAAGGCAACAGGCTCGAGCATGCACAGGTGGGCCAGCAGTGGAGAGGTAATGTTCCATGCCATGTTTGGTGAAAATGGACAAGAAGGTAGGTGTTGTGAAGTACGGGAAATCCATCAGGAGGCGGGAGTAAACATCAGTTGGCACGAAGGCGCTGGACAGTTTTATTGTGGCGGCATCACTGGGCTGACATGACAGCGAACTGAACGTTTCAGCGTTGACAAGCCGACGGTTCCCCACATCCACCAGGAGACTGTTGGCACAGAGGAAATCAGCGCTGAGGAGAGGGGTGGCTACCTTCGCCAACACAAAGTTCCAGGTGAAACGCTGGCTATCAAAATGCAGTGTCACAGTGAATTTGCCAAAAGTAGGGATGGCACTACCATTATCGGCTTCGAGGGCAGGGCCCTGTTTACCTGCCCGAATGTCTATTGCTGATGCTGGCAGTAAGCTCACCTGAGCACCTGTGTTACAAAGGAACTTGCGACCGGAGAGGGAGTCTGTGATAAACAGCAAGCCGCCAGTATGGCAGACACTCACGGTTGCTAACGAGTGGCGGCCGACCCGTTTCCCAACACACTGAAGCTGCAAGGGGGTAAAAACATAAAACTGATGGCTTTTCATGCTGTGCCATGGCGGTGGCAGAAATGGAAACAGCCTGGTGCATTGGTTCATCGGGGGTGGCTGCGAACAATTGTTTTCCAGCAGAGAAAAATTTATCGGCCTCCTTAGCCAACTGACGGAAGTCCTGTATCGCAGAATTTGCCAGGGCTAATCAAACCTGGTCTGGGAGCTGTTGTAGGAAAAGTTCCTTGAAGAGAAAACATGACTTGTGATCGCCCAGCAGAGCTAACATGTGATCCATCAGCTCTGATGGCTTATAGTCACCTAGACCAGGAAGAGCAAAAAGCTGACGGGCGCGCTCTGATTCCGATAGGCCAAAAGTCTCTTTGAGGTGGGTTTTCAGAGCGACATATTTGTTTTGCTCTGGGGGATGTTCAAGTAGACCTACCCTCACTGCAGTGGAATTGCTGAGAGACGCGATCACATAATAGTATTTAGTGTCCTCTGCGGTAATCTCCCTGAGGGCGAATTGAGCTTCGGCTTGTGTGAACCAAGCAGTTGCGTTTTGCTCCCAAAACTCTGGCAATTTGAGGGAAACTGCATTGGTTGTCATGTTCAGTAACTCTGGAAGCGTCCGACAGTGAAACGGGGTCACCAGTGTAGCGGTTTTGAGGTAAAGATAGCTTACACCACTTAGCTGGCGAGTTGGAAAGCTAAAAAGAACAACTCCGTTTATTTCTCTCTTCACACAAGAATATCTTCACTGTCGCTGTATGCACACGTCATGCATCCGCTCGGGTGCATGGGAAATACAGGCAACTCACTTACTACGAACAGTAGGGAGAAACATAACGTTAACATAAACATTAGCAAGAGCGCCGTGAATTAGAACACTGAAACTTGCTAATTGTCCTGTGGGCGCATGGCCACCATACTGTCTGAAAAACATATGTGAGCTTTAAAATCAGAGTTTGCCTTAAATGGGCAGCTGATCATAAAAATGGCACGTCCAAGTCATTCCATTTATGAAAATATTAAAAGCAGTTCATGTATCTGGGAAATGTTTTAAAATGCACTTAACCTACGCGTTGTGGCTGTATACGTACGTTGTGTCGTCTAATTGGCAAAAATAGTATCTGAATAAGTTGATTTTTAATCATGTCACTTTTAGTTTCTCATCATGTGCAGCCTAAATGGAATGAAGCAGAAGACGGTTAAAATGATTGCATCAGGAAGTAGCCTCTGTATAAGGATTTATTGGAGACAGCCATATGAAAATAATTACACATCACCAGTCATGTTGTATGCAAGATGCAAAACTGTTTTTTCTATAAATCTGATCTAGTTTTATTAGCCTAGAAGTCCTAGCAAACGTTGTAATTGCTGTGAGAGAATATTTAAATCTTAATGAATGAAGTCGCAGTCGCGTCTTCTATCACTCACGGCCACTTTCCCAATGATATCCCCACCCTCTCTTCTGCAGACGAGGGGTCCGGGATGACACTTCCTGTTCTGTCCAGCAGAACTTTTTACGACCATATTGAAAAATGCAAAATACGATTACAAACGAACATAATTTTTTTTGCAAATACAAAAACGTGCCTATCAAACAAATACAGAACAGTTTTCTAAAACAACACGCTTCACAAACAAACAAACACAGCATGTTTTACAAGCACAAAAAACCATGATAAACATGTGGTAACTGGTAAACATGTTTTGAGGATGTTCTTTTTTTCCTTATTTGCTTAGCAAACCCTCTTGTCGATGGCAGCGCACACAGATTATATTTTTTCACACTCTCCATTTCTACAGTATTTTAGCCGTGCCTTGCTCACAGGTATAATGGGAGTGCCCCACTTGGGAATCAGACCTCTGCAACCTCTCCATTTTAAAGCCCAGTGCCTTAAAACCATTTAAGGTGTAAGATCACAAATATGTGATTGGAATGTTCTTAACTGAACATTCTAATGCTGATGTTAACAATCACTACTGATAACAATCAACAAAGTTCTAGAACACTGACTTAGAATTTTGAAAAAACATTCCAAAAAAACTACACTTCAAAGGGTTAAGCATTATGCCACACTGCGACCTGTTTTTTTTTTTTTTTTTAGCATCCAAGCCTTCACTGCAGAGCTGTGTGTGTTACTGTGTGGTGTAACGTACACACTTCTTAGCGGGACTGAAGAGCATGTTTGTGCACTGATATAGGGAAGAGGCCATTTCTGTCCCTCTCTGTGTTCCTGCATCTTCCCCTCACTCTGTGTCACACACTGACGCAGTCGGTCACGGTGTGAGGAAATGTTCTGCTATTTCAGGGGTATTATGCGTCTTGTGATGCAGAGTATGGAAGCTGTAATTATATTAATAGTGAAGTTGCATCAGCACAGTCAGCACCTTGCTGACCATCACAGAGGCAAAGGCAGCTCTGGTACAGGGGCCATTCACTGGAATAAACCTGAAAAAAATAGAGTAATTTTTTTGCACTGTGAGAAATCCAAGTTGTTATTGTGAGAGCAAAATTGATTTAATAATGTGTTATAACCATAGACTGTATAGGTTATAACTGACTGATATTGGCATATTGAAATTACAAAGAGACAATAAAGTAGAGTGAGTTTTCTGTATATTAGCACCCTAACAATTACAGACCCATCTCTAACCTCCCATACCTCGCCAAAATCATGGAGAGAGTTGTTCCATCTCAATTATAGACCCATAAGTCCACTAATAAGCTTTTTGAGCCATTCCAGTCTGGTTTCCGTCCATTACACAGCACAGAGACAGCACTCACGAGAGTTTTAAATGATCTCCTCCTCTCCGTTGACACTGTATTAAATATCCTCCTTCTCCTTATAATAATAAATAATAATAATAAACTTTATTCATATAGCACCTTTCATACAACAAGTAGCAGCCCAAACTGCTTCACACTAGGGAAATAATAAACAGTTAAAACAGGAAAATATTGGATAAAACAATATAACATTAAATAAACACAATACAAACTAATAAACTAGGATAGAATAAAATAATAAAATAGGATAAAACAAAATGCAATAAAACACAATTAAATAAATGACAATATAACAGAATAAAACAAATCAGAAAAATAATAAAATCTTTTTGGGAAAAAACTATATAAAATTAATAAAAAGAAAAAAAAGAAAAAATGGGATAAAACAAAATAATAAAATAGGATAAAACAAAATGCAATAAAACACAATGAAATACAAGACAATATAGATGTATATTTATAAAACAAGTAAAAGCAAAAGACAAGTAAAAACTAAAATAGGATACAATCAAGTAAAAGCCATCCTAAAGAAGTACGTTTTCAGAAGGCTTTTAAAAAGTGCTACATTTGGTGATCTGTCTGGGCAAGCTATTCCATAATGTGGGGGCATAGAAATAAAAAGAAGCTTCTCCATTTCTTTTATAATTTACTTTTGGAATGCATAACAAGTTATCACCAGAAGATCTGTGGGCACATTTGGGCTGATATCTATTCAGCAGGTCAGATATGTAAAGTGGTGCTAAACCAGTCAGAGCTTTAAAAACAAGTAAAATAATTTTAAAACCAATTCTAAATTTCACAGGCAGCCAATGCAGAGATGCAAGTAGAGGTGTGATGTGAGCTCTCTTCTTGGTTCGTGTCAAGATTCTTGCAGCTGAGTTTTGCACAAGTTGTAGCTGCTCTATATATTTTTTGAAAGACCAGAGAAGAGAGCATTACAGTTGTCTAATCTACTTGTAACAAAGGCATTTATTAACCGTTCAGCATCAGCTTGCGTGAGGAAAGGCCTTACTTTAGCAATGTTTCGCAAATGGAAAAAGGCCACCCATGTTACATTTCTTATATGTGGCAGAAAGCTTAGGTCAGCATCCAAGATTACACCTCGATTCTTAACTTGACGTTTATTGTTTGACACTAGAGGTCCTAGGTTCTTAGATAATCTTTCTCTCTGGGCCAATGATAATTATCTCAGTCTTATCCTGATTCAAATGAAGAAAATTCTGTGACATCCAGAGATTAATATCATTCAGACAGTTTTCTAAGGAACTGATTGGGCTTTCATCCTCAGGCAATACAGAAATATACAGCTGTGTATCATCAGCATAACTATGAAAATTAACCCCTTAGTGCAGCATTTGACACCATTAACCACAATATTCTTCTCTCACGTTTACAGTCCACCATTGGTCTTGCTGGTACAGCTCTTGCCTGGTTCAAATCATTCCTTTCAGACAGACAGCACTTCATTATTTTAGGAAAGCATAAATCCTCCTCAGCCCCCATTACACAAGGTGTTCCCCAAGGATCTGTTCTTGGCCCCCTTCTATTCATTATCTACATGCTTCCCCTAGGTCTAATCATTCACCGTCATGGTCACAAATACCACTGTTATGCCGATGATACCCAGATTTATGTCAGCACAAAAACATCACAGCCTTTACCACCCCCCTCACTCATAACCTGCATTCGTGACATAAAACTCTGGATGGCTGCCAATTTTCTCAAAACTGAAATAATTCTAACAGCACCTAAAACCTTGACCTCACAGATCACCAACCTCGCTATTAACATAGATGTTAGTCAAACCCTCATCTACTATCCGCAACCTTGGTGTCATATTTGAACCATCACTTAGTTTCCAACCCCACATAAACACTCACAAAGAATGCATTCTTCCATCTCCGTAACATTGCACGACTCCGCCCATCTCTCACCCTGAATGATGCTGAAACCCTAGTCCACGCATTCATAACCCCCCTCTTGATTACTGCAATGCCCTTTTCTGTGGTATCCCTGGCAAAACACTCCAAAAACTGCAATATATCCAAAACTCAGCTGCCAGAGTACTCACACACACCAAAAAATCAGCTCACATTACCCCCATCCTTCTCATCACTTACAAAGCACTTAACGGTCTGGCCCCTTCCTACCTCACCAAACTACTCCTCCCATACACTCCTGCACGCAACCTCAGGTCCTCTGGCACTGGACTTCTGGTCATTCCCAAAACCAGACTGTCCTCTATGGGGGGCAGGTCATTCAGTGCCATGGCCCCCAAGCTCTGGAACACACTACCTCCACATCTCCATGTCTGCACCAATATATCTACATTCAAAACCCTCTACACCCTAGGTTTCTCTTACTTCTCTCCTCTCCCTGGTCTGCTTCTTCCTTTAATTTCTTATTTTTATAATTATTATTTTTAAAAAAAATCATAGATACATATTGATTTAACTTTTTTGTCTTTGTATTCCTGTTGTTCTTTGCTAGACCTTGTAGTTTTTATTCTTTGGCTCTGTGAAGTGTCCTTGCGTTTGAGAAAGGCGCTTTTTTAATAAAATGTATTATTATTATATACCTATTTATACTACTGCATTTTGATTCAACAATCCTGAATCCATTTATAATGGCTGTGCTGTGCTAACTGATGCGTCTAACAGTATACGCTCAAACTCATTTACTGATTAAAATACTTACAGATCCTTTCCAAAAAATTAGAATATCATGGAAAAGTTTTCTTTTTTCCATAATTCCATTCAAAAAGTGAAACTTTCATAGATTATAGATTCATTACACACAAAGTGAAATATTTCTAGCCTTTATTTGTTTCATTTTTCATAATTTTGGCTTACAGCTCCAGAAAACCCCCAAAACAGTATTTCAAGAAATTAGAATAGTGTGTCGAAAATCAGCATTTACTTCAGTTATTTCAGAGAATTAATGTTTTAGACTGAGTGTCACACTCTGTACGTTGTGGTTTTTGAAGCACTGACTCCAGCCTCAGTCCACTCCCTCTGCATCTCCGCCAAATTTTGGAATCGTCTTTGCTTGAAAATCCGCTGAAGCCTACGGTCATCTCTTTTGTTTGTGTACCTTCTCCTGCCACATTTTTCCCTTCCACTAAACTTTCTATTGATATGCTTGGACACTGCACTCTGTGAACAGCCAGCCTCCTTAGCGATGACCTTTTGTGGCTTACCCATCTTCTGGAGGGTATCAATGATGGTCTTCTGGCCAATTGTCAAGTCTGCAGTCTTCCCCATACTGAACCAAACTGAGATACCTGTCCAATTTAACGACACATCTGTAGAAAAACTTTGCAGGTGTTTTGAGTAAATTAGATGATTAGAGTGTGACACTCAGTCTAAAACATTAATTCTCTGAAATAACTGAAGTAAATGCTGATTTTCGACACACTATTCTAATTTCTTGAAATACTGTTTTGGGGGTTTTCTGGAGCTGTAAGCCAAAATTATGAAAAATGAAACAAATAAAGGCTAGAAATATTTCACTTTGTGTGTAATGAATCTATAATCTATGAAAGTTTCACTTTTTGAATGGAAAAAAAAACAACTTTTCCATGATATTCTAATTTTTTGGAAAGGATCTGTATATTCAGTCTCTCTCTTGCAGCTACGTACGTAAAGTTATGCTGTAGCATCATTTCTACTCTTTACTAAACCTTTAGGTAATGTGCTTTTGTAAGCCGCTCTGGTTAAATGTCATGTAAATATACTATAAAACAGAAGCCCAAAACATACAGAGTCCCAAAACACTCACACACATGAATTCTGAATTTATTAACCAGGAGATAATGCACACTTCAGCTGCAAATAGAAATGTAGAAATGTTACATGCTGTGTCTCTACCGTGTCTTTACACATTGCAAGACCATTTCTGTCACATTGCAAAATCAATTGCATCACAATACTGTAGCAATATCCTGTTCATTCACATGTAATGGACCAAGGGATCACCAGAGACGTAAATGGGCAGAGCATGTATTGTTTTGTCCTGAGTTCCCCTTACACTCTAGAGCAAAATTTATCAGTGATAACATTATTCCTTTGTCTCTTAACGGAGCTACTGTGGGAAAAGCTACAGAAGCACATTCTCCAGCTTCAGGAGTGAATTGGATAGATGTATAAACTATGTTTGAAGTATTTTCTGTGCACAGAAATTTCAGTAGTCCAGGTTTAAAGGAGAAGCAGCATTGTAGGCAAGCTGAAGTGGATAAATGTGGTCTGATAGACCACCTGGTATACAGTAAAAACATATGAACCCTGAAAAGCTCCACTCAGAGACACCAAACAGCGGAAGTATCTGAGTGGTGAAGGAACGCTTGTAGTCTTACCTGATGCTAACAGAACGGGATTAATTTAATGTCATTTAAATTTTATTTGATTATCTGATCCAAATGAACGGTTTAACCTTTCCTCTGTGCTAACAGTTGTACCCCCTGCTGAGGTCAGGATTAGGTTCAAAGTTCTGACCCTGCCCTACACTGCAGCCAAAAGGTCAGGCCCCTCCTCCCTACAGGACTTAATCCAGCACTACGCTCCTGCTCGACCACTTCACTTCGCTCTGCTGCTGCAGGGCGACTTGCACGTCCCTCCCTCCGTGGTAACGGCTCTCGCTGGTCCCGACTGCAGAGCTTTTCCACCCTAGCTCCCCAGTGGTGAAAATTAAGAACTCCCCACTCCGCAGTGCTCAGCTCAAACACTGTCTGTTTTCCGCACTTTTTCAGACTCCACCTCGACTAAACTACCCATCTAGGGCCAATTCTATAGTACTTCTTTCCTGTTTTTTTTTTTTTTTGCTTTTCTATTTAACTTGTGTTTTTTGCCATTATATAGTTCAGAATGTATAGCTGTGTTCTCTGTTCATTGCTAGGGATAGCTCCTATGTTGTGAGAAAGTTGTGCTTTGTCGGACCTGTTTTGTAGTTGCGTCAATGACCTCAATATGCACTTATTGTATGTCGCTTTGGATAAAAGCGTCTGCCAAATAAATGTAATGTAATGTACATAGAATGAGGCTGCAAACGAGAGACTACAAATGAGAGACATTAATTAAGATTTACGTAAAGTAATCCATCGTCTCGAACACCTACATTTGGATGCCTCAGGGATCACACGGTCAGGCACACTATATAAGCCAGAGAGGGGACTTCGGAAATCTGGATGGACAACCGCCAGTCGAGGTGACGCGGAATCATGCTCGATGGACTGAACTCCTCGAGCGTATCAGAATCGCATACCCCATTAGACATGATTCGGGATTCCTACAAGAGAAGCAAGGATCAAGTGAGTGTTTGGCTGATTTTGAAGCAAGAATAAGAGACAAGATGATATAGAGTTCCGGCTTGGAACACGACACTGACCCGAATGGCTTGCTTTGCAACCTGCTGAAGCAAGCCATGATGAATGGAATGAGGAAGGAGCTGGTGGACAAGACAAAGCTGACCTGCATAGGCTGGGAACAAAAGCCCTAGGAAGAAGTGAAGAACCATGCCAGCCATGCGGAAAGGCAAGAAGCTGAGAAAACTGACAAGCTAAAGAATGTCACTAGACACTAGAGCATGTCATTTGGCAGCAGGAAAATCTCTCACTATATACACTGATTCGTGCTGTTTGGTGAAGTGCATGATTTTGGAGCATTGTGGAAAGAAAGAGATTTCCTCACTTCAAGTGGTAAGCCTATAGAACATCACTTATTAGTAAAAAAATTATTAGAAGCAATGTTAAAGCCCACTGCTCTGGCAGTATGTAAGTGTCAGGCACACACAGGAAAAGGTGATTGTGTCAAAGGGAAATGCCGTGGCTGATGCAGCTGCAAAATCTGCTGCCATTTCTCCTTCCTCCCCCGTGTTACAAATGACTGTACAAAGTGTAAATACATCTAGTCTGTTTGATTTAAGTGTACTACACTGCCCAGAGTTACACCAGTTACAGTTACACCAGTCATGCATAGTGCCCACTGTACAAGCCTCTGGAGGCAGTGTTATGATCTGGGGTTGCTTCAATTGGTCAGATCTAGGCTCAGCAATGTTATGCAGCAAAAAAATGAAGTCAGCTGAGTACCTGAATGTACTGAATGACCAGGTTCAGGTTATCCCATCAATGGGCATATTCCAGGACAACAATGCCAAGATTCATCGGGCTCAAATTGTGAAAGAGTGGTTCAGGGAGCATGAGGAATCATTTTCACACATGAATTGGCCACCAGAGTCCTGGATAAGAGCGTCTGCCAAATGACTAAAATGTAAATGTAAAATGTAAATGTAAATGACCTTAACTCCATTGAAAGTCTTTGGGATGTGCTGGAGAAGACTTCACGGAGTGGTTCGACTCTCCTGTCGTCAATACAAGATCTCGGCCAAAAATTAATGCAAGTCTGGACGGAAATAAACGTTGTGACGTTGCATAAGGTTGTCGAAACAATGCCACGATGAATGCGCGCCATAATCAAAGCTAAAGGCGGTCCAACAAAATATTTCAGTGTGCGACTTTTTTTTGGCCGGGCAGTGTATCTTCTCTACAGCAGTCGGCAAACCCGTGTAAACAAAAGGGTGGTTTCCAGAATCCGGTTGGACTCTGGGTAGGCCCAAATGGGAGGCCTATATTACCATAAGCCTGTCTTCCATACATGGCTAAAATAGCACATGGAGTAACGCATGCGTCTAAAACGGAAATTATATGACAGGTTGAATCAGACTGGTTCTCTCCGGGTTTCGGCATAATTGCTTCTGATTTTTGTGATAGATGTGTGATTTGTTTACAAAATAATGTTGCCAGAGGGATAGGTATGAACCCAGTGGCCCATCCCCCTCCTTCTGGTCCATTTGCGCATTTAATGATGGATTTTATTGAGCTTACACCATGCGGTGGATATAAGTATTGCCTTGTGTTTATTGACGTTTTCAAAATGGGTTTGAAGCTTTCCCCAGCCATGCAGCATCCAGTCCATCGGTAGCAAAAGCCTTAATGAAAGAAATTGTGCCCAGGTGGGGCATACCGACCAAATTGACATCATATAATGGTAGACATTTTGTAAATAATGTGATTGAAGCTCTAAGTGAAATGTTGCATGTAGATTTGGGAACTGACTGCGCCTATCACCCAGCGAGTGGTGGCGCAGTGGAGAAAGCTAATGGCACAATGAAGTCGAAATTGACCAAAGCCATGGCTCAGACAAAATTAAACTGGGTAGCTGCTCTTAAGTATGAGAGGTAAAAAGGGAGCATTAGGAATCTACCCTTATGAGGTATTAATGGGAATATTAAAGCGCTAGTAACCTCTGCCTCATCACCAACATGCCAGAAGAATACTGGGACCCCTTCCACAGGCAAGGGTGTGGGCAGTGGAAGGCCATGTGCATCCTCACCTTCATTGCAGCATGTATTGTCATCCCCATCCTGGTGAGTGAAGAATGCACCAACGAGGTCCAACGGCAGGACTTAAACAATAGCCGCTCCAATAATACAGAACCAAATCCGCGTATGAAAGAGTAAGAGAAGTATTGCAAACTAATGTGTCTTGGTTAGAAGGAGCTGATTACAGATCATTTGATAGTAATCTCTGGTATCATTTTATGAATCATTCTGTTAAAATGCTTAGTAGAAAACGTATATCATGTTATGTATGTTCATTAATGCCACATTCCACAACATCCTGTTTTCCATGTGGGAAAATAGGTCTGCATGTTTAAGTTACATCCTTGGGTTAACAAAGCATGGGTATGATCCAGAGTCACCTCATCCCATTGTAATACAGAACTTTATGTGGGGGTACGCTTTGGATGGTTCAGTAAGGAGAAGTGATTGTCACGTCCCGTGCCTATACGTCTTAGGCTGTTTCTCCGTTTTTCCGTTTATATATATTTTCAGTATTAGTAGTCCGTTCTGTGTTTTCCCTTTCTCCCCATTTTGTCTCCGCTTCCCCGCACCTGAATTGTGTTTCCTCATGTGTTTTGTCTCACCTGTTCCTCGTTGTCTCTTCATTAGTCTTGTATATATTCTCCCGTCTCTTTGTTCTGTGCCAGATCGTCTTGTGCCCTGCTTTCGTGCTTGTGTCCATTACTTTCCAGCATTTTTTTCCTGCATGCTCCCTGCCTGTTCCGAGTCCAGTTTCCAGTCCTGTGTTTACCCATCCAGTTCCTGTTCTCCTGCCTGTTCCTGTCCAGCCCTGCTCCAGTCCTCCTGCCCACCTGCCCTTCCCCGTCCTAGCCATGTTCCTGCCCTTCGCCATCCTGTTCTCCAGCTCTAACGGATTCCCCGGAACTGACTACGAATCTGCCTTGCCTGTATTGCACTGTTTACTGGACTTTGACCCTGTTCTGTTGACCTTGAATAAAAGCCTTATTCCCATTACTTTTGGTGTCTGTGAGTGGTTCCGATCGGTTCTCATAACAGAACGATCTGGCCACTATGGAACCAGCAGACCCACAACGGTTTTCCGAGGTTCTTCATTATCAGAGCACTCAACTGGGGAAGCACGATACGGCGCTGCAATCGCTCCAACAAGCCGTACAGACCATCACAGAACAAATGGCGTCCCTGACACTGCTGGCCCAGGATTCTGCATCTTCCGCCAAAGCCACCAGTTCCGCCGTGCACCAGGTCCAGTCCATAGCTGCTCCCGAGGGATTCCAGAGCCCCGTCTGCCCGCACTTGATCGATAGTCTGGGGAGTCCGGTTGTTCTCGAGCCTTCCTTGCCCAGTGTTCGCTGGTCTTCGAGCTTCAGCCCTCATCATTCCCCTCTGAGCGGTCCAAGGTCACCTACATCATCACTCTGCTCTCTGGGAAGGCCAGTGACAGCTTGCTGGGAGTTGGGAGGTTTGCACACTGCCACCTATCTGTCCTTCGCCATCGAGATGAAGAAGGTCTTCGACCGGTCCTCAGTCAGTCATTCGGCGGCACAACGACTCCTGCCAAGAACAGCAATCCTTATCGATTCTGGAGCGGACGCTAATTTCATCTGCCCTTCCCTGGTCCATCAGTTGGGCATTCACACCATCCCTATGAAGATGCCTCTTCACACTAACACTCTTACCGGGACCCCTCTGGCAGTGATCCGAGAAGTGACTAGCCCTGTGGAAATACTGGTCTCCGGCAATCATCGGGAGGATATTTCTTTCTTTGTCATGGAATCGCCTTTCATTCCTGTTGTGCTTGGATCACCATAGCTCGCCAAGCACAATCCCCAGATTGACTGGACTCGGGAAATCATTACTGGCTGGAGCCCTAAATGCTACCTTTCCTGCCCCAATTCCGCTGCCAGTCCCATTAAGATCCAACCGCCTCAAGAGGAAGAGGCGATCGATCGTACTAAAGTGCCCAGTGAATATCACAACCTCCGCCAGGCGTTCAGCTGCTCCCGAGCCTGCTCTCTCCCTCCTCAGCATGCCTACGACTTCCCACTTGACCTGCTCCCGGGAACCTCGCCCCCTAGAGGTCGCCTGTATTCCCTCTCCATTCCTGAGACCGAGGCCATGGATAAGTACATCACAGAGTCCCTGGCTTCAGGAATCATTCGCCCCTCCTCGTTTCCAGCAGGAGCTGGATTCTTCTTTGTGAGCAAGAAGGACGGCTCGCTATGCCCCTGCATTGACTACCGTGGGCTTAATGACATTACTGTCAAAAACCGCTACCCCTTGCCACTTATATCATCTGCCTATCCTCATGGATTTTGAGCAGTGGACCGACACCAACCCGATATCTGGTATTCACAACCCCGGATATATCGTCCAGGTTTTCTGATATTCCAAACAAAGTGGACAGATCTAACTGGCGAACCCGACTGTACTTCCAGATGGGAAGTGGCAGTAAAGATATTACACCCAAAGGCTATCCCCTTTAAGATAGAAGTCCAAGTTAAGCTGGGCACAGTTTTCCTCCTCTGCTTTTCGAGAGAAGGAACTGTCCCGGTAGGAGAAACCACAAATTGCAAAACAATTTGGTCAAATCACACCCTTGAAAATGGTACATGGACAGTGTTAGACACTTACTGGCTGTGCAGGATGAAGCACTCGACAGCTTTCCCCCAGACTGGACAGGAACATGTGCTCCAGTAACCCTAACACACTCACTTCTAGTAATACCTGTTGATCCAGATTCACAACTGCCCATCCTCACAAAAAAGGTATGCTAGTTGGAGTGATAGATATACTCCGTCATTAGACCATATTCCTGTAGAATATAAACTGTTTAGTAGGACAGAAATGTTCTTCGCCTCAGGGCTCAGTGTTCAATCTGTTGCAAATGCTAGACACCTACAAATCCTTAAATATGATGTGATGCAGATTATGAACAATAACATTGATGCATTGCATAGTATAAAGTCTGAATTGCGAGCAAATAGTTTAATAACCCTGCAAAACCGGTTTGTTCTAGAGTTACATAATGCAGCTGAGGGAGGTGTGTGTGGAAACATAGGAGACTCATGCTGCACATTTATTCCAGCAGGAAGGGGTGAAAACGGCACTCTCACTCATGCTATAGATAAGAACCAAACTCAGGGACAGAATGAGCAGTGAAGGGGGAATTAGCTCAGACTACAACCATTTTGCTTTTCTCACTAGTTGTTTTGGATCTTTTGGACCCTGGATTGGTCTTTCTGGACAGTCTACAAGGCAAGAATAAATGAATAAAATACTAAGCTTATACTAATACCTGAAGTGTGTAATCAACTTTGTTTAAAATAATCAAAAGGGTGGAAATGTAACAGACATTTGGATATATAATTGCTTTTGCAGCATCACTAATTGTACTAATGTGCTTATGTTTAAACTAAAGGAAGTACACGTGTGTGACCCATTATATAAGGGTTACATAAAGGTTAAAGTTATATAGACTCGTTTTTCTGCTATTTCTGCTGATGTACCAATATGCAAGAATGTAGAAACTGCTGATTATGGTAAAAATATTATAGGGTATTGCAAGAAAAACGGGAACATTGTCTGTCTTTAACATGTTGTAAAATAGGAACTTGACCCAGCGAGACAAGTAAAGTAAAGTAAAGTAAAGAAAAGTACTGACCCTGTATCCTGATGGTACAAGAAATGTATAAAAGGTCACCTCACTGAATGAGATGTTGAGACGCACTCCACATCAGTGGCGTAACCAGGAATATTTTTTTAGGTGGGCCTGAGTAAAAATGGATGGACCGAAAATATTCCAGCAATAATCCTTCAAACAAGACGCAAATAATTTGAACACATTACTGAACACAAGAAATTAAAAATTTCTTCGTCTGAATTTGTTGCAAAAGTGATTTGGCTTCAACTTTAGTGTGACCACTAGTTTCGAAGATAACGTCAAGTAACACCAAAACCTTGCTCACTGATCCTGACTTCCAGCTCCACCTTGTGTCTGTTGAGCACTCTAACTCCAAGCATTGTCTGTTAGGATGAAGCTCTTTCTGTATTTCGAGGAATTTTGCGTGTCTGTGCACACCTGTCATGAAGATGTATAGAGAGTTCAGTGTCTCGAAAAAAGTGCTGACGTGTCCCGACACTTTTGATGCGGTGCAAAGAACTAAATTAAGACGGTGGGAATTGCAGTGGACATATACCGCATCTGGAAAAGTGCGTTTTAAAATAACATGCACACCCCCTCTGTTCCCTGACATTACGGAAGCCCCGTCAAAGCTTAAACCCACGCACAGCGAGGGATCAAGTTCCAGTGGTTGCAGCACTTCTAAAATCTTCTCAGATATCGTGTTTGCACTCACATCACTGGTGTCTACAAATCCAATTGCTCTTTCTTTTATTGTCCCTGCATGAATGTACCTAACACACACAGTGACCAGTTCACGCTTTGACATATCCTTATATTCGTCTGCTAATATGGCATAGTAGGTGACGGGTGATTCACGCAGCTCTGCTTTTATCTCTGCTTATCATCAGTAATGAGGCAGCAGATTCTAGTAATTCATTCAGAATTTTTGCACTCATGAGCGTTGCATTTTTAGGCATTTGTTGAAGGCGACTTTGAATTTCTTCGTATTTGGAAATGATTTGAAACAATTCTAAAACATTTCCCTTGTTTAGTGCTTCCTCGCTTTCTTTGTGTCCAGGTAATGACAGCTCTTGTTTTGCACAGAACATAACAATGTCCAGCACCACCTTTACGTGGTCACGATTTACTTCCACAAATTAACGGTCCATGGCCTCAGGGTTTAGTTGGTCTAGAACAGTCCCCCGACCTCGCAGGCTTGCTCTGTAACCCTCAAATTTACCAAGTGCAATACAATGGGGTTTGCTAGCCTGATGTTTCGAGCATGCCTGGCGGAGGTGCTTCCAATCTACAAACCCGCTTCGAAAAAACACGTTTTCCATATGGGGCTCTGGGAAATGCCTACACGTTTTACAGAAAACAGCATTCCTTGCTGAGCTGTATTCAAGCCACTTAAATTCTTCATACCACGTATGGGAAAAATAACGTAATTTTCCTGAAATGTTGGTTGCGGGGAACACAAATTTTGGCTGCGAGGGTGGCTCATCCACAGCAGACAAATCTGATGGTGTCATTGTCAACGGAATCGTCTCACCATCGTCAGAGGGGGGAGAAGAAGCTTCCTGCAACGGAGAAGCTGTAGCCTCCTCTGTCGTTCTCTCCGGCGGTATCTCACGCTCATTGACGTGATGTCACATGACGCTGTAATGGCGACATGTAGTCCAGCTGTCGTGTTCGGCTTTTGTCTTTTGTTTTTTTCATGCGTTGGATCTGCAGCAACAAAGTTTACCATCGCTCTTCACCGGAGTTGAAGATGTCGGGACTGATCCGGGAGTGCAGGAAATCTTCAAAAGGCAACCAGGGAATGGAAGGAGAAGATAATGCGGGGGAGGAGCAAGAAAGGCTGATGCAGTTCGGTGGATCCGTTTCGACAGTGTACAGAGACCGCAACACTGCGTGTATGGAGGAAAGTCGTGGAGGCGCAGTTTGTGTGTTGGACTGCTTAATGCCACTGGACATCTCGGGACAGCGGGGGCTATTTTTAATCATGGCTGTATTCCACTTTAATTCACTTGATTAATGCAATGATTCTATTGAATGTCTTTATTTGATATGTTTGTTTGTGTGTTGTGGGTCTGCCCCACTGTCTATGACTTTTTGTTGTTGCTGGGGCTACAAATGAAGTTCCCAAACGGGAATATAAAAGTTATTCTATTCTATTCTATTGGGCGGCTCAGTCGGTGCTGGAGCAGGTGTGCTTTCCTCCTCCTCCATCCGTGGCGGTTGAAAAAGCGGAAGATTGAACTTTGTTTCACCATTCCATAGGTAAGTTATGGCTAACTTTGGCTAGGGCTAGTCACATTAGCAGCAGTGAAATACAGAGCGTGGTGATATGCACACGCAAAGACTTTGCAGTTCTACGTACGTAAAAGGAGCCGGTCTCCATCAATCAACAACTACGTATGTAAAATTGATGGTCTCCATCAATCAACAACATCATGGGTAAGTCGTAATTGAGACATTATGTCCAAAATTCTGAACTAACCCTTTAACATAATGGAAAGCCGCACCGCATTTGCACGTAATCAAATGCAATGAGGCATAGGCAGATGCTGCACTTCACTTAACTTTTCTATAAGGTCATCTAATTGTTTATATAAGCGTCTTAACAATTACTACTTCCAACTTGTTGGAGGTTCAACATAACTGCTGCATTAGTAATAAAAAAAACTACTCACGTTTACTTCTTGACACACAAAATGGAGAATGCGAGGGCAGTGAATAGGCTTGTTTGCTCGAACATGGCAGTTGCGTAGGCTAATTGCACTAAATTGTCCGCAGGTGGGTTTCTCTGCACTCCGGCATTGGGTGAAGGCTAGATGACACCGAGCTATGTCAACTAATTGTTTTCATTAGCGTCTTAATTAGCAACTCCAATTGCAGAATTTATTAATTTTTTCCTCTCAATTGGATAATTAGTATTAAAAAATGAACAATAACTAGGAGCATTAACTTCCCATTGCCAAGTTGTCCAAGTTATTAATTCTACGGTTGAAGTTTTTGAAACCTATTAAAAGTAGCCTACCTATAAAATCTCTGCACATCCTTAAAATAAATGAAGGGACCATCTTTTCACCTGATTTATGATTTACTTCTTTCAACTTTCAACTGGAAGTTCAACATAACCGCTGCGTTAGTAATAAATAATGATATAGTAATGTTTTAATTAGCAACTCCAATTGCATAATTTTTTTTTTCCTCTAAATTGGATAATTATTCACTTGGTTGTACCCTTTGAGTGCCTACAGAGCCTTAATGGAGGACAACAGTTGAATTACGAGTTTAAATCCCTGCGAGTCATGTGCGCCATAATCAAAGCTGAAGGCGGTCCAACGAAATATTAGAATGTGCGACTTTGTTTTTGGCCATGCGGTGTATGCTTTATCTCAATATGCCTTAATTAGATGTAGTCTATTAACTCTATAAACTTCACCCCTAGTGGTTGAGACGCATGCGTCTCAATTACAGTATTCATGTTCATCTGAAAATATAAACTACAGCTTTAAGAAAACCCCGTAAATTTTGACGCAGTATTTTTTAAAAGGGTAGCCTCTTGCGAAAACCTCAGCTTCTCCAGTTACACTGCAGTGCAATAAATTATGAGGGCGTTATTAATAGCCCAAAGCACTTACGACCCTCCTCTGGCTACAGCCACAGACTGTAAAATGCATAAAATGTACCGTTTATACACGCTAAGAAAATCATGTTCACGTATAGAAACAATAATATTTTTTTAAAACATACAAATGAGCAATCGCCGTTTTCCCTGGCTTACTGTACTATATACAGTATCTGATGCACTTTCGGTTTAGAAGACACCTAATTTTTTTCTCCAAAATCCCTCGTATAAATATGTTTAAGAAACCAAGTACTTACCAGTATATTCAGCTACAGCTGTTTTGTGATGAACCCTGAAGAGTTTATCTTGTTATATTTCGCCAAAATCCCGTACAGTCGACATTTCCGCAGCATCACCCCTCTCACTTAGGGCTGAAATACGTTGCTGTACTTGTGTGAATACACACGCGCTTTCGTTCGTTCTTTTTTAAACGTATTTAAATACATTAGGCGGCGTATGTTATGGTTATTATACGTATATATACTGTATGTGACTATTCTGAAATAAATGTATTCTGTAGCAAATTTCTGAATGATTCAGCTTCTTCTTCAGTTCGAACTTAAAACCATGGATGTGCAGGGAATATTTTTTTAGATATTGACATTTAAATAAAACTAGTAGAAACCAGGAGGAAATTGCCTCTGAAGGGCCAAAGTAACTCAATGCAAGTTGATCCTTTTTACATTATAGTTTGTTGATTGATTGGTTATGAATTGTGTTGACCTATGGGTCCATTTGAAAGACACTTTAGTCTCCCTATAGCTGGGGACACATTTAGGATTGGCACCTTTGTGAAGCTTGATTTATTAGAAAAAACAAATGTATTTGCAAAACAAATTGTGTTTGTTTGATAATCATGTTTTGCATTTGCAAAACAGTGTTTATTTGTGAATTGTAGGGCATTTGTAAAACCTGTTCTTTATATTTGTTAGGTTTTGGCACTAAATTAGCTCCCTAATATGTCAAAAGTCACATGATGGAAGACAGCATTTTTTTGTACTAATTTCATGCTACAGCCTTATTGTTCTCACTTATTTGGATATCTTGATAATCCTGTTTTTGTAATGTTCCGCTCCCTTCCTGTTCGTTTTCTGTATTTTCCTGTTTTCCCTCCGTGTCATGTTGGATCCTTTTGTCCGTGTTTTCCCCGCTGCTGCGGTCTGGGCGTTTCCTTCCCTGTCTTGTTCGTTTGGTTGTCTCACTTCCGCCTTTTCACTCCGTCCCCCCTCGTTGCATGCATTCCCTCACCTGGTGTCTTGTAATCACTCCTGCTGATTTTCCACACCTGTCCCTTGTTTAGTTCTATTATTAACCTCACTATTTAGTCCTTCGGCTGGCTGCCAGTCGGCGCCAGTTCGTTAACGTTCGTCACCCGGTGTTCATGCTCGTTGTTTTCCTGGTCGTGTTAAAGAGAACTACTCGCTTGGTCGGGGAATATTATCCCCGTGCAGCTTGGGTTCGGCTCCTAACTACAGTCTGGTAGTTAACCACCCCGTCAATTCTTGTCGTGCATGCAGCTAACCTGTTTCCCTTCTCCTCCATCTAACCCAGCTCCCATTCACCCGTGGCAGTGTTCGTTTCCCCCCGTTATCGTTGTGTGTGTTGCGGTACCTCCACCTCCAGCTCGTGTAGGCTCCGGGAGAGCTTGCTACCTGGCTACCCTCCAGTTGTTCCTGTCCGACCGAAGAAGCCAACGAGTTCTTCGGCACCGGCTCCTGGAGCTCTGGAGACAGTCAGCTCCTTCCGGACCTACCGCAGCTACGCCACACAACCCATCTCTGCCGTGCTTCACCAACCACCTCCCTCTCAAACCCTGCACCTCCGTGAGAACCTCCCGGTCATTCCCGTGCCTTCCCTTGCACTAACCCTACCTTTTGTTTTTGTTCTGTACCGGTGCAGTCAATCCGGTCCAGTTCCTGTCCTGCCGTAGTGAGCCGCTCCCCAGCAATTCCAGTCCAGGTGTGAGTCTCGCACCTACCTGTCCAGTCCAGTTCCGGTTTGGAACAAATCCGTTCCAGACCATTGTTCCAGTGTGGACCTCCCGGTCCAGTTCCAGTCCAGTCCAGTTCCGGTTTGGAACGAATCCGTTCCAGACCCCTTGTTCCAGTGTGGACCTCCCGGTCCAGTTCCAGTCCAGCCCAGTTCCAGTCCAGTCCAGTTCCGGTTTGGAACAAATCCGTTCCAGACCCGTGTTCCAGTGTGGACCTTCCGGTCCAGTTCCAGTCCAGTCCAGTTCCGGTTTGGAACAAAACTGTTCCAGACCCAGATTCCGGTGTGGACCTCCCGGTCCAGTTCCTGTCCAGTCCAGTTCCGGTTTGGGAACGAAACATTCCAGGCCTGCCAGTCCAGCTCCGGCTTGGAGCAGCCCGTCCCGGGCTACATACTGTTCCTGTGTGATATCGTGTTTTTTCCCCTCTTGTACAGTGTTGGGACTACCCCAACACTTAATTTATTAAACACCCTCTTTGTGAATCTGTCTCCTGGTCGTTGCACTTGGGTTCGTCCCGTTTCTGGTTCGTAACAGTTTTGTAGAATACACCCTTGCTTTGCAAATGTTATACTGATGCTTGGAAACATATATGAAAAATAGCCTACATAAAGATGTACCTCTTTTGAACTAGATAGAACTTGGTTTTGAAAGTGAACCTTTTGCTCACGTCAACACATTTTCTAAAGAAACGGCGGAGGTAGCCATTAGACGAACAGGTGTTACAATTTATTTTGATATTTCCTCGCGACAACCGAATTGCAACTCTAAATGTTTTCATTTTGTTTGCCGTTGGTTACAACCGTTACTCCACAATTTACCTCTCCTTAGGGGTAGGTGTAAATATTTAGTAGCTACAAGTTCAATGTAAAAACTAGTTTGTGTGGTGCAACCCATTTTTATTTTAGTAATGTGTAAACCTTAATTTAGTAAACACTTAATGAAACACTAGGGCGGCAGTGTAGTATAATGGTTAAGGAACAGGCCTTGTAACCAAAAGGTTGCAGGTTCAATTCCCAGGTAGGACACTGCCGTTGTACCCTTGAGCAAGGTACTTAACCTGAATCGCTTCAGTATATATCCAGCTGTATAAATGGATATGTAAAAAAAAAAAAAATGCTAAAATGCCTGTAATGCTGTGTAAGTCGCTCTGGATAAGAGCGTCTGCTAAATGCCTGTAATATATGTAATATACAGTCAAGCCGGAAAGTCTGAACACTCCTTTCACCTTCTCACATTTTATTACGTTACAGACATATTCTACAATAGATTGAGTTAATTTTTTGTCTCAAAATTCTACACAAAATAGCCCATAATGACAAAGTGAAAACAGGTTTTTAGACATTTGTGCTAATTTATTAAAAATCTAAATGTAAAATATCATATGTACACAAGTGTACACACTCTTTGATATGACACCCAAAAGTGAGCTGAGGTGCATTTTGTTTCCACTGATATTGCTTGAGATGTTTCTACAACTTAATTGGAGTCCACCTGTGATAAATTCAATTGATTGGACATCATTGGGGATTGCCAACACCTGCCTATATAAGGTCCCACAGTTGACAGTGCATGTCAGAGCAAACTCCAAGCCATGGGGTCAAAGGAATTATCAGCAGACCTCAGAAACAGGATTGTGTCAAGGCATAGATCTGGAGAAGGGTACGGAAGGATCTCTGCAGCTTTACAGGTCCCAAAGAGCACAGTGGCCACCATCATTCGTAAATGGAAGAAGTTTGGAACCACCAAGAATCTTCCTAGACCTGGCCACCCAGCTAAACTGAGTAATCGGGGAAGAAGGGCCTTAGCCAGGGAGGTGAGCAGGAACCCGAGGGTCAATCTGACAGAGCTCCAGCGTATCCTTGTGGAGATGGGAGAACCTTTCAGAAGATCAACCATCCAGGCAGCACTCCACCAATCAGGCCTATGGTAGAGTGGCCAGACGGAAGCCCCTCCTTAGTAAAAGGCACATCACAGCCCGCTTGGAGTTTGCCAAAAGGCACCTAGAGGACTCTCAAACCATGAGAATCAAGATTCTCTGGTCTGATGAAACCAAAATTGAACCTTTTGGCCTGAATACCAAGCATCACATCTGGAGGAAACCAGGCACCGCTCATCACCTAGCTAATACCATCCCTACAGTGAAGCATGGCGGCGGCAGCATCATGATGTGGGGATGTTTTTCAGCAGCGGGAACGGGGCGACTAGTCCTGATAGAGGGAAAGATGAATGCAGTTAAGTACACCGAGATCCTTGAAGAAAACCTGCTCCAAAGCGCTCTGGACCTCAGACTAGGGCGAAGGTTTACCTTCCAACATGACAACGACCCGAAGCACACAGCCAAGAGAACAAAGGAGTGGCTTCGGAGAAAGTCTGTGCATGTCCTTGAGTGGCCCAGCCAGAGCCCAGACCTGAATCCAATTGAACATCTGTGGAAAGAGCTGAAAATGGCTGTGTACCGACGCTCCCCATCCAACCTGACGGAGCTTGCAAGGATATGCCAAGAGTAATGGGCAAAAATGTCCAGAAACAAGTGTGCCAAGCTCGTAGCTTCTTTCCCAAGACGCCTTGAAGCTGTAATCGCTGCCAAAGGTGCAGCAACCAAGTATTAGGCTAAGGGTGTGTACAGATATGTAACCCCTAAATAACCTATTTTTGTCAGTAAAATAAAATTGCATATTTTCTAAAAACCTGTTTTCACTTTGTCATCATGGGCTATTGTGTGTAGATCTTTGAGGCAAAAAATGAACTCAATCTATTCTAGTATAAGTCTGTAACGTAATAAAACGTGGAGAAGGTGAAAGGAGTGTTCAGACTTTCCGGCTTGACTGTATATATATATATACACTTGCGTTATAACTAGCCTACGTTTGATCTTACGTATAGCTGGTGTGACCGGCCCCTGGACTTTTTCTTCATACATTCATTCGTTTCCATAAAGTGCAGTTCTGTTTTACATTTCCCACCCTGTTTGACTAATGTGTCAAATTGCTGAGCTGAACTGTGTGTTTGGGTGTAGGGAGGAAATACCTTAGAGCAAGATAGCCTGTGGGAGAGAGGGGAGAGACAGAGAAGGGGAGAGAAAGAGAGAGGGGGGAGCTAATATTTTCTGTCCTCACATGCAGTACTGTGTATGTGGATGCATGCTCCAACATGCACGCGCACACACATGTACCTACACACACACTTGTGAATTTTGGAGCGGCTACATCTTTCTGACAATTTGAGTTGAAAGTGATTCATAGAAAGAGAGCAGGAAAGGGAGGTGGCATACGAGGGGAGAGAAGGAGGGAGGACGATATAAGAGCCTGAGAAGAGGAAGAACAGAACAAAAAGCACGCAAACTCTGTCCAGCGCTCATTACTCTGCCTGAGTAGGTGTACTTACTGTCCAATCATTATTTCATCAGGATTTACTTTGTAGTCTGTATATTTTTGTTTGTCACTTCAATGAAATGCATTATCTCTGCAAGCGTTCAGCTTCCACACCAATTCCACACAGTTTACATTTTTTCTCCCTTTCTCACACTCACTCTATTTCTCACACACAGCCTCTCTTTTTTCCCTCCATCAGGACAAGAGAAGAGAGAAGGAAGAAGGCGGGGACAGACGTGAGAGAGAGTCAGAGGAAGAGAGAAGAAGAGAGGGTGTTGCGGAAGCGCAGCAGAGAGGGGCTGAAGATGTTGGGGTGTCTGGGTGGAGTGAGGGTGCGCTGCTGGCTCACCCTGGCCTCAGGGCTAGTGGAGTGCCTGTGTTTCGCTGGGGTTGTTTTCGGCTGGGCCTCCCTGATGTTCGTCCTGAAGGGCGAGGGGTACTTCAGCAACTTGTGTGTGAATGCCACGGGACCCAACGGCACGCACTACACAGGTGAGTCTACCTGGGCGCCCGCGCTCTTCTGTATAATAACTTAATTTAGAAAGTAATTTTCACATGTTACGTAGAAAGTGGTTTCCAAATAAGAGAGCAAAGGAACAGTATGACAAACGCAAAATGAATAATATGCATGGAATATGCAAGAATGTAAAGCAGGCAATAAAAATAAAGCAGAGCTAATGTGATACAACTACAGGACAACAGCAAATGCAGGCGGTGACATAAAAAGAGGAATTAAAAAGTGAGTTTTTAAAAACACAGGCAGTGTGAAGACCCTTCTCCCCCCCCCCCCCCCGCAGACTGCAGCGGTCAGGATGAGCGCTTCTCCCTGGTCTTCACCATTGCCTCCTTCATGAACAACTTCTTCACTCTTCCCAACGGATTCCTGTTCGACCGCTTCGGCACCATGGCGGCCAGGCTGCTGGGAATGTGAGTTTGGCCGGGGTTTTTTTTTTTGGGAGGCACTGTAGATCTCAGTCTGTTGGTTCAGCACTGACAGTGTTGCGAAGGAGAGGGGCTTGTTTTCAGCAGCTCATCAGTCATTACACCGTTGCTATGACTCACTGTGTGCAAAGACACACTTCATTCAGTTATACTGTCGAACACTGAAGGTTTTAGTTCATGTACTATGTGCTCATGTCTGTGTGTATTTATGGAAGTAACTGAAGTTTCGGGCAGCACTGCAGAGCTGCTTTCTACTGGACAAAGCAGGAGGAGGGTGTTGGGTGTGTGGTATGCGTCGCTCCGGGTGCTATGTGTGCTTGTGTAGAAAATGAAAGAGAGGAGATTGTTATTCTGAGAAATGGAGAGAAGCAGTAGAAGGATGTTGGGTGTGTGGTATGCATCACTCTGGGTGGGTGCTATGTGTGCTTGTGTAGAAAATGAAAGAGAGGAGATTGTTATTCTGAGAAATGGAGAGAAGCAGTAGAAGGATGTTGGGTGTGTGGTATGAATCACTCTGGGTGGGTGCTATGTGTGCTCGTGTTGAAAATGAAATAGAGGAGTTGAGTACTCTGAGAGAGATGGAGAGAAGCAGGAGCTCAACTGGTGGGGGCAGATAGAACCAGCAAAGTCCTAATGAAAGTGAAAAAAGGGAAATTGAATTCATTGTTATTTTATTTCTTTGTTTGTTTTCACTGAAACATGCTGTACCGTACACATCCTTTACTGCATCATTATAAAACTTAATTGCGTTTAACGCTAATGTGAGTCTGAATCGCTGTTATAGAGACCAAGTGCTTTGTGTTACCCAGCTGTTAGTGTACAGCTAAACTAAACACACCATTCACTAATGAAGAGAACAGAGTACTCTCTGTCTCTCCATTTCTCTCTAACTCTCCCCCCTCCCTCTCTGTTCGTCTATCTGGCTCCCACGTGTCAAGCAGGGAGGATGTCTGGCCTTTATAACCCCCCACCCCCACCCACACACACATACAGTTGAAGTCGAAAGTTTACGTACACTTAGGTTGAAGTCATTAAAACTAATTTTTAACCACTCCACAGGTTTCATGTTAGCAAACTATAGTGTTGGTAAGTCAGTTAGGAATGACATGTGCATTCACGCACACTCATATTTGCAGCTCAGTGTATTTTAATGAGTGTGAGATGAACAGGGGGAATCGGGGTTTACAGAGCTCTGCTTCATGTGTGAAAGTGAAAGTGCAGAGGTTTGAACTGTGTGGGTTTTCATGAGTACAGGGACATGCGAAACAGGGAGGAAGTGAGAGAGAGAGGAGGGGCGTGAGAGCGAGAGAGAAAATGAGAGAGAGGATTTGACACAGATCCCTTTTGCCTGAGAGATGCTGGGAGAACCAGTGGGCAAGGCTGAGAGATGCAGGGAGAGCCAGTGGATGGGGTCTGGGGAGCAGAGACAGATTCCATCCAGAGGTGGAGGATTGGGAATGAGTCATGTTGATTCTGTAGGATTGTGCAAACTAGTCAGAGTCAGAGAGAGAGATAAAATGTTTAATGTTTTTACGTGCTTTGGTAATACTGTTCTGGTTGTCCTGCCAAGAGAGCTCTATTGAAATGAATGGAATTTGCAGGCCTGACACATAGAAACAGAGAAAAATGAGCAGCTCATCTGGGTGAAGGCCACAGTGCCAGTCTAAGGCTGGTACTTAGTGTACATTTCAGAATGCCAGAGTGCTTACAAAGTAGGTACACACGTTCATCTGTTATTTTAGGAGAGTAACAGAGGGGCATTGGGGAAGGAAGTAGGGTAGCGGTAGCAGGAGAGTAACAGAGGGGAGTTGGGGAAGGAGGTAGTGTAGCAGTAGCAGGAGAGTAACAGAGGGGAGTTGGGGAAGGAGGTAGTGTAGCAGTAGCAGGAGAGTAACACAGGGGCGTTGGGGAAGGAAGTAGTGTAGCGGTAGCAGGAGAGTAACAGAGGGGAGTTGGGGAAGAAGGTAGTGTAGCATTAGCAGGAGAGTAACAGGGGCGTTGGGGAAGGAGGTAGTGTAGCAGTAGCAGGAGAGTAACACAGGGGCGTTGGGGAAGGAAGTAGTGTAGTGGTAGCAGGAGAGTAACACAGGGGCGTTGGGGAAGGAAGTAGTGTAGCGGTAGCAGGAGAGTAACAGAGGGGAGTTGGGGAAGGAAGTAGTGTAGCAGTAGCAGGAGAGTAACACAGGGCCGTTGGGGAAGGAAGGAGTGTAGCGGTAGCAGGAGAGTAACAGAGGGGAGTTGGGGAAGGAGGTAGTGTAGCAGTAGCAGGAGAGTAACAGAGGGGCATTGGGGAAGGAAGTAGTGTAGCAGTAGCAGGAGAGTAACAGAGGGGAGTTGGGGAAGGAGGTAGTGTAGCATTAGCAGGAGAGTAACAGGGGCGTTGGGGAAGGAGGTAGTGTAGCATTAGCAAGAGAGTAACACAGGGGCGTTGGAGAAGGAGGTAGTGTAGCAGTAGCAGGAGAGTTACAGAGGGGCGTTGGGGAAGGAGGTAGTGTAGCAGTAGCAGGAGAGTAACAGAGGGGAGTTGGGGAAGGAGGTAGTGTAGCATTAGCAGGAGAGTAACAGGGGCGTTGGGGAAGGAGGTAGTGTAGCATTAGCAGGAGAGTAACACAGGGGCGTTGGAGAAGGAGGTAGTGTAGCAGTAGCAGGAGAGTAACAGAGGGGGTTGGGGAAGGAGGTAGTGTAGCAGTAGCAGGAGAAGTGGTCAGTGGTAGAAATATTCAGCTGTATAAATGCTTAGCTGGGAAAAGAAAATATGAGCTTTATAACTCACTCCAGATAAAGGCATCTACTAAAAATCTAAATAAACTAAAGCAGAGAGAGAGAGAGAGAGAGAGGCTGCCTGAAAAACAAAAAGACTGCACATCTGTTTTTACTTTAGGACAGAGGGAGAGAGGGAGGAGGGAGCCACGGGCACCAGTGGGGTTTTTAACAAACTGAAACCGTATGCCCACCCAACACAACACACCCTTGCCTAACAACCAAAACTTTCCCTCTCTCCATCCCCCAGCCTCCTATAGCCTCCTCCCGGCTACAAGGATACGAGATTGAGGATAGTGAACTGGGCCGATATCTGCTTGTCTCGAAGAGCCATTGAATCCTTTGCCATAAAATGTTTTTATCGTTAGAAAAAAGGCTCCCTTCCTTAAAGATTATAGTCGCTCCGCTGGCAGTAGCTGCTTTCACAGCACAGATGTCCTGCAGGTATGAGGGGATGCACAACACCTGTCTCAGTGTCATGTTGTGGCGTCACCCTCTGCTGTTGATCAAGCACACCTCCTCTGCGCTCTGCGATCCCGTTGCTCCTTGTGCCATCAGCCAACTCCATGCAGTGTGTCTCTGCCTGGAACCTGTAGTCAAACTTCTTGAACTTTGCTATATCCGTGATGATATGCGGAGTTGCCCCCGTATCCACCATGAGACCTTTGATCTTGATACCGTGCCTTGGCTGGATCTCCACGTCCCTGTCGCTCATCAAGAATGCGTATGCCTTGTTGCTCATCTCCTCAGAAACTTGTCGCACGTCGTCCCGCCACTGTCTCCATCTGCAGGTTGCGTTCCGATGTGTGGTGCTTTTACACTGACTACACCACTGCTTGCGTTAACATGCTCTGGCTTTGTGTCCTTTCAGGCCACATCTGAAGCACACTATGTCCACACTCTTGGCTCCCCGATCACTTGCACTTGCCATAGCGGGTCTCGCACTCGGCTGCACTCGCGCCTTCATGACGTTGTCGTCGGATGTTGTTGCGCGCATCTTTTCAGTGTCCTCATAACTCCGTAGTTTCATTTTGAATTCGGCAAAAGGCATCGTCACATCACTTTGCATGACATGAATAGCGAACGATTTGAATGAGTCTGGCAGTCCCTTCAAAATCATTGCTACTAACAGCCCACTCAATGTCTCACCAGCGTTTCTCAATGCCGTGACAGCTGTCTCTGCGCGTATAACATATTCAGTCACACTCTCACTGCTCGACTTTTGTAGTGAAGTCAGTTCTGTATACAAACTAATTATACTCGGCTTCCCTTTACCTGCATAATAGTCTCTCAGAATCTTTAGTGCTTTCCGCCCATTGTCCTCTGCTTCTCGCATTACCAGCAACAAACTTTTATCATCCAGAAACTGGATTTTGCCGAATTCAAAATTAAACTATAGATTAGCTCTGCATATGCCTCTGCATTTCTCGCCCCATCTACTGCCCGTTCATCATCGTCGGTAGGCTCATTTAAAATAGTGTCCTTTAGCCCTTGCAACCGAAGATGGCCTAAGAACTGTCTCCCACAGTTCATAGTTCTTTTCATCTCCGTCAAAGACTAGTCGAGACCAACGGCTACTCGACCTTTCCATCCTGGGTCTGTCGCCCCTGCTATTTGACTCGGCGACCCTTCTATTCATGGTGCTAGCATGCTAACTCTCACCGGACACACGCGGTACGTTGCGATATTTCTCTCTGTGGCAAATTGCTGGATAGCTATCTCTGGGTAACACTGGGCCCATAACTTGTTGTCAAAGAATTGTTGAATTGTTCAGCGATTCTGGCGTGCATACCCAGCGCTAGACCGAAATTAATGCTGACGTTACAGAGGAATACACACACATTGTGGGGCATCAGTTCTGCTCTGACTGGAATCAACGTAGAAAGAGAACTTTATTCTTCTTCTTCTTTGGATTTTCTATGGCGGGTTGCTACCAACTGTCAGGTGAGAACTTTATTGACACATGCATACTGTTATATACACACAGATCACATGTCAATCTCAGCGCATCTCATTGGCTGTTATCATTGTCCATCATACAGTACCTGCATTTACTCATTAAAGGGTAACAAAACACGCTGGTTTCGCTAGACCCCGCCCCCTTTCTAAATTCGAAAAATGCCAAAATCTGGGCGGGATAAGGTAATAATATAGGGGCTGAGCTCCAGTTATCAAACCACACCCCAGCAATTTTTTTTCACTAGTAGCCAAAAGCTATATATATATATATATATATATATATATATACGTATCATCGGATTGACGGACACAGGAAGTCATAGCCAGTTCGAGCTAACGCGATCTATACGACAAATAACGTTAGCAAGCATGCCCTTCTTCCAAGAACTAGCCGCCGAATAAAGTAACATTATACATTATCAATAATACCAATTACCAACCTATAGCTACTATTCATTATAGGTAATTAGAGAAATGGGATATCTGCAGGCTTACCACCATTGATGATGAAATGGGGGAGGGAGGGGGAGGGGTCCCTCGGAGAAGGCTGCTACCAATGATAGCTAGCAGCAACCGGTTGGTATGATTTTGATTAAAAACATCTTCTCTGTACAGCGTCTTTGTGACAGTTCTCTGTAAAAAGTGCTATACAAATAAAATAGGTCTGCGAATAACCATGCTATTGCTAACTTTACTAAAATATAGGTATCGTCCTTCTCGCTTTGTTTGCTGACCGTATGTTAGCTTACTATTGCGGTAAAGAGTGCATCGGTTTAAATTCCGGGTTCAGGACAGCTTCCGGCCAAGCAACGCGGGAGTTAGCTCACTTATTAACGATTGCAGGATTTCCACTTCTGGTAAACTGAACAGGGACCTCTGCTTTGACGAGCATAAGACCCCACAGTCAGCGCAATTCTTAAAGCAGCACCAGAGCGAGCGAAGCACGGTACCAGCGCAAAGATTTCCCTGAAAGGCATACATGCGGAGATATGCAGGGAAAGCCAAGCATGTTAGCAACGTAGCAACAGAGCACATAGCAGGCAGAAGCAGCAGCAGCGCGATGGAAAATGTGATTTAAATAGCCCTCCTATTTGAGACATAGCATCACGTGAGCTGACGCGATTTTGCGCTTCTCGAATTGTCAGCTCAAACTAGCTTTGCATCATTTGTGCGATGCTATTGGTTAGTTTTAATGGTTAAACTAATTTCTGTAAGGATAACTCACATATTTAATATATGTAAGCATATATTTATTTTGGTTTGGCGTTGAATGGATCTGCTCTATATACTTCTAGTGCACGTACCACCATGCACTGCCTATGAAACGGAGCACAACATCTCCCCTACTAAACAGGAGATATTCCGAAACCCCCCGCAGTACATAGAATCAGATCCAAACAACAGGTGGAGGCTGGGGTGGTGGAGGGTGAGCAGAAATGTTTTTAGAACAAGCAGCAGCGAAACAAACAAGAGTAACGCACCCTAAAGCAGTATGGGAGAGATCTGACTCTCGGTTTTAAGGGACGCTCCATTAGTGATGTGTGCATGCGATTGGTTGAGTATGAGAACATGCATTTGCTGAGGCCGACCATTGGTTCCTGACAGAACTTGCTTTGCGCACTTCGTTCGCGATGCTCATTTGTGCGATGCGGTTGGTCAGTTTTAATGATTAAACTCATGTCTACATTGCTGTTGTTCAGTTTTAATGGTTAAACTATTTTGTGCGTTGCTGTTGGTCAGTTTTAATGTTTATACTCATGTGCAAAGCTGTTGGTCAGTTTTAACGGTTAAATTAATTTATGCGATGCTCTTGGTCAGTTTTAATGGTCAAACTCATTTGTGTGATGCTATTGGTCAGTTTTAATGGTTAAACTCATGTTTGCAATGCTGTTGGTCAGTATTACTGGTTAAACTTATGTGTGTGATGCTCTTGGTCTGTTTTTTTGCAAAAATTGCAATGCTTTTTGCTTATTTCCCCAGATCACTGTACACCACTGGCACTTTGTTGATCGGCTTTTCACACTCAGGTAAAGAGTTACTTGCCTCACTTTACTATGAGACAGTGGCATTTAACAAGCCTGCAGAAAACATGTGCATCAAGCTGTGGTTTGCCTTCATTAACCTGTCTCTCTCTCTCTCTTTCACTCTATCTCTCTCTACCTCACTCTGTCTCTTTTTCTCTGCAGAAACGTCCCTCCTGCTATTCCCGTCTCTGTCTTTCATCGCTGTGGGCGGAATTTTATTACTCGTCACAAACATGCAGGTGTGTGTGTGCTGCTCTTTGCCTGATAGCCATTGAAGGTGCAGTTTTTCTCATGCCACTGCGTGACCCTACTGCGTGCCTCATGGCACCAAAGCGTAACTGCAAAACTCTCTCTCTCACTCCTTCCCTCTTTCCCCTCTACTCAGTGAAATATGTGTAGTTATGGGATTTTCTCCATATCAGCTGTAACAGCTTAGTTTTTTACATTTACATTACATAGTTTTTTTCCCAACTGTGTGGCGCTGCAGTCATGGGGCGAGGGATGTTTATACGCAAGCAGGGCCTCACTTTAGCACGTTAGCGCTCTGTACAAACAAGCAATACCGCTGTCCCCAGCGGGGGTCCCAGAATAACCGGGCTGGGCTTGAGGGAGCCCACGCTGCATTCCACACATACCCAGGATCAGGACATTTATTTTGAAAACAAAAATGTATTTTAATTAGAAATATGAAATGACGCTCTCCGCACAGCTGGAAAATGGAATCAATTCCAGAAAAAAATATTAAGAAAACATTTCTTCTTAATTTCAGAGTTGAAAAACACCCAGTTCTAGCAGCAATTTGTGCAGCGTGAGAACAGCATTGCTTCCCACGTCTTTTATACCAAAGAAGCACAATCCTCAGGAACCCAGTGCTTGCTGGATTCTCTCCCTGCTGAAAATAGTGTCTAATGAGCTGTGAACTGAGGCTGCGTTCGTATCCGAAATTTATGCCTTAGGCCATGTAAAAAAAAAAAGTTGTTGATCGTCCTTTTTAAAAAAAAAAAGTCGTAGGGAGGGAGGTTTTTATTTTTTTATTTTTTTTATTTAAGCACCAGGTACAGCGGACCGTAGAGAGAAATAAAGAGGACAGAATATATAGAACATTGCGTCTCTCGACCAAATTGCTTCTGTTTAATTGTAGCCTGTCAACATCAGTTTTGCTCATATTGATTGTAATGTTTCATGTATTTTTGGTCAATAAATGTTGCTTGATTGAATTCATCAAACACCTGCGATAAAGTCATGTCGACCTCCACCGAACACCCAAACCAATCTTTAATCGGTGTACTGCACCCAGAACAGACTATATACTATAGCACAATAAAAGGTATTGTTGTAGAACGTTTTGTTAATATACCATAGACAATCGCATGTGTGAACTCTCGCTATTGTTGATCAAAGATGGCGTGCATTGTTCATTAGCAACCCGTATGCTGCACATGCGCTCTAACAATTTTGCGTGGTGGTCGATAGAGGGCTAGGCCTAGTGGATCGGATAGGATCTCCTAGTGCGGTGTGAGTACGATTTTCTGTCCAAATGGCTTAGAAATAGGATTTCCCCGTGTTTTCTGCAACTTCTGGCCATTGTCACGAAAAAAATAAAAATAAAAAGTCGTCGGGACCTTTTTCGGATGTCGGGCGGGGACGATCAACAACTTTTTTTTTTTACATGGCCTTATTTCTGTCGTTCCCTTCCCTTGCTTCATGGGGGGAATCCCCAAAATGCCAGGATGAAATATGACAGCCACACCAAGTGGGATTTGGTTCCAATTAGAGAAAATACAAGCTTCCAACAAGAAGGAAATCCCACAATGCAATGCTCCACACGTAAAAAGTAGGGGGTCGCATTTCACCTCTATGGTGTTGCACTTCCTATATGTTGCAAGGGCAATTCAGTTGCATTTTTGTTTGTTTCTCATCAATCCTCCCTTGCAGAGCACCTGTTAAAGGGATAGTTCGGAATTTTGGACATAGTGTCTCAATTACGACTTACCCATGATGTAGTCGATTGATGGAAACCATTTTCAGATAATTCCATGCTGTCCATTCTTTTGGACATACACACATTGCTAATGCTAGCGCAACTCTAAGGTAACTGCTAGCATCAACTACCAAACGCACTTAAACACTCCACAGTGCACTCAAAGCAAATAAAATACGACGACAGTCTATCAGGGTTATTTTGAGTCTTTATACCATCATTTTTGAAGTCAATCTATCGTTGAATCCTTTACTTTGTGCTGACCTATATTCTCTGTGGAAGTACGGCGGCTAAATCAGGTCTTAAGATTGAGTAGTTTTATTGCAGGAAACAGTCAATTGTCCACTAAAAACTAACTGAACAAACTAACTGCAACCCCAAAACTGACTGAACTCTTTCTGTCGGCCTCCCCCTAAGTACCTTACCCAGCAGGAAGGGGATAAGATTATTTTTATAGATTCCATTCCATTCTAGTTTAGTACATATACATATACATATACGTATTGCGCCTTTAAAGTGCTATTATATGAAGCTTAGAGAACTGGGCCTGAACCCCAGCAGAGCATGCCTAGGGCGACGGTGGCAAGGAAAAGCTCCCTGCTGTTAGCAGAAAGAAACCTTGGGCAGAACTTGACTCTAAAGGGGGAGTGCTTCCGCCGCTGACCGGCACCGGTTACTGGAGAGCTGATTACAGAATACATGTAAAAAGACTAACGGAAACAAATGTCAATTAAATAATTGAGCCGGTGATGAGATGATTTGAAGGCCAACACCAACAGCTGGTACCATCAGGGGACAGGTGTGGAGCTGGAGCTGAAGCAGCTGCGTCTGGAGGAGGGTGCTCAGTCAATCTATAGCTACCGCTCCGGTTGCCCGAAGTGGGACAAGAGGGGGAAAAATATATAATCAGTAGGTATTATGACTGTTGGTGAGCCGAGCAGGAGTGATAGACGCAACAGAGGGGCACTTGAGGATGGAGCAGGGGTGGAGGAGGGTTTTTTACCTGCGGCGTGTAGCAGAACATGCAGGAGAATCGTCTTGTCAGCTGAGGGCATTAAATAGCCTGCCCTGTGATGTGAATGGACTGTGATAGGTGAATCATCACTTCAGCCAATTCGACTGGAGCTTAACTCACGTGACCTGCCTGAATTACTACGCTCGATTTGTCATTAAATCTGAATTTAAACCTTCATGTAAAATAAAAAAATAAAAAACGAATTAAAATAAATCCCATATTGCACTAGTAAAAGGGGTCAGGGAGTTAGACAGCAAACTTTTTACCGAAATAACAAAAAAATGTACGCATGCGCTTTTCGACTTTTTATTGTAAGTACTCAAAAATTTCCGCATGTGCTTTTCAACACTCTAAATTTGTGCATGCACTTTTCCACATCGGGGATCAGGCAGCCAGTCAGTTACCCACATTCCGTCTTTAGGCCCGCACCCTCCTCTGCGTCCGGGCAAAAACTGTAAAAGCGCCAAACCCACACTGCATGACTCAAACACAAAAACCTGGGATCGCATCAATGGCTTTATGATGGTTTTGGCTGAAACAAAAGCCAGCACACTCTGTATATGTGTGTGCGCGTTTGTGTGTATGTGTGTGTGCAGGTGTGTGTTTGTGCATGTATGTGTGTCTGTGTGTGTGCATGTGTGCGTGTGTATGTGTGCATGCATGTGTGTGTGGGCGCGCATGTTTGTGTGCATACGTGAGCGTTTGTACGTGTGCTTGAGCGTGCATGTGCGTGTTTGTGTGCATGTATGTGTCTGTGTGTAGCTGTGTGTGCGTGCGTGTCTGTCTATGTGTGTGCAGGTGGTGTGCGTACGAGTTTGTGTGTGTGTATGTGTGTGTGCAGGTGTGTATGTATGTGTGTGTGTGTGTGTGTTGATATAGTTCAGAGCCTGAGGTTTGGAGCAAGCACAGGATAGAGACTGTCTGTTCTTTTCCGTGCCTGATAAACACTCAGCTTCCCGCCAGAAACACTGACTGCTACAGAACCTCCTTTAGAACAGCGATCTCAAACTCCTGTCCTGGAGGACCATCGCTTTTAATCAAGCACTGTAGTTAAACCCGCAGCTCTTTTATCTCCAGACTCATAGTGGTTCTTGGTAATTGAGACTCACTCTCCTTCAGGTGGGGAACCTCTTCGGCGCCCACCGCTCCACCATCATCACGCTCTACAACGGAGCCTTTGACTCCTCCTCCATCATCTTCCTTATCGTCAAGGTAACGGCAGTTATATAACATGTGCTGGGGAGATGAATGCTGCTTTGATGAGCGAAATGGGGATTGTAACAATTACTGTGGTAACTGCACCATCCTGTGGACAAGAGATGATGTGCAGTTCACATGATAAAGATAATTATAATGTTGGCAATAAGAATAATATTGAAAACAAATAGAATAAGGATATAATGACTATTATTATTAATAATGTGAATTATGATGGTGATTATGATAGAAATAATATTAATAGTGATAATGTGAATTGTGATTGGGATAGAGACAATGGGCCTCATTCACCAATCACTCTATGAACAAATTTGTTCTTAAGACTTTCTTTAAAACGTTTTTTCAAACATTTCGGGATTAACTGATGTTTGCGTTCTGAGCTTCTGTTCTACCAAATAAAAACATTGGTGAATGCCAGAATGTTCATGAAACGTTTTAAAGTTTTAAGAACAAATTTGTTCGTAGAATGGTTAGTGAATGAGGCCCAATATTACTAGTGATAGAGATGTTGTGGATAAATGTAATGGTAATGTTGGTAATAATAGTGATAATTTGTTGTTGCAGGTGCTGTCTGAGGGAGGGATCTCTCTCCACTATTCTTTCTTCTTCCTTTCGTCCTGCAGTGTGATCCTCCTGATGAGAACCTTCTTCCTCATGCCCAAGAAGCACATCCCCTACCCTCTCCCTGAGGGGTACACCTACGGGTACGAACCAGCACTGCCTCCAGCATAACCCCACTACAGGGGTACAGCACTGTGTCCATTATCACCCCACTACAGGGGTCCAGCGCTGCCTCCAGCATAACCCCACTACAGGGGTCCAGTGCTGTGTCCATTATCACCCCACTACAGGGGTCCAGCGCTGTGTCCATTATCACCCCACTACAGGGGTCCAGCACTGCCTCCAGCATAACCCCACTACAGGGATCCAGCGCTGTGTCCATTATCACCCCACTACAGAGGACCAGTGCTGTGTTCATTATCACCCCACTACAGAGGACCAGTGCTGTGTCCATTATCACCCCACTACAGGGGTCCAGCGCTGTGTCCATTATCACCCCACTACAGGGGTCCAGCGCTGTGTCCATTATCACTCCACTACAGAGGACCAGTGCTGTGTCCATTATCACCCCACTACAGAGGACCAGTGCTGTGTCCATTATCACCCCACTACAGAGGACCAGTGCTGTGTTCATTATCACCCCACTACAGAGGACCAGTGCTGTGTCCATTATCACCCCACTACAGAGGACCAGTGCTGTGTTCATTATCACCCCACTACAGAGGACCAGCGCTGTGTCCATTATCACCCCACTACAGAGGACCAGCGCTGTGTCCATTATCACTTCACGACAGGGGACCAGTTAGCTTATAGACACAGTCTCACACAGGTGAGCAGTTAGCTTATAGACACAGTCTAACACAGACACAGTCTCACATAGGTGAGCAGTTAGCTTATAGACACAGTCTAACACAGACACAGTCTCACATAGGTGAGCAGTTAGCTTATAGACACAGTCTAACACAGACACAGTCACACATAGGTCAGCAGTTAGCTTATAGACACAGTCTAACACAGACACAGTCTCACATAGGTGAGAAGTTAGCTTATAGACACAGTCTAACACAGACACAGTCACACATAGGTGAGAAGTTAGCTTATAGACACAGTCAAACACAGACACAGTCTCACATAGGTGAGCAGTTAGCTTATAGACACAGTCAAACACAGACACAGTCTCACATAGGTGAGCAGTTAGCTTATAGGCATAGTCTAACACAGACACAGTCACACATAGGTGAGCAGTTAGCTTACACGCAGGTATTAAGCTCTTCCTGGTTTGTGTGGCAGAATGAAATGTGCGAAAACCAGGGCTCACATCACAGAGCTGCTCAGGAAAGAAGAAAACAAAGGACCAATGCGAGGAGCGGGAGAAACAGAGGCTAATAATTTCCTACCAATGAGCGGCCAGCAGGCCCCGCAAACGGGTACAGCCCCGCCACCATTCCGCAAACAATTACAGCCTCCACCTAGCCACACCCACTGCACTGCTTTCTGCTGTTTCCCCACAAAGCTGATACTGGTTTTTGTCCAATTCTCCTTCTGTTTCTCTGTACAGCTTTTTTGAGTTCTTTGTAAAAAGCGCAATACAAAATAAATTGAATTGAATACCAGACTTTCTTTCACATGAGGACCAGCAACCATTACATCACTGAAGTGTTGGTATTCCTACAATACAGAGTATTACTGATCTCTCTCTCTCCTTCTCTCCCTGTCTGTATTTCTCTCTCTCCCTCTATCACCCCACTACCATCTCTCTCCCTCTCTCTGTCTCCCTCCCTCTCTCTCCCTCTCCCTTTCTCTCTCTCTGTAGCTAGTTTCAGGAACAGCGTACTCTCCTGGTTCTTCCTTTGGCACTTGGTGTGGCTGTCAGTCATGCAGTTGAGGCACTACCTGTTCATTGGGACCCTGAACCCCATGCTGATCCGCCTGACTGCAGGAGACCCGGTCCTGGGTACGAGCCCCTCCCTCACACCCCTGCTATAAATACACATTCAGCTAGATCCCTATTTACCAACACAGCAGCATTATTGAGCTGGTTATATAGGATTTCAGATAATAATGGTATTAATAATGATAATATGAATTATGGTGATTGTGGTAAAGATTATATTAATAGTGATAGAGATTTTGTGTATAAAGGTGATAATGGAAATAATAGTGAGAATGTGAATTGTGATTGTGATAGAGATAATATTAATAGTGATAGAAATGTTGTGTATGAAGGTAATAATCTTGGTAATAATAGTGATAATATGAATGATGTATAGGTGTAGGTATATGTGTAGGTGTATATACAGGTGTAGTTCTATGTATAGGCATACAGCGCCTTGCGAAAGTATTCACCCCCTTTGGCGTTTTTCCTATTTTTTTGTATTACAACCTGTAATTTAAATTGATTTTTATTTGGATTTTATGTAATGGACCTACACAAAATAGTCCAAATTGGTGAAGTGAAATGAAAATAAGATATCAAGTGTCTTTTGATGTTGTTGGGTCACAGACATCAGGAAGTCATGGCATGCAAAGGATATGCGACCAAATATTAAAGATTTAACGGCACAGTCAACTTAGTGTATGTAAACTTCTGACCCACTGGAATTGTGCTATAGTGAATTAAAAGTGAAATAATCTTGTAAACAATTGTTGGAAAAATGACTTGTGTCATGCACAAAGTAGAAGTTGCCAACACTATAGTTTGCTAACATGAAATCTGTGGAGTGGTTAAAAAAATTTGTTTTAATGACTTCAACCTAAGTGCATGTAAACCTCTGACTTCAACTGTATATGTGTAGGTATATGTGTTGCTGAGTATGAGGTCACTAGTGTATGCTAACACTCTGAAGCTTTGCTCTCTCTCTCTCTCTCTCTCAGTGAGCCGCTACACCAATGCCTTTGCCTTCACTCAGCTGTGTGGGGTCCTGTGCGCCCCCTGGAATGGAATGATCATGGACAGGCACAAGGGCAGGAAACGGGCTCCAGGTGGGTACCTGCCTCACCTGCACACAGGTGTGCCACATCAGGGCCCACTGTGTATGCTGCTTTTTGTCAAAGCCAATTTCTTGATCAATTAAGGTAGTTGAAAATGTGTTTAAGTTCTACCATAATTGTGTGTTTGTTGCCAATTGCTGTCAGTAAACTGCATTCATATTAAACAGATGGTTTCAGCTTTTCACACTCTCAGCAAATGGGACCCAACTGATTTCAGTTTGTAATTGAATCAGTTAAAAATGGACCCTATTTCAACGTATTATTACATACAGCACAGTAAATGAAAGCATAAGTTGATCTGACTGATTGAAATTCCTTGGTGGGAATTTGGGACATTTATTTTTTAGGGCTATTTCTGACATAATGTGGCTTTAAATTGTCCTTCACTAGACTGTAAATGTGTCTAACTAAGAACAATTAGTAGCTCATTACAATACAGAGCCTGTTACATGGTTGTAACAAAAACCAGCATGCACAGTGGGTCCCCGGGACCGGGGCTGAGAAGCACTGGTATACAGAATCTGTGAGAACAGTGGGCGGGCCTGTCTGTGTCAGTACCTCTGGTAAACAGCAGGTTAGTTTGAGGAGCACCAAAGTGTTTTGTGAACATTTGAAAAAAGAAAGAGGCCTAAACTGAACAGAATGTTAGGGGTTAGGTGGTTAGCTGTTGGGAATCCTGGTAACCCTTGGCTCTGGTGCAGGGGAGACTGAGGAAGAGGCGGATCTGCGCTCGGCGGTGCTCTCCCTCTTCCTCACTGCGCTGCAGTGCCTCCTGTTCTCCATCTGCGCTTCCACGCCTGTGCTCCCGCTGCAGTACCTGTCCTTCGCCCTGCAGGTGCTCAACCGCTCCTTCCTATATGGAGGGAACGCCGCCTTCATCAGCATCGCGTGAGTCAGCACACCAACATCTGTGCTTACATTCAACTAACTTAGCAGGTGCTCTTATACAGAGAGAGTTACACAGAGCAAGTTACAAAGAATGAGTTACACCGAGCGAGTTACACAGTTACAGAATGAGTTACACAGAATGTGTTACACAGAGTGAGTTACAGCGTGAGTTACACAGAGCTAGTTACACCTAAGGTGTTTCACAGTTACAGAATGGGTTACACAGAGTGAGTAACACAGTTACAGAACGAGTCACGCAGAATGAATTACACAGAGCTAGTTTCACAATGAGTTACACCTAACATGTTACACAGTTACAGAATGAGTTACACAGAGTGAGTTACACAGTTACAGAACAAGTCACGCAGAATGAGTTACCCAGTGTGAGTTACACAGAGTGAGTTACACAGAATGAGTTACACAGAGCGAGTTACACAGTTACAGAATGAGTTACACAAAGGAAGTTACACATAATGTAATTACAGTGTGAGTTACACAGAGTGAGTTACACAGAGATACAGAAAGTGAGTTACAGAATGAGCCACAAAGCGAGTTACACAGAGTGGGCCCTATCTTGGCGATCTTGGCGCTTAGTCTAAGCGCATGGCGCTAAGTCCATTTAGGGCGTGTCCAAGTCCACCTTTGCTATTTTAACGGCGTGTTTTTTTGGCGCTAAGCACGGCGCATGGCGCAACTGGGCTGAACCTAGTCGCTTCATTAATTATAGGTGTGTCTTGGGCGTGACATTCAATAAACCAATCAAAATGTCATATCCCATTCCCTTTAAATGCCTGCTTTTCCACCTTGGCGGATTGCTTATGATGGCGAAACAGACATGCTCGTGCGTGTTTAGTGTGATCAAGGAATAGGCTAAATGGAGTATGATCAATATTATTCGGACTAACCATTAGCCTATGAGTTCCCGGTAATTCCAGACAGGGCTGTTATTTTACAAAATATGTGCGGTTAAATTTCGCTAAAAGGACCTGCAACAGCTGAGAATAAGCTATCAATGGCTTCAGTCTCACCTTAGAAAACGCCAAATTAGCCTGCTTGTTCAGCGAATTTCGTTTGATTATGCAATGAAAGTGTCAAACATCAATTCCAAGAGGCTGTTCTCATGGAGTTCTCGAAGTTCAAACTTCATCCAAAGTTCATTAGGCTACCTGCATAGTAGGCTAATATTGATTAATAACATACATACCGTTATTTTGCCTTAATGATGACACTAAATAGCCTACAATAAAGCTGTCAGGTTCGCAACCCATAACCCACGCATATTTCCCCTTGTTTAATAATGTCCTGTTTATGGAAATGTGACCAACCTGTTTTACTCGTAGCGTAATCCTTTAAAACAATCCACTTTCCCAGGAAGACCGTGAAACGTGCGACTTGGAAACAGAGAACATGCAGCTCACGTGCAGAGAATGGCATTACAATTAATTGTGAATTAATTGTGTAACGTGCTGCAAATTTGTTTTAGTTTCTAATTAGACGCTTAGTTCTCTTTAAAATCGTTTTGCTCAGTTAAGGAATAACGGGTGAAATCAGCTGGGTTTTAAACGGCGAGAGTATGGAAACCTGGTCACTGTAAAATATGAAGGACGAAGAATAGCTAAGGTTACAATTTAGTTAACATGGTGACATCTCCGTTTTTTAACCATAGGCTATCGAAAAAAACCTTATGCACAGCGAATACGCTGTAGCCTAGGCTATTTGAAAAACAATAAATGCAATATTCACTGGACAAGGTTTTGAACTTTTTTCAGTCACAAACCATTCTATTTACTTACAGGCTGTATTCATAGATAAACAGAGCTGTATTGTAATGACATCTGAAGCGCATTTTCAGAACTTAAATGTCCGTCTATTGCCGTGCGCGAGTTTTCCATTGAATGACAATTCACGCATTAGGTGCAAAGACAATTCGCGCATTAGGCTTGATAGCTATAGGTGTTATCAGCTCCTTTTTAATGGATAGCCATTGTCCCGTACCATCGCACATCGCCTGGATGTTGATGGAGTGGGCTGAGAGCAATGTAATGTGGCATTGTTTCCCTTCGCTGAGGGAAAGGTATGTGGACCTATGGAACCTTTTATTATTATGCATTTTTGATATAGCCTACACAATAATAATATTTCACATTGTGATCTAGATATTTTAGTCATGCCTGTGCACGCCCCTGTGTGTAACAGACAGGAGGGTATGCGCGTTGTGCACACGCCTATGTAGACGCACTTATATGCGCCGTTAAAATAGCATGTAAACAACTGCGACATGACTTTAGACCAGGTTTGTGGTGGTTCTAGCGCAAGCGCTTTCTGCTGGCTCAAGATAGCAATACGCCAAAAATAATCCTGGCCACTCCTCATCTTAAGACCAACACGCCCAGTTCACTAATGATGGCGCAAGACTAGTTAACGCGCAATGCTAGTTAAACGGCGTAAGCGTTAGGCGCCATTATGGACCTAGCGCCGGGTGTAAGATAGCAAAGACACTTGCGTTTGCGTTAGCGCCGCTTTGCGCCGGGTGTAAGATAGGGCCCAGTGAGTTACAAAGAGTGTAATAGAAATGTTGCTCTCTCCTCTGGTGTTTGTAGGTTTCCAGCCAGTCACTTTGGGAAGCTGTATGGTCTGATTATGGCTCTGTCTGCTGTGGTTTCGCTCCTGCAGTACGCATGTTTCTCTCTGGTGAAAGGGGTGTTCGACGGAGACCCCTTATATGTGAGTACCTCCCCACCGGCTCCGCCCACACACAAGCATACAATCACAGCTGGAGATTCACTGTGTGTGTTCCCTTCCTCTCCTGCAGATAAACGTGGCCTTGACCATCCTCAGCCTGTGTGCTTTCATCCACCCATTCTACATCTACATACACTGCCGCAGGCTGGCCAATCAGAGGAGGTCCTTCACCGAGCAGCTGGCCAATGGCGGCAGCTCCTCCTCCGTCAAAGGGGAAGCACCCCAGGACGCAGTGGACTCCTCTTAGATACCTACACGCAGCCCACCCCCTCTCCCCACGCTCCATACCTACAGGCCTATTTACCCCCACAGATCCACAGGCTTTTTTTACCGCCACATACCCACAGGCCTGTTTTACCCCCACATACCTACAGGCCTGTTTTAACGCCACATACCTACAGGCCTGTTTTACTGCCACATACCCACAGGCCTGTTTTACCGCCACATACACACAGGCTTGTTTTACCGCCGCATACCCACAGGCCTGTTTTACCGCCACATACCTACAGGCCTGTTTTACCGCCACAGGCCTGTTTTTATTGGCTTTGGTATTGACTGTAAACATGCTTGAACATCAGCCACTCTCAGTCTTCGCACAGGTCGCTTTGGTCTTGGCTTTCCATGACGGATTTAGGCGTTTCTTTATGAGTCAGAGTTAACGCACAAGTAATGGATGCACATTAAACTGGCTCATATTTGTGTTTGAAAGTTTAAGACTCAACTGGTTTGACTGAGGACTGAGCTGAGCCTTAAAGACCAAGGGAAAACCACACGTTGGAGAAACCCGCACGGTAGCCTACAGGCAAAAGGGAAGAAGAGCAGAGCTGTTTTCAGTTTATGTTCATATCCGGGGCCCCTTAGTGGCCCCTCACTCAGTCTGTGTTTATATCCCGGGCCCCTTCATGACCCCTCACTTAGTCTGTGTTCATATCCCGAGCCTCTTAGATCCCCTCACTCAGTCTGTGTTCATATCCCGGGCCCCTTGGTGGCCCCTCACTTAGTCTGTGTTCATGTCCCGGGCCCCTTATTGGTCCCTCATGCAGTCTGTGTTCATATGCTGGTCCCCTTTGTGGCCCCTCACTTAGTCTATGTTCATATCCCGAGCCTCTTAGATCCCCTCACTCAGTCTGTGTTCATATCCCGGGCCCCTTGGTGGCCCCTCACTTAGTCTGTGTTCATGTCCCGGGCCCCTTGGTGGCCCCTCACTCAGTCTGTGTTCATATCCCGGGCCCCTTGGTGGCCCTTCACTTAGTCTGTGTTTTTATCCAGGGCTCCTCAGCTGCACCTTACAGAACCTACAATAGCAAAGTCTCAACCTGCCAGCTCCTCTGCTACTAAGCTAACAGCTGCGGCTGCAACAATAAACTGTGAAAATATGTGAAAAAAGGACCTTTAACTCAGCGCCATACTTGTTTTAATGTTTTAAGATGTAATTTTATGTACACATTTTAAAACATAACAAGATTAAAAAACAACTGATAATACTTACATCTCTAAATATTAAAAAATATATTTAACCATCTAGCTAATAGCAGATAAAGCAGTATGCCACATTTCAGTGCTGCCACCACTCCTTGTGTGAAGCGGTGGTTGCTTTGCAGCGCCTCTGATTGGTTAATGTTTTTTCTCCAGTCTCTGCCATTGGCTGACTGAAACCTGTTTCACAAGTCAGTGTTGTAGCCTACTGTGCTCACATTAGGGGTACAGAAGCAGTGTCAATCATGGCCTGTAGGACACGCCCACACTATGCTGCTGATGTCTCCACACTGATTGTGTGTGTGAGTGAGGTGTGGGGGGGGGGATTGGTGCATTTTGGCATTTATGAGACACGGATAACAGTTATACAGAGCAGCATGTCGACAGCCTCATAACAAAAGTGCCTAAGTCATTTTTTGTAGTTTTGAGAAAAAGGCAGAAAACTGCTGCAATTCTACGTCAATGAGTATTTATTAACTCTTTCTTAGAGTGGTTCAGGAAGTGCACAGCGACCTGCAGTGACTTGAGCATTTTTACACTGTTGACGAATGATAAATCAAGTGATTTAGGCAGAAAATCTCAAAATGTCCAAAAAATGACTTAGGCACTTTTGTTATGAGGCTGTCGATGTGTAGGTACAAGTACAAAGGTTTAGTTAACAAACAGTCATCAGGGTGCAATATCAATTAATTCCAGTAACACAGTACTGGGCACATTATTGCGAGTAACACACAGTACTGGGCACATTGGGGGTGTGTCCCAATATTCTTCACTCCCCACCTCCCTTCCTCCACATACTTCCGGGTAGTAGAGAATAGTGGTGGTGGGGGCACCACCACTCCTCTACTACCCGGAAGTATGTGGAGGGAGGGGAGGAGGGGAGTGGAGGAAAGGAGCCGTGAAGAAAATTGGGACAGCGAATCTGCTTCACCGTCATCAATATCGCCGTCGACTATTGATGAAGCTGCCCTATCATAATTTTGACTGATGCCGAGCCCACAAATATTCCCAAAGCCAATCACAGATCTTCCACATGGTCAGCCCATTTAAAGCTGCAAAATATATTTTTTAGTTACAAGTGCAAGTAACCTAGTTGCATGTACAGTGTAAACATAGCCTGTATTGCGGTTCCCGTCGAGACACTAATTAACATATAATCAGCAACATTAGATCAAAGTAAACATGTTGTAGTATAAAACATGAATTAATATGTAACAATATGTAACTAGATTAACAATTCCTAAAGAAATTGTAGGTGTGGTTGCTTCGCAGTGGTATAAATTCTGTATTCAATATCTGGAAATGATATAGAAAGATGGGTAATATGGTATAGTGGGAGGATGGTAAATAAAAGGTGGAAATGGTATGAAGCAGTAATGTGGTATAAAGGCATCTAAAGAAGGTGAAAGTGTTACAATATGGTGATGTATTTTGTATTAAGTAGTCTAAACAACCTGGAAGTGATACAAAGAAGTAATGAATTGTGATGAAAGCACAAAAAGGTAATGTCAAATCATCTGGGATAGTATTGTTAGGTCATAACAGTGTTGTAGAGGAAGGCATTGTGATGTCATAAGCAGTGTAATATGTTTCAGCATCCACTTTCCATTGCATCGGTTTTGAAAATGTGCCCATTGACTCCCATCAATTTTTCTTGGCGATAAAAGGTCAATTATCTGAAAAAGTGTATACGGTATAAAGGTAAAAAGTAATAGCAACCTGGAGGTTGTATAAAGGTATAATATGAGGTATGAATGGTGTTGATGGTGTGAATGGTGTAGAAGGAGATAGGTTCTCAAAAAGTGGCGGAATAATAATAAGTATGGTGAATAACAAAAGGTGTGGTTTCACAACCACACCTAATTAATATGTAATTAGCAACATTAGATTAAAACACAGAAATCAGTTTCCAGGGCATGAAGGAGAGGACGTGGTAGTGGAGGAAAGGAGGAAGCATTTTTTTAGTAATGGACGCACCCTGAGTATCTGTCCCTTCTGTTGAAGCTGAAACATTCCAACTTAATGCATCCAGTCCATGCATTAAAGGGACCAAGTATAATTCAGTGGACCTTCTTTACTGCAATAATCAACCTGAAACTCTGTTTTTTAAGGAGATTATGTTTGTTTCACAGCCTGAAACTACTGCTAGCAAACAGAACCACCTACAGTTAAGAAACTGAGTGTGGAAAGAACACAGGTGCTGAATATCTAGTAAATCTAAAGAATTTGTGATTAATACCAGTATCACATGCAGTACTTGTCACGATTCCTTCCGTGACCACCAGAGGGCGGCCTCGCACCACAAACTCCCCTGTCTAATGTGCTGATTGTTTTACCTCGTGTTCTCCTGTCTCACCTGTTTCCCATTTCCCTCGTTACCCCTTGTGTATATCTACTGTACCTCCCGTTTCCTTTGTCTCATTGCTTGATCCTCATGTTTGCTGTTTGTTTCGCTACCTGCCTGCATTCTTAAGCTCCCTTTTGTACTACCGTGTTTATGTCTTTGTTTCTTGTGTGTATGGTTCCTGAGTTTATTTGTTATTAGTGTATCGTGTTTTTGCCCTTACTGGCTACCTTTCTTTTTGTATTACCTCCCCAGTAAAAGTTATTTATTAGTTATACTCCTTGTCTTGCCTCCTTCATCTCTCGCACATTGGGTCCAACTCTTACTGCCTCATTACAGTACTGGGAACATTAATACCAGAATCAGATGCAGTACTGGGAACATTAATATCTGTAATATCTGTTGGAATTTGTACATTTGACCAATGGTTAGATAAAAAAAGTTCTGCAGGTTTCATGCTGCTGCTACCTTTTAATCCTTTTAAATAAAGAACAGCTCATTTCTTCTCCTGTCTCCACTGGCTGTTTCTTATATTTGTAAAATATGAAACACAAACCTATTTAAACAATGCCTTCCTGTGACAGGGCTTTTTAATAAGCTGTGAGACTCAAAAGCTCCCAGCTGCCACAGGCAGCACCTGCACTTCCTGTTACACACAGAATGGACTCAAACTACTTTTACCCTGAAATGAATGCAACATTAAAGAATAGCAACACACAAAGTTGGTAACACATAAGTCATCTTATAATGTATATAAGCCAGTGTAAGGTGATGATGTCATTGGTGTGCATAGATAAATGTTAAAAATTTGACCAGAACAGTCTTCCATTTTCACAAAAAATGGTAAATCAAGAATGGCAATATGCTGCAGCTCCATATATGGAAATATATTTTAGTTGCCCAAGAAATGTAGGAAAATAAAAGGTACTGTAGGCTAATGGTGGTCTTTTCATGTTCCTCTGGTGCTTTTCCTTAATGGAGGATTTCCCAAAGTTAAATAAACATTCCAGCCTGTTTTCCAGAGCAGTGTCTGCCAAGCTATGCATAGATGTTACAGTAAAAAAAACAGACAGATTAAAATGACCAATTATGCCTCCAAAGTAGTGATGACTAAACACACACATGCACACACACACACACACACACACACACACACACACACACACACACACACACACACACACACACACACACACACACACACACACACATCACAGATCAGATCATAAGGACAGATGGCAAATGTGGAAAAACACACTCTGGTTATCAAGCTTTGAATGATTAGGCCTACATGTTAAGTCACTCAGAGGAGTCTAGTTTGAGAATGACATGATCTAATTTTATCATTTAGTGGCATATTCTGCAACCTCAATACCCCATGTTAAAAAAGTTTTTTTTTTTGGTGTTCTGGGACAGGGAATCATACATAACTACACCAGTCAATTACATCATAATGATAATAGTTTCCAGTGAAAGATGTTACCATTTATCTATCTCCAGTGTTCTGTTCTGAATGCATCTTGCAACAAAACAAGCAGCTTGATTTTGCAGCTACAAGGGGTGGGGGGGGTGCCACTTGATAGATTTTGTCATGTTCTATTTTTATTAGCTTACCTACAGTTCCTTCCTTACAGCTCACATTCCCTTGACAGTTATATAAAGATGCTTTCCTTCATGGTTGGCAGAAACTTTTTATGAAACGATGAAGGTAGCTGCATGTGAAATAGCTCTCAGGGCCGGATTCGGAGCTGGCCAATTTAAGTCATGTGCGGATTTAACGCGGAATGAGATACGCCGTATTCTAACCTGCGCTACGCGGGTGCGTTTCTCAAAATGTGGGTGGCACAGGGCGTATGTGGGGGTATACATTTCAACGTGTCAGTGACATTGCCTTTAATAACCTACCTTTGTGCATCGTAGTTGCTCTTGCGTGATGGGGAAGGCAGTGAACGTATTAATCCGTCGCATTGATAAAATTATCATAGCTCCTATATTGACTTTGATATACCCATCGCACAATCAAAAGAAATAATCGCTGGACAGTGGTTCCACGCAATATTATTAAGTAAACAAGTAAATAAAAAATAAAAAAATTTAAATCTAATCTTTTTTTGAACGATTTATCGAATAAAGTAATGTAGCCTACGGTGGTTGAACACAATAGCCTATATGCGACGTTTTCAACTTAATCATTTTGGAGAAGCTGTGCTCACAAAAATCGCCTCTCTGTCAAAGCGAATATGATCCAGACACTATCTATCAATTAATCCATCTAATATTGGTCTGGTATGATATACCAGACGGTCAATCTGTTAGGATCCTGTAATTCTGTCTGTTTATTCTTTATTTGTTATTATTTTCCTGATTTCTTTTCCCTCGCGATTGTCAGTCCGCGTTCCATGTTTTCTGAGATTCCACTCCCTGTCTTTGTCATTGCACTATTCGGGTGATTTTGGGAACATTCGGGTTTCCTCTGTATTTGATATATCTCGTTTTCTTCCTTCTGGCTTTATTTATATTTGTATATAATACTAATGTACTAATCATACTAACTGTTAGATTAGATTTAATACTAACCTGCTAACAAACTAACATGTATATAATACTAACCAGCTAACCTACTAACATTAGGGTTCTAGAGTTCACTACTAACATTACTAATTACTAATTCATCTTGAGTTTCTATCTGCAGCTGTCATTTCCCTCCTCGTTATCCTATCCCTGTATCTATCTGTGATTTCGCATTCTCTACACATGTGTCCACTTTCGTGTTCCTCCCCTCTGAGCTGTGCACTTGTTTACCTGCTAACTCCAGGCCGTTTGTTATCATTGTGTCTATGTGTATTCCAGTCCGTGTCTTACGTTTCCCCTGTCATTGTTTTATTGGTCCCTGTTAACCCTCACTGTTCTCACCTGTGAGCAATCTCCCCTCCCTGCTTCTACACACCTGATTCCCATTATGTCTGTCTCCCTCTGTGTGTATATATACCTTGTCATTTCAGTGTTTCTTCGCGAGTTCCTTGTACTAAATACTTTGCTTCTGTGGTGCCTGTTTTTTCAGAGATTCTGCCCGAGCTGTTTGTTTATTCTGTATATCTGTTTTCTAGTTTTTGTTTCCCAAGTTCTTTGCCTGTTGTTGTTTTGTTTTGTATCCAGTCTGTTTTGTTTTCTTTGTGTTCCTCCTTCGACTCCCTGGTTTGGACCCCTGCCTGTGTTCTCGCGACCTTGTTTTTGGATTCCGCTTTTTTGTACCTTTGCTGTGCCTTCCCGGTTACGACCCCTGCCTGTTCCTTGACCATTCTTTGGACTGTGTTTTTTCTTTGCCTGTCTCCCCGGTTTTTGACCCTGCCTGTTATACCACGGATTGCTGCCTTGCCCATATTAAAACTTTGGTTTTTCGTATTCCTGCCTGCGTTTGGGTCCTTCCCCCTCCGACACCTAACACAATCATAGTCATATTTTTCTTTTGGACAGCTCTTTGATAATTGTAAGTAGGCTAGGCAAAGTTGACTAAGACAAGTATTATTTTCAAAGAACATGCACTCATTCTAATATCCGTTTTTGCAAAAGATGCTGTATTTTTCATAATCATCTATTTGCGGCGCTAGACATGAACTATATTTTTTCCGAACAAAGTTATGCAAAGTTTATACTTGCAGACACGCATCTTTTTCATCAAATTTCCACCCCGCGTGCGTAATGATGCGTATGTACCGGAAAGATGCTTAAAACAGCGGATAAGTCAAAATGTCTGAATCACAAATAGCTTAAGCTAAGCAGAATTTCGGGAGTAAGTCCCATTTGCGCGTGCTTCTCAACTCTGAATCTGGCCCTTTGTGCTGAAGATTTGGCGTTGGAAGCTGGTCAGTTTGTACCCTGCGGAATCACTTGTTTTTTTTTTGTATACGTCTTGTGAGTTTTATTATCAGCACTCTTCAGTGGACCCTAGATGTCCACAATTTTTGTATTTCTAATACAAACCAATACAGAGCCAGATCAAGTCATCTTTCTTTTCTTTTATCGGTTGCTATAGGCCTACTGGCTAGGAAGGTGATACATTTTTCAATTGTTTTGTCAATCTACAACATATTTCAACAACATTTTATAATGAATAGCCTATGTAAGGTTAAATGGTCCTAATAATCATACTTTTGAAAGGGGAATAATTCAACACTGATTTAAGTGATTTTATGACAGAGTAACGCAAATTAATATAAAGCATTACCTTAATTGTAAAGTAATATAGTACTATAACGCTTTACTTTTAAAAAAAGTAACTAGTAATATGTAATATATTACAATTTTTTTATATTACAAATTGTAGCTATGTTGGTCTATTGTATTTTAAACATGTACTCATCGCTAGGCATATTGGTTCAAACATTCTCTCAAAGAGCCTAATTCATACTCTTAGGGCCAGATTCAGAGTTGAGATAAGCACGTGCAAATGGGACTTACTCCTGAAATTCTGCTTAGCTTAAGCCATTTGTGATTCAGACATTTTGACTTATCCTTTTAAGCATCTTTCCGGTACATACGCGGCATTACGCACGCGGGGTGGAGATATGATGAAAAGGTCAGTTCTGTGTATTTAAGTTCCACTCTGTCTTGTTTGCTGCAAGTTCGTCACAGTTGCCCTCTTTCGCTACAAGCCTTTTTCTGACCCGTGTTCTGCTAGTTTTCTTGTGTGCCTGATTTCTGTTTTCCTGACTTTTTGATTCTGTTTCTTGACTTCGTCTTTCGGATTGTTTTTTTGTACTTTTGCCCTGACTTCCTGGTATTTGATCTCTGCCTGTTTTCTGACTACGCTTTCGCCTTATCCCTGGATTTTGACCCAAAATGAACTTCGGTTTATTTTACTTGCTGTCTGCGCCTGAGTCCATACTGCACCCTGACAGATACGCGTATTCAGAGTTTAATTATTAAGTTTAACTTAATTTTTTTTTTTCTGTGCAACTTTGTTCGGGAAAAAATGTAGTTTATGTCCAGCGCCGCCAATAGCTGTATTTTTTATAATCCCCATCTATCACAAAAATTGATATTAGTATGAGTGCATGTTCTTTGAAAATAATATTGGTCTTATTTTCATTTGCCTAGCCTACTTACAATTATCAAGGAGCTGTCATAAAAAGAAAAATATGTAAAAGTAGGCTATGATTGACTGTCTGGTATATCATACCAGACCAATATTAGATGGATTCATTTCATTGATCGACAGTGTCTGTTTTACGTTTGTTCTCCGTGTTTTCCCCCTTCCTTTTGTTTCTCGTCATGTTTTTACATTTCCGTGTTTGTCTTCTGTGTTGTGCAGGCTGGGCGTGGTTTTCCTCCGCATTTCCCCACTTCCCCTCTCATTTTCCCCCAGCCAATCACTCGCCCCTCCATTCACATTCCCCCACGCTCCCTCAGCAGCTCACGCACTCCAGCAGACATTCGCACGCTTCAGCACCAATTACTCATTTTCCCGTTTATATATTCTCCTTTCTCTGTGTGTTGCGTTGCCAGTTCGTACTCTTGTCTTGCTTTGTTATGCTCTGTACTCGGCCTGTGTATCTCGTTTTGTCTTGTGATTTAACTATCTGCAGTCTTGTTTCCCAGCCCGCCAGCCTGCTTGCCCAACCCGCCATTGCCTGCCTCCACTCCCGCTGCCAGTTGTCACCGGTCTGTCTGCCACCTCTCAAGCCCCTCTCCAGCTCCCCCAGCATTCTGTCAGCCCTAGCAGCCTCACTTAGCACTCCCTCTTGCTGTTCACGTGCCACAATAAAAGTGCTACACAAGCTATTCAATGTATACATTTACCTATTGTTTTTATTTCTACCCGTTGAACTCCACTATGTATGACATCAGGACAATTGGGCCTACATGTCATGCTATGACTGAAATCTTATAGACTATACTGTCAACAGTGTATGTTTTCATATATTTCATACTACTTAGGTGTACATGAGTGATTCTCGTGCGTGGTGGTATAAGCCTAGGCCACATGTCCAGTATAAGCACTATAGGCTATGGATGATTCTAATCAGCAAATTAAGAGTAGAATCTATGATGGTATAAATCAAAATGAAAAGAAAAAAGTTTGAAAAGATAACAAGCTCCATTCATGATATTTTACTCTTTTTTCCAAACAAAGGTTTGGAAGAAGATCCGGTCATTAGCTTATAAGCACATCAGGGTGACGGCACGGCCCTGCAGGTTCCTCTTGTACAACATCAGGAGGATTCGACCATACCTGACCACCTACTCCACCCAGCTTCTTGTCCAGACCATGGTCACCTCACGCCTGGACTACTGCAACTCCCTGCTCGCTAACCTAGCAGTCTGCGCCATTCTGCCTCTTCAACTGATCCAGAATGCAGCTGCCCGGCTTGTGTTCAACCTCCCGAAATTTGCCAATGTAACCCCCCTGCTGAGGTCTCTCCACTGGCTGCCAGATGCAGCCAGGATCAGGTTCAAAGTTCTGACCCTGGCCTACACTGCAGCCAATAGGACAGGCCCCCGCCTACCTGCAGGACTAAATCCAAGACTATGTTCCTGCTCGGACCACTTCGCTCTTCTACAGCAGGGCGACTCGCACTTCCCCCCCCTCCGTGTCAACGGCTCTCGCTCATCCCGACTGCGGAGCTTTTCCACAGTCTCCTACGTTCTACTCTAACCCTGCCTGCGTTCCGTCGTGGCCTGAAGACACGCTTCTTCAGACTCCACCTTGACTGATATTGCTAATCTAGGACATCATGGTACTAGTTTATAATAGTATTTAAAATAGAAGTGTAGTACAGCTGATTTACCCACAGCTTACTGTGAACTACATTCAACGTTCATTGCTAGGGATAGGCTGCTACATTATGGTGAAGGATGTGCTTTGTCTTATCTGTTCTGTAGTGACTTCGATGACATTTCTGTATGCACTTATTGTATGTCGCTTTGGATAAAAGCGTCTGATAAATGATTGTAATGTAATGTAGTAAGGAACTTCCTTGTTTCATTCTTGTGTCAGTAATGGTCCCACCACAGAACTGTATAAACACTCCCACCCACTTCCTGAAGTGTATGTTAATAAAATAAACCAATCAAGTTAGCAACAGTTGTTATTTTTCTCAGAAAATGGTTCTTAAAAAATCAAATCAATCAAAAGTTGTTTCAAAAGTTTCAAACATTCGGTTCTGGATGTTGTGATTTCATATATCCGCATAATCCGTGTTGTTTGCATTCGTTTATGTGCTAAACGTGTGCTTTTAAGACCTGTTTCACCATGCAATGGGAGTGAATGGAGAGAAAAAAATGTCATTCTCTGTTGGCCAGTTGCTGACCACTGGATCATGTCATGAAGATGAGCGTGAATATTACGACTGGCCAGGTAGCTATACAATATTATGTTCTAACAAAGTTCAGTATGCCTTTAATGTACAAATGTGCATCTATAACCGCTATGTCTAAACATATTCTAGTGAGACTTCTATAGCCTAATGCAGCAGGTCACTTACTATTTTGAAGAGTTTGGTTCAAACCTTCTTTCAAAGAGCCTAATTCAATCTGCCCAGTACATGTTGTTTGCAATACAGTAGACCAACATAGCTACAGAGCTGTAGCTATAGATATTTAAAAAACAGTACTGGAAATCCCTGATAGTGTAGAGAGCTGGCTTGAATTTCCTGTCTTTTCCAGCTTTTGACCAAGCCAAACTTACCACTTAAAACATTAATAACATTTTTTTTATTAATTCCCAGGGTTTTTTTCTCCGGGAGGTGTCCAATACTTAAAAACTTTAATCATCATAACTTGTTACACATCCACTTGAACATTGAATAAACATAAATGAAGATCACTGCCAATAAATACATAAATGTGCCTCGAGAGCACCCTAATAGACCAGAATAAGACCAAATAACATTATAAATTTCATATCACATTGGCAATAAAACAGATTGAATCATGACGAACAAAATTACAAACAAACAAATTAGATAACTAATCTTTTCAAAATTATACTTAGCTTTAACCCTATTAACTTCGGCCCACTAGAGGCAATTTTCACATAGTTTCTACTAGTCTCATTTAAGTGTCAATATCTCAAAAACTATTCACTGCATATCCATGGTTTAAAGTTTGAATTGAAGAAGAGGCTGTACCATTCAGGAATTTGCAACAGTATAAATTTGTCAGAATCGTCACATACAGTATATAGCCTACATAATACTCCTAATTGAGACGTTGACGACTACCACTAAGGGGCCACCATGGATAGGGATAAAGAAGGATTTGTTTGAAATATTTAGCACTTAGAAACGCAACATACTGGCTCAACTAATGTTAACCTTACTCCCAGAGTGTGCAGAGCTGGCTAGCTGACCAAGCACATAGGCTATAAGTATTAAAAGTCAGCATGCCATGCTTGTGTTCCGGTTATAATGTTAGGTTGCTAAATCTGGCCATGTTCCAGATAATTTCAGTTATTTACTGTGTTTGCTAGCTAGCAGACGCAAATTACCATTACACAAGGCTATCTCCAGTTTTTGAATGTTGAGCCTTGCAACTAACGTTAAATGCTAGAAACACCATTACAAAATGAATCGCTTGTGTGATGGTATGCAATATAATGTTACTTCTCTATGGTAAATAACTTGTCAGGCTCTTCCAGTTTTATGTTTCTTTTTTACCCAATGTAAGTTAGCAAGCTTCCTAGCGCCATATGGCAATGGAAGATATAGTTAACATTAGCTATTTAACTAAGATAATTATTTTTGTTGCATTGTACTGAAAACAACTCCATAACGTTATATGTTAAGTAAGTTAGGCTATTAATTTTTAGCTGATAAACAATGCTTCCATTGTTAATGTTAGCCATTTGCGATCATATAAGTTAAAGGTTGTATCAGCGATTTTGGGTGGAAACATAAATGATCACATTCATCTGATTTTTCCTCACGATCGCTAGCTGCCCGCCCCATAAGCAGGCCGTCAAAAAACCGCGTCTCTGTAGGCAGCCTATGCTCCGAGATCGTACACAAAAACAATGGTACTACCAACTACTCAAAACCAAAATAAACAGTATTCCAACCAATCACAATGATCTGCACAAACGTGACGTCACTTCTGAAGCGAAATCCCAAACAAACATACTTATGAATAATTATGTTATGTTTTAAAAAATAGTGTTCAAGCATCCAGAATTATAACCACGTTAATAACGTTTGTAAGAAAACCAAACCGTTTGTAAATCCGTCAAGATTTCAGCGAGATAAGAGTATTAGCGTTTGTGCCGATCATTGTGATTGGTTGGAATACTGTTTATTTTGGTTTTGAGTGGTTGGTAGTACCATTTGTTTTTGTGTACGATCTCGGAGCATAGGCTGCCTACAGAGACGCGGTTTTTTGACTGCCTGCTTATGGGGCGGGCAGCTAGCGGATCGTGAGGAAAAAAAAAATCATTTATGTTTCCACCCAAAATCGCTGATACAACCTTTAACTGAGCTAACGTTATCTTAAAAACTATCATTCTTCAACTGTGAGAGCTTCAGAGACAGAGTGAGTAAAATTAGACTTGAGAGAAATCTCGCATTGCACATGACTGTTGTTCAGTGGTACTTAGAAATTTCAGTTAGCATGATGTGGCTACAAAATTTATGACCCAATGATAAGTCAATGGACAATTAATTTCCGATATTTTAGAATTATAAAGGTTTATTTAAAAACTACAATAAACAGAAATATGACCCACCCAAAAGCATTAGTCCATGTCATGCTCGACATATCGCTATGTCTACTTTACCAATTATAGTTGTAGAATTTGAGCTAGGTTGTTGGGGAAAAAAAAGTCTTAATCTTAATGCTAATTTAACTTTAATTTAACTTTCATATAGTTCTTAACTATATGAAAATGGCTGAACAAATCTTTCCCATATTTGTTTTATGGAGTTCTTAACGAAGTTACATTAATACTAACTGGCCTATACATTCAGCTACATTAATACTAACTGACACATACAATCAGTTATATTAATACTAACTCTCCCATACAGTCAGTTATATTAATGATCCATGTTTGATGTCCCTGGGGCTGTATGACCACACACAGCACTGTGTTGTGTTGAAGCTGTAAAATAAGACATAAGAGAACTAAATTCAGTGATGTGTCGGCTCACAGAGCTTATGCTAACACCCACTTAGAAAGGTAGCCTTACTGACAGGGAGCAGTCAGTTCTACCCAGGCTCACTCATTCCTGAAGCATTACTTTTCCTCCTCATTCAAAGTACAGTAATAACAGCCACTGTAACATTGACATATCTGTCCCCTTAGGGCAATTCCTTATTTAAATGTAACACTTTCTAGGAATTATCCTTCGTAACAGCAAGATAACTCCTTCGTAAGTACTATATAGCACATTTGTAACACTACATAGACCTGCATAAAAGCTTCTGGCAATAACCATAAATAGATATATGGTGTGTGTCAGTTGTTATGGTAATGTCGCTAATTGCATTGGTGGTGACATGAAATTTCCTATGGCCGTTTTCATATTTATTGGACTTAACCATTAACTTTTATATGTTGCTTACAAAGGTGCTATATAATGTTCATGAATGAGTTATATCACTGTTATGAAGGGCCATTCTAAAAAGCTTTTCTTTCGGATGATGGAACATTTTGGCTATTAAACACCTTCCTTTGTTAATTCTTTGAAAAAATTCCCTACAACATTACATTTTACAATGCAACTCATTAATACAGCTGGATATATACTGACGCAATTCAGGTTAAGCACTTAGTACAGCAGCAGCGCCCCACAGGGGAATCGAACCACAAACTTAGCATTGCAACTCCAGTTCCCTAACCCCTATGCTGCAGTGTCGCCCACACTCTTCATCATAATCACACCGCAGTTTGCAAGTCAGCATGTATAGCTCTGCAGGGCTGTAATCCTCACCGACTGAAACCTGCCCATTCCTGGGTGACACCAGCGCTAATTATGCATTCATCTGCTGGGCTGCCGGCACACACACTGGAACAGTGCCTTAACAGATACCAGACCATGGGGCCCATCCATACACAGGAACAGTGCCTTAACAGATACCAGGACCATGGGGGTCCATCCACACACTGGAACAGTGCCTTAACAGATACCAGACCATGGGGCCCATCCACACACTGGAACAGTGCCTTAACAGATACCAGACCATGGGGGCCCATCCACACACAGGAACAGTGCCTTAACAGATACCAGACCATGGGGTCCATCCACACACTGGAACAGTGCCTTAACAGATACCAGACCATGGGGTCCATCCACACACTGGAACAGTGCCTTAACAGATACCAGACCATGGGGCCCATCCACACACTGGAACAGTGCCTTAACAGATACCAGACCATGGGGCCCATCCACACACAGGAACAGTGCCTTAACAGATACCAGACCATGGGGTCCATCCACACACTGGAACAGTTCCTTAACAGATACCAGACCATGGGGTCCATCCACACACTGGAACAGTTCCTTAACAGATACCAGACCATGGGGTCCCATCCACACACAAGAACAGTGCCTTAACAGATACCAGACCATGGGGCCCATCCACACACAAGAACAGTGCCTTAACAGATACCAGACCATGGGGTCCATCCACACACAGGAACAGTTCATTAACAGATGCCAGACCGTGGGGCCCATCCACACTCTGGAGCAGAACCTTAACAGAAACCAGACACTGGAACAGTTCATTAACAGATACCAGACCATCTTACCCAGACCACTTCGCTAGGACTAACCCGAGATAAGGAGGACTGGAGAACACAGAGCTCAGAGCAAAAAATTATTTAATGAGACTGACGTTTCGACGTCAACGACGTCTTCTTCAGAGTCAAAAGGAAATACAGACAACGCACCGGGAGGTATATAAATACCTTCCCATCAATTACACATAGTAAGGTGCGCATGTGTGGGACTAATAGATCTCGTCATTGATTCCACATACATAATGTTATATTCTTTAACAGGGTAGAGAGATCGACAAATATCATAGGTAATTAAATTGAATAATATCCTATTATGAGCATGGCATAAACAATATATAATGAAAATAAAATAGCCTATACACAAATTACAAAAAACATGAAAGATTCAGAGACTCATTAACCCATTGGGTTCTACACTATTAAGTGTATGTATCCAGTACGGTGGTCCTTTTGTTGAGCACCTATAGTCCTTTTTTATATAGCCGGCCTGTAGCGCGTTTGGGATTACACCCTTTTTACATTAGATACCAGTCCATGGCATGGGGCCCAATGGTGTATGTGCCCTGTGATGGATTGGTGATCTTTCCAGGGTGTATTCCTGCCTCTTGCCTACTGCATGCGGGAATAGGCTCCAGACCTCATCTCCATCCAAAAACAGAATTGTTTCTAAAGTTCTCATGTTTTTCAAACTGCTGTGCAATAAATCTCTGCTTGTAAGGAATCTGTCCCTCTTCTCCATTTTGGATCACAAATGATCTCAGCCGAGGACCCAGTTGGTGTGTTTCTAATGGGTTTTGTGCGGCAGTGTAGTATAATGGTTAAGGAACTGGCCTTGTAACCGAAAGGTTGCAGGTTCGATTCCCAGGTTCGGACACCTGCCCGTTGTACCCTTGAGCAAGGTACTTAACCTGAATCGCTTCAGTATATATCCAGCTGTATAAATGGATAATATGTAAAAAATAAAAAAAAAAAGCTAAAAATAAAAAAGCTGTGTAAGTCGCTCTGGATAAGAGCGTCTGCTAAATGCCTATAATGTAATGTAATGTAATGGTTTTACATCGTTTTCAGCTGTATTGGGACTCTGGGAGACCATCTACGTTCAACAGCTACTGCCATCATTCTCTGCTCAAAGAGATGCAGCACCAGGCAACGTCAGATATAAAAACGCATGAATGAGGTTTTATCCCGCCTTCGTTAAGAGCAGGCGCACAGCATCTGTGTGACAGGTGGAATCTGTCAGTCCCACTGGGCAGCATGGCCTGGAAATAGAGAACTTTCACTGAAGTGTGACAGATTTCAGCATCTTTGTAATCAGGTTCCGCTCACTGAAAATCCACATGGACATGTGGGTCCTCTTGCGCTTTTCAGAGAGTCATTCTCACGGTCATCTATCATTCTGCACAGCTCTCTTCCCCCTCAGTGTCTTTGTGTCTTATTCTACCTGCCACCTGTTCTATTCTAGCTGTATGTATGTGTCTTGGAAGGAAGTAAACAAATGGCAGCATTAGAAGAGAGAGAGATGGGGGGGGGGGCTGTACAGATTACTTTAACAGAATGAAAGAGGGGGGGGAAGAGAGGACTGTACTGATTACCTTAACAGAGAAGGAGAGAAAGAGAAAAAGAGGGGACTGTGCTGATTACGTTAGAGAAGGAGAGAGAGAGAGAGAGAGAGAGAGAGAGAGAGAGAGAGAGAGAGAGGGAGGCGACTGGGCGACAGGAAGGAGGATCCTGAGTGAATCAGCAGAAACTATGTCTGACCATATAAGGTATCAGGAAGCATGCAGCATAGTCTGTGTCTCACAGAAGCAGTCAGATAGAAAAAAGAGCAAATGAGGAGGAGAGAAAATGAATCAATAAAAAAACACACCACTTAAGAGACAAACTTCCTGTTTTCTTTAGCCCAATACTCTCAAACTCCCAATCCTGGAGGGCCACAGTGTCTTGGACACTGCGGCCCTCCAGGACTCCAGGACTGGATTAAAACCTGCAGACATTGCGGCCCTCCAAGACTGGAGTTAAAACCTGCAGACACTGCGGCCCTCCAGGACTGGAGTTAAACCTGCAGACACTACGGCCCTCCAGGACTGGTGTTAAACCTGCAGACACTACGGCCCTCCAGGACTGGTGTTAAACCTGCAGACACTGTGGCCCTCCAGGACTGGAGTTAAACCTGCAGACACTGCGGCCCTCCAGGACTGGAGTTAAACCTGCAGACACTGCGGCCCTCCAGGACTGCAGTTAAGCCTGCAGTCACTGTGGCCTTCCAGGACTGGAGTTAAACCTGCAGACACTGTGGCCCTCCAGGAATGGAGTTAAGCCTGCAGATACTGCAGTCCTCCAGGACTGGAGTTAAACCTGCAGACACTGCGGCCCTCCAGGACTGGAGTTAAGACTGCAGACACTGTGGCCCTCCAGGACTGGAAGATGAGATCCCTGGCTTTCTTAGCCTAATGCTGCATCTTTGTCAGAGGATTACAAGTTACAACTTCAGCATTTAGTACACACTTTTATCACAAGCTGTGTACAGAAGGGACATTTAACATGGCTGGAAAACCAACACTACAGACAGAGATGAGTAAAGCTACGGAAGGGAAAGGCTTGTTTTACAGTGAAAAGTGTCTCTGTCGCCCCTGTGGGACAGTGTCATACCTCCACCATAAACAGCCGCGTGCCACTCACTGACACTCTTTTTCACAAAGCTCCAGTCCACACCCTGCCAGGCACTGTCCCCTGTGAACGCTCAGCAGGGGGGGCCTCTGATTGGCTGTGCTCCATGATTCTGAGGCTGAGGGAATGAGGTGGACTTCCTCTCAGACGTGCTGCAGTCTTCCAGTCTGCTCTTTCTGTTTTTCTATCACACACACTCACACACACACACATACACACCCATACGCACACACATGTACACACACACACACACACACCCATACGCACACACATGTACACACACACACACACACACACACACACACACACACACATTCACACACATGCTGGGCCTCATTCATGAAGCGTTCCTAAATATGCGGGTACATTTATGTATGAAACGAGTTGGTACAAAAAAATTCCACCGGATTCATGATCAAACCGTGTGGGAAAGGCAGATTTTTTCGTATTCATGTACGTATGTTCATACAAGCGCTTTCACATTATTTTGTGATTAGCATAAATCCACGCCCATGAATTGCCTTATATTCAATTCAATTTTATTTATATAGCACTTTTCACAGACAACTGTCACAAAGACGCTTTACAGAACAGAAAGGGGAGGAAAGGGGAAATAGGAAATGCCAGCTCTAAGGCAGCTCTAAGCTCTAATATCAAAGCCCATAGAGAGAGAAAGCCTTGCCAACTCCAATGACTGCAATGTAACGAGAAAAAAGTGCAATTGCATTCTTTGAGCAGGAGGGGGCAGTGCTGAGGCACTGCTAAACAGAGTAGAATCTGGAAAAATACATGGAGGTGAATGGAGCTAAATGCTATAAAATTATCATCAGTCAATTTCAAATATATTCGCGTAACTGGATTATTACTGGCAATGTTACACGGCCTAATGCTTATAATTAATACATAATTATAAGTCGACATGGAATCGATGGTTGTGTTATGATCTCACTTTCAAAACATTTCCACTAGCATTGATGCTACGCAATGTTGATGAATTTTCATGAATATTCATTACCAGCGGTCAACAATATGTCCTGTTTGGCGGTAGCCAACTAGCCAGTAGCTCTCGCTTGTTCAGTAAAACCATATATTCTCTAGAAGCTTCTAGAAGATTCTTGTTAAAACCACATTGTCTATAAGATACAAGGTGATGTACCACCGGTACTAGCTAGTACTTTGTTTGTCCACATAGTTGTCATTCTGGTGCTGTTATTTACCGAACGATTTCGGCTGGCTGTGGGGCCGCCCATCTTGCTTTTGAGTCTCACGTCCAAAGTGGTCATGAATATTCATTACCAAATTTGCATAACCAGAGAAAAAAAAAGTAATTTTTTTTCCGAAACAGTTCAAGATTTCATTAATCTAAGTGCATAGAAAAGCATATTTTCTTATCTGCTGTCTGCGAACTTTTTCCAACTTACAATAAAAATTATTATCTCATAGATTTGGGTTTCTGGAAAAATCTTCCATTGACCCCCAATAATTATCCTCTGTTTAGCCCAGTTTTAGTGCTCATAGTCGCCCCTAGAGGTGAAACATGATATTCATGCAGTTGGCATATCTCTTTACGATACAATCTCTGTTTATATTGAGGTTGTCAATTCCATTTAAAGGTCCATACAAAGTCAAAATGGCCAAGAAAAAGTAAAAGAAAGAATTATTCCGACACTGAAATCAAAGTTTTCTTAGCGGATGTTCAATCAAGGAAAAAAATTGTTTAGTATTGTCCGTTCCGATGTCATAAAGTAAATAGTAAAATAGCCTACATGGTAAAGTAAAAAGGCCTGGCAGGATATAACATACAGGAAATGCAGAATCTCCTGTCACACGAGCTGTTAAAGTTTAAGCATATCTGTATCGGACGAGCGCCTCCATCTGCCAAGCACTAGGCTGCGGTCTTTCTTGCAGCCTGGAAATAAATAAAAGTATTAATTATTCGTTTGTTGGTGTTCTGTGCACCCCAGAGGTGGTTAAATATCCGATCCCCTAGTGATGGAAAGATGTAGTTAGGAATCTACACACAGAACACGGAACTCTGACACAGTAAACAACAATTTCATGTATCTACACCAATAAGTCTCACCGCAGCGTTCTGCAAAAGAGTGCCAACTGAAGCTGTTGTGGGTCCCACCCATCTATGGTCCCAGCAGGCAACCGGGCCAGGACGTTGACCAATAGGTTACATTTCACAAGACATGTGAGCTGCACAGATGTGACAGCCCTTTCTATGCATATTTTCCAAACTTATCTTTTGATAGAGCCTTGATGCTACGTTCGTGCAGTACAGTTACGGCACCAATAACATTGGGCAGGTTGGCAATTCATAAAAACCCCGCTTTACCTCAACCTGGCATTGCATGTAGGGGAACTGGATGCATGCTGACATTGACTGGATCATGCTGTTGACCACAATTGCAACGCTGGCTATACATACCTGTAAGCCACTTTAAAGCAAATGTCATTCATTGGTTAAATGTGTGTTTAATTAGCGTATTTAACGTTATACAGCATTTCAATTTTTTGCAATTTTGAATAAATAGTAGGCTACTGGGAGCATTCATTAGCCTACGTTATGGGTCTAATTAAACAACTTCATAGCCTACAATTGATTAATAGCCTAGGCTTAATCTAAAGTGTTTGCTTTTTACAATGGTAATTTATGTTTGCAATGTGTATTTCAAAGGCTACATTTACTCTTGTGAATTTAACAGAAAATAAAAATGAATTAATATTCTAATTATCACTCAGAAGCTACATTTAGCAGCATTTTGAATTTACGAATGCGATACGCTTGGTCCTGAGCAGGTGTAAAATTTGTTCGTACATACAAACAAATCTCAGATTTGAAAACGTTAATGAATGCCAAACTACGGGAAAAATTGCTCTCATTTCATGAATGAGGCCCATTGTGTGTGTGTGTGTGTGTGTGTGTGCGTGTGTGTGTGTGAGAGAGAGAGAAACTGAGAGAGAGCGTGAGAGTGAGATTTTGTGTGTGTGTGTGTGTGTGTGTGTGTGTGTGTGTGTGTGTGTGTGTGTGTGTGTGTGTGTGTGTGTGTCAGGGCTGGGGGAAATTTAGAGCAGACCCCCCCCCCCACACACACACACACACACTTTCAGACCTGAGAGGGATGCAAATGCAACAATGATCAAAGTTACACAGCAACAGGGGTCATAGTTATAATCATACATCTTGGATTGAACATTTTATTTTGTAACAAGCCCATTTTAATTACACACTCACACACACACACACACACACACACACACACACACACACACACACACACACACACACACACACACACACACACACACAGCCTATATATACATATGGTCAGAAAGGCTGGATAGGTCGACCGGCGTGGGAAGCACCACGCGTACTTGCAGTAACTGGAATGTCTTAGTGAGTTCCGTGTGGTAAGTTCGGTGATCATATGCTGTGAGTTCACAGGGTGATTCCCAAGAACGTTTGAATACCGGCGCAAGGTGTGCGTGGCACCGTGCTCAACACACGCGAGGGCGTGCAGAGCATGTTCCGCAGCATGTTCAACAGAACTCTCGAACATGCGGTGTTTACCCCAGATCAAATGTGAGTGTGCCACTGAGTCACACTGGTGAACAAACGCGAGGGGGCAGTGCTGAGAGCGGGCGTGCGTCTCCCACACCATTAGCGCCAATGGGCGCTGACACCACCGGCCAAGACTGCCGCTGATCTAAGGTCGGATAAAGTAGCGTTCCGTTCCGCGCGACCCCGCCAAAATAACAGCCATTCTGGTCAGCTGTTTACCACGCCTCCTGCTCCCTTATCATCAGAGCTCCTTACCCCCGCGCTCCGCGTTATTCTCCCGCACGCCCCAAAATGTCAGCGTGTAGCTGGTTCCCGCCCCCGCAGCCAGAGCCGAAGCGGCCGGGAACACGGAGCACACACGATGCACAGTCAGTCAGCTCCGTAGGAGGATTGGCACCACTCATTCATTCATTACTTGTATCTTCTACAAAACCCCAGCGGGGAATGCAATTACCCCGTCTCAACAGCGTGCGGCGAAACATGACCAATCCTCTCCTTCTCTTCACGCAACCATTATCACAACAACAGAACACCATATTCCCAATCTGCCCATCTGATCCCACCACATCACACCATCCTAATGAAAGGTTGGCTTTGCACTGGTATTTTATATGCCTACTAGTATTTAAAGTGATCCTCATAAAATTCAATTCATAAAATGCATGTTTTTGTTGTTGTAACAACAACAATAATAATTATAACAGTTATTTCCATGATCTATTATTATTATTATTATTATGAGAATACAGCCTCCTGTCATATCCATATGTGCTCAAACTAATATTGTAAAGGAGGATGTGTTCTCATGTAAGATATAAAATGACACCTTATTTTGAATAGTGCTTTTCAGGCCACAGGTCAACATTATGTATAATTACATGATTTATGTAAATTTGTGTTTATAACCTGTAGTTTTGGATCTGATCTGACACATCTGCTTCCTGATGTAATGCAGATGGTAAAAGTTCACAGTCCGTAGTGTAGGGGAAATATATTTCCTGCTTCAATGTTCTTGGATGGTCACCTAACACAATCAGCCTTACTCAATGATCAAGGGGGGGTTAGAAACAAAGCCTGGTGACGACGGCACCGCTAGGGTGTGAGACAGGAGTTAGCCAGCTTACCTAGGTGACAATAACCATTTGGTTCCCTCCCACACCACATACATTTGTTTGCCTGTCACCCAATCAGGGACAGGAACCTGCATTCTATGTCAGCATTTTATTTCAGGTTTGGGATATAAAGCTTGTACCACACACAACACTATTTTGTGATTGAACTGCCTTACGATTACCCGGTATCTTGTATACTGTAATGAAGACTATTTTGCATTATAATTAAATTGCTATTGACCTAAACTTTGGAACTCCGAGTTTTACTTTACAAAGGACAGAATTCCTACAGTAGTTACATTAGCCTGCTTCTCTGACAAAAAGGACATCACATTGCTCAGTTATTTGCATGATTTCTGAAAAATAAATGAAATTGCATGTTGTTGTAAGATCTGTCAGTCACATAGTGAATTTCAAGCAAATAATCAACTTAGAAGACCAGTGTGGGTTTCCACCAGATGTAACACCTTGCATTTTGACTAAAAATTCCAGTTGTATCTCAATCTCATTTAAATGCCTTTGCAAACTCCCTATCTGACCTGATCTGAGATGGGATTCTTACTGTAATATTGGCTTCCTTCTTGCAACTGCAAGTTTTCCCTATCACAGCCATTAAACTTGAGCAGTTTTAACCCTCATATTATGTTTGGGGTCAAATTGACCCGATTCAGTGTTGGACATCTCTTAAATGACTTCATTTTTTTATCTTGACACTATGACTTTTCCTAATTTGTTGGGATTAAATAATAAACACACAATAAACATAATGTTGTGTTTTCAAAAGTCCTGTACCAACTTTGTATACAAAGGTGTTGTGTGGGGTAAAATGTAAGAAAATATACAACCTTTTTTATTTTTTGTGGTTGATTCTGGTTTTCCATACAGTTTTTAAACGTCACAAACTTTCATTTACCTCAGGCTCTAAAATGAAATGTTTCATCACAGATTTTTTTATATTTTTGGATTAAAGGCTAGTCAATTGGGAGACACACAAAAGGGGACACTGAAAGTGTCAAAATTTTCGTATTTTTGTACAATTTTCATACAATAGTTTTGTGTCAGTTTAAACTTTTGAGGTCAATTTGACCCCAAACATAAAATACTTCAAACAATGAAGTGTGAGGTTTCGCCGTTGGCCTCTTGGTGGTTATGCCTAAGGCCATTTAATTTATTTACCTGGAATCATGTAAAGCGCTATTATTGCACACAGTGGCCATTCAGCTGGATGTATGAATTTGGTCATATTTTTTTTTTTCACATCTGCACTAATTTGGGTTGTGTGTCTGCAAGGGAGGGACCTTATCATATTTTTCATTTTTAATGAATGATGAGTTCATTTTATGATGTGTAAGTCCATTCTTGGATGGTGTAGCCTACCATATTTATTTTTCTTTCATTCGCTCGTTATCGCTTTTAAAAATAATCACGTCAGACCCCTGTCTTTTGGGTACTGTCTTCTTAGTGACACAAAATATTTTTTTGTTGAAACTCCTTATTTGTCTCTCTTCCATAAAAGACTCGCAGGCAGCAGAACAAATGCCACGCTTGTTCCGGTGCCAAGAAACGCCTCGATCGCTATTTCTCCAGCCTCCCACTCTACTGCCCCCACATTCCTCCGCTGCGCTCCCAGCTCATCGCTAAGTCACTACCCGGCCCCCCTTCTAGCATCGTCTCAGTGTGTCTCCACCTCTTTTCTCTCCTTTACTGTCGCTTCCTCTTCCAACCCCCCCCCCCCCCCCCCCCCCCCTCTTCCCCGCCCTCGTTCGAACCTGACCCCTGCCTGCTTACGTATGAGAGATTCCGTGGCTTCCCGCCGTCGTGGGCACAAACGGGTGTCGAGTATAAACTAGACTTCGAGAACCCGAAGTTGTCATTCACCCAGTCGCACCGACTCACCGACTCGCAAACCAGAGCTGAACTTCAGCGGAGATAGCAGGCAGACTGCAAGGCGCCTCAGGCTAACTCGCATTCGGCTTTGGTTCGGTATGGCAACCCGTTCGACTGCGCGGAGCCGTCGGTGCTCCAGCACCCGCTTCAACTTCAAGAGTGAGTTCATTCAATTTCATATCTGGTTTACTGACTCAATTTGCAAGCAATGCGCCTGCATGTTGTACCTAATGCAGCATTCTGAGAGTTGATATTTAAACAAATATACAGTGATAGGCTATAGTATTTTTAATGTCTGTGAAATGGTTTAGTACGTATAGGTTGTCTTGGAAGTTCTTGTTTTCAGCTTAATGTGGTTGTAGTAGTTTGAATAGGCTAAATGTAAACATTATAAAATAATTATCGCAAAAATTGTTCTTTAACAATATAAAAGGTTACATGTCATCAAAATACAATTTAATTAGGCAACAAACTTTTCGTCTTTAAATCTTCTCTTATGATTGGAACTTTACACTAACTATTTTTATCCGCTTGCATCCTAAACCCAAATCCGTGGATCTAATGCAGCAGCTAAATCCAACTGATTTGTGTAGATTACTTTTACGGACTTGTTTTTCATTATTTTTACGCGACCAGACAGCACTTCCAAGAACGTTTAAAGTAGATTTAAAATGTCCAGACATTATGTTCCAAACATTATGATTATTTTTAAGTATGTAAGCATGTGCGATCATTATTCATGATGTCAGAATATTTGGAAAAGTAAACCTGAACAGACTGCTAAGTCCGTATGGTATTAGACAAAAAATGCTGGCTACAGCCTATGGAAGAGTCAAGTTGAATAATATCTGTTGCGTGCACGCACACTTTGTACCTCCTGGTTGGCGTAATCCGAGCGGGCAACTTAATGAGCCGTTTCCTGCCAGGGTCAGCGGGGCACGACCGTCGGAAAATCTTGTGCTTGCGAATGAATAAGCTCGTCTTTATTTATTTATTTATTTATTTAATGTACGTTTCTCAAAGGGTTTCTGTTGTTCCACGTTATTGGATCCAGTGAAACTAATGCATTATGCATATGGGCCAGTGAAGCAGTAGGCTCGGTTTACCCAGCGCTGACGCTAATTCGACCCTTCGTGGTCTTCAATTTAACGTGTAGTTGAGATGGTCTGGAGATACATATTGCGGGCGCTGTTTCGATCAAAGCAGGAAAAAAGCACACATTAGCTCTTTTGTGTAACTTTGCGGAGGTTTTGTGTACACGTTTGAACTTTACATGTCAACTAGTTTAATCTGAACAGCATAAAATAAATAAAGTATAAAAATATATAATTATATTAAATTTGCATAATAATTTGCATATACAAAAAAATAATAATAATAATATTACATTTGCATAACGAAAGTACGGAGCCAGATTTTCGGATTGGCTCCGTACTTTATTTAGACTATACTATTTATTTACGTTCACTGTGTTTGTGCGGAGTTTCGCGGAATGACAGATTCAGCCAGACACAAGATCCACGCGCTGCGCTGGTTTCGTTAAACGCGCTTCTATACTTCGCGACCCCCGTCCTTTCGTTCACTTGTTTCAGCACCGCTCTGACGGACAGCACCTCGTGCTGAATATTTTAAGCGCCCCGCTTTTCTCGTTCTCTCACGGGATTGAAGGCTCATTTCAACGTACTCAATTCCGATAAAAACAGTTTCACAACCGCATTAAGATTACATCCCTCTGCTCCTGTTTGGTGTGTAATTCCCAATCTCTCTTCCTCTACCACCCTCTCTTCCTCTTCTACCAGGCGGTCTTTCTCTGTGGCTGGTGGTTTGGTTGGTTCTGGTGAAGCCAGGTCCGGTTCAGAGCTGCCCGCGGCTCTGTGTATGCTACCCGTCCCCCATGACGGTCAGCTGCCAGTCGCAGAACTTCACAGTGGTGCCCCCCGGTGTCCCCTTTGACTCACAGCGCGTGTTTCTACAGAATAACCGCATCACGGAGCTACGTGTCGACTCCTTCGGCTTCGAGACGCAGGTTAGTGTGCGTGTGTGTGTGTGTGTGTGTGTGTGTGTGTGTGTGTGTGTGTGTGTGTGTGTGCGTAATATGTTTGTGTGTGTATGTTTTTGTGTATGTCCACGTACTTGTATGTGCATGTGTTTTTATTTGTGTGTGTGTGTGTCTGTATGTTCATGTATTTTTGTGTATGTGTGTGTCTGTTTGTTCATGTGTGTATGTGTACTCAGTAAAAATGTATTACCTTTAAATGTTAATTTAATAGCCTCATTTATGTTTATCTGTTGATTAATATGTTGTTAGTGTAGTAGAATATGTTCATGATTATTTTTACTCGTTCGAACAGCATCGTTTATTCTAGCACTTATTTTCACAGTATTTCTACCGCTGAGAGTGATAATAATCCTTTTCTGTTCATCTTATTAACCAGTTAAATGCACTTAATGTGAATGTTTGTGGATAAAAGCTGAATGAGTGTAGTGTAATGCAATGGGTGATAGAATCTGAATGAGTGTAATATGTAATGGGTGATAGAAGCTGAATGGGTGTACTGTAATGGGTGATAGAAGCTGAATGAGTGCAATATGTAATGGGTGATAGAAGCTGAATGGGTGTAATGTAATGGTTGATATAAGCTGAATAGGTGTAATGTAATGGGTGATAGAAGCTGAGTGGGTGTAATGTAATGGGTGATAGAAGCTGAATGGGTATAATGTAATGGTTGATAGAAGCTGAATAGGTGTAATGTAATGGGTGATAGAAGCTGAATGAGTGTAATATGTAATGGGTGATAGAAGCTGAATGGGTGTAATGTAATGGGCGATAGAAGCTGAATGGGTGTAATGTAATGGGTGATAGAAGCTGAATGGGTGTAATGTAATGGGTGATAGAAGCTGAATGGGTGTAATGTAATGGGTGATAGAAGCTGAATGGGTGTAATGTAATGGGTGATAGAAGCTGAATGGGTGTAATGTAATGGGTGATTGAAGCTGAATGGGTGTAATGTAATGGGTGATAGAAGCTGAATGGGTGTAATGTAATGGGTAATAGAAGCTGAATGGGTGTAATGTAATCGGTGATAGAAGCTGAATGGGTGTAATGTAATGGGTTATAGAAGCTGAGTGGGTGTAATGTAATGGGTTATAGAAGCTGAATGGGTATAATGTAATGGGTGATTGAAGCTGAATGGGTGTAATGTAATGGGTGATAGAAGCTGAATGGGTGTAATGTAATGGGTTATAGAAGCTGAATGCGTATAATGTAATGGGTGATTGAAGCTGAATGGATGTAATGTCATGGGTGATAGAAGCTGAATGGGTGTAATGTAATGGGTGATAGAAGCTGAATGGGTGTAATGTAATGGTTGATAGAAGCTGAATGGGTGTACTGTAATGAGTGATAGAAGCTGAATGGGTATAATGTGATGGGTGATTGAAGCTGAATGGGTATAATGTAATGGTTGATATAAGCTGAATGGTTATACTGTAATGGGTGATAGAAGCTGAATGGGCATACTGTAATGGGTGATAGAAGCTGAATGGGCATAATGTAATGGGTGATAAAAGCTGAATGGGTATAATGTAATGGGTGATAGAAGCTGAATGGGCATACTGTAATGGGTGATAGAAGCTAAATGGGCATACTGTAATGGGTGATAGAAGCTGAATGGGCATACTGTAATGGGTGATAGAAGCTAAATGGGCGTACTGTAATGGGTGATAGAAGCTGAATGGGCGTACTGTAATGGGTGATAGAAGCTAAATGGGCGTACTGTAATGGGTGATAGAAGCTAAATGGGCATACTGTAATGGGTGATAGAAGCTAAATGGGCGTACTGTAATGGGTGATAGAAGCTAAATGGGCGTACTGTAATGGGTGATAGAAGCTAAATGGGCGTACTGTAATGGGTGATAGAAGCTGAATGGGCATACTGTAATGGGTGATAGAAGCTAAATGGGCGTACTGTAATGGGTGATAGAAGCTGAATGGGCATACTGTAATGGGTGATAGAAGCTAAATGGGCGTACTGTAATGGGTGATAGAAGCTGAATGGGCATACTGTAATGGGTGATAGAAGCTGAATGGGTGAAATGTAATGTAAAGGTGGTATGTTGTGTAGACTAGATAATGACACAGATCTGTGTAATACACGTTTTCCACTGCAGAAGTGCTGATGTTTTCACTATTTCATTCCTTCATCCTTCATCTACCCCTTCCTGCTGTTCGTCTGGTTTCATATGTCCTTCCTCTACATCTCATCAACCTCTCTCATTCTCTCTCTATCTCTATCTCTTGTCTTTTCCCCCTCCAAACTTCTCTCACTTGGCTTTATCTCTCTCTTCCCCAATCCCTCTGTCATTCCACCCTGTACCACCATTTCTCACTTCCCTCTCTTTCATTCTGTCCCTCCATTCCTCTCTCTCTCTACCCCCCGCCCCGTGCTGCAGGTGCTGTGGCTCTACTCTAATAACATCACCTGGATTGAGGCAGGTGCATTCAGTGAGCTGAGGGAGCTGGAGGAGCTGGATCTGGGGGATAATCCCCACCTGCACCGGCTGGAGGGAGGGGCCTTCCGGGGCCTGGAGAAGCTGCAGAGCCTGCACATGCACCGCTGCCAGCTGCCCTCGCTGCCCCACGACCTCTTCCGCAAGCTCTACAGCCTGCAGTTCCTCTACCTGCAGGAGAACCAGCTGCACTTCCTGCAGGATGACCTCTTCTCTGACCTGGTCAACCTCAGCCAGCTCTTTCTCCATGGCAACCGCATCCGCACCCTCTCAGAGAACGTCTTCAGGGGCCTGGTCAACCTGGACCGCCTTCTCATCCATGACAACCGCGTGCGGCAGGTCAACCGCAAGGCCTTCCGCGACCTGGGCCGGCTCACCATCCTCTACCTTTTCAACAACTCTCTGGAGGAGCTGCCGGGCCAGGCGCTGCGGGACGCGTCCTCCGTGCAGTTCCTGCGGCTCAATGGGAACCCGTGGTCATGTGGCTGCGAGGCCCGGCCCCTCTGGGAGTTCTTCCGCCAATCGCGCGTGTCCAGCTCTGAGCTGCTCTGCACCTCGCCCTCCCCCCGTCACGGCCATGACCTGCGCTTCCTGCGCGAGATGGACTTTGCCCTCTGCCCGCTGCCCGACCCCGGCTCCCTCGCTGGCACCACCACCACCACCTTCAGCACCAAGACCCGCTGGTGGTTCTCCAAGGCCAAGCCCGTCTCCAGCTCCAAGGGCATGTTCTCCAAGACCTCCCAGACTATCAAAGCCTTCCCCTTCTCTGCTGCTGCCAAACCTCACAACCCCTCCACCTCCTCTGTCTCCACCTCCTTTTCCTCGAAGTATGAGCTGGGAGAGGAGGAGGCTGCGCTCCCCAAACTGGACCCCGAGGAGTACTGGACCAACTATGGGAGTGAGGATGCCGCCTCAGTGCGATGCTTTGAGCTGGAGTGCCCGCCCGATTCCCAACCGCTCCCCCCCAACTCCTCCTCTCCTCCCACCTCCCACTGCTCCTCCTCCCTCCTCTTCCTCCTCCCGCTGGCTGCCACAGCCCTCTCCTTTCACCTCCTCTTCGGCTGAATCCGAATCCCACTTTCTCTGAACCCTTTGTTTCCTAAAAACCTGCCTTCACACTTTTTTACTATCTACTTCCTCTTCAAACCTGTTTCTCAATTCCTTCCGGGTTGACCTGCCTCCCTTGACCTTTGGGGTCTGTGGATGGGTTGGCGTTGTTACAATGACCGGGCATTAGGAGGAAGGGCAGCTAAAACAGTGCTTACAGCTTCTGAGGTACAGGAAAGGAAATGGCTAATATTGCTGTTGCTGTCTGTACTGATAGCAGACGAGGCGGACGGGCTAATTTCCACACTGACCGCCACCTTAACCATTCCATTATGGTAGCACTAGCACTAAATTCCACCACACTTATACACACTGATAGTACTTCAAGCGTTAATTTCAGTATGTCTGCTATTACTAGTACTACTACCACTCCTGCTGGCACTTCCTTTGAGACCACCGTTATGGTTGGTGATAACATTACAGGTGATGAGCTCATACCCCCATTGCCGCAGCTGGCGTAGAGCCAGCGGCACCGGGTTGGTGGAGTTTTTTTTTGCATTTATACCGCTGTGGTTCTTATTTTGCCATATTGGCTGCCAAACTGTGGCACACCTCACCATCTACATTCAAATGTCTACAGCTCCCAGCAACCACCATTGCTGTTGTGAGTCTCCATCCAGTGCATTCAGTCCTGTGAGTCTTCTTCCAATTCCTTATCTTCTGTTTTAAATGTTTGAAGGAAGAGTGCAGGTCCCTGCTTTATGGCAAGAGAGTCGCCTCCAATAAATATATACTCAGAAAATGAAGGTGTCGGTTCACCAATAGAGGGGACAAAACTGTGATTGGACAGATCAGAGCAGTGGAGCTGAAACACTCCAGATACAGAGGAGGGAGGTTTTAAAAACTACCAAATTCAAAAAGAGAGGAGATTTTTTTGGAATGGCGATTAGAGAGTTCAGTACTTAGTCTGTAATTGGAAATGAGTAATGGTGTTTTCTGCCAGAAAAGTAGACTATCAGTGTTAAACAGTCTAATTAAGACAGCAGTACACCTACACTGCAGTTATAGATAGAGAGAGAGAGGGAGGGAGAGTGTGGTAGAGTGGAGGAATGACAATAAAACATAGAAAGAGAAGGAGAGATGAGAGGGAGGAAGAGATGGAGAAAGAGCATTGGAAAAAGACATATGAGGAGAGGAATTTGAGAAGAAGACTGAAAACACAGAACAGACAGATGGACCAGAAAGAGACCAAGAGCTTGTTTATTAATTAACTATTTAGTTTTTTTAAATTTAATTCCCAATGCACCCATTTTAGAACATTTCAGCAGCGATGTAAGTCATGTAAATATTTCAGTAATTAATTCGTTTATTGTGGTTTTTATGTTGGAACCGCCTGCTCTTCGGTTCTTTTTGTTTGTTTTTGAATGGTAGCTGTTGCTATGGGCGATGATGTCTTTTATGTTTACCATAAAGCCTGGAACAGAAAAAGGGGAGAATAAAAGCAAAGGTAAAATAATTGGAGGGAAGAGAGACTTTCATGCTTACTCCTGTAAAGAGAGCCTTCCCAATTAAGCACACCACGTACCACTCTATCACCTGACTGTACTCTGGTTAACTCCTCGCCCTCCTCTGACTAACAGAATACTGGTTCCACCCAGAAACTCTGAACAAACACTGAACATGACACTGTTACAGGGTCCTGGACAACAATGACTACTCACCAGTGAATACTGATGATCTACTGACTACTGAAGACTGACTAATGAAGAGCTCCTGATTACTGACAATCTACTGACTACTGAAGAGCTACTGACTGATGAAGAGCTACTGACTACTAACAAGCTACTGGCTGCTGAAGAGATGTTTTATTACTAACTGACTGACTCTTTGTAACTGACGTGATCACCTGACCCTTCTCAGCGAGCTGAGTGACCAGCTAAGACACTGAGACACGCCCAGCGAGTCTCCAGGAGAGCAACTGACGCGCAGATCAACACAGCCACCGACAAACCCAGAGTGGCGGAGGGGAAGACTGCACAGGCCAGACAGACTCACAGAAAAGAAAAGGCGCTGTTAATCCACCTCATCCACCCGTACATTGCTGGTCACAGCCTGCTCACACACTCCAGAGCTCCCCCTGCTGGTCACAGTCCAGAGAGGTAGAGGGGGAGAGGAAAGCAGGGCTGTTCTTATGAGAGGAAAGGCGGAATGGAGGGAGAGAAAGAGAGAGAGCGAGAGAGAGGAAGGGAGAGAGAGAGAGGTAAGAAGGGATGCACAGTAAGAGAAAGAGAGAGAGCTGATGTTTCCTGTAGATTAATAGGTTTGGGGGTACACACAGAAGTTGATCTGTAAGGGCAGAGAGAGAAGACACTTGGAGTTCCCTGCACACTTCACTGTCTAATGCAGGTAGCCTGGTTGCCTTAATTTCCTGTCATATAGTATGGTAGTACCAGAGCCTGGCATTTTAATCCCCGGGTAATTTTTATGAGTTTGTGTTCTTATATTACTTTATTCCTGGCCTTTCCCCATTCTATCCTGACCCGGGAGAAAAATATGCTGTTTTGGTTGGTTGAAGATTTCTGTTGTATTTGTTACTCTCTGTTAATGTAATGTGTGTGTGTGTGTGTGTGTGTGTGTGTGTGTGTGTGTGTGTGTGTGTGTGTGTGTGTGTGTGTGTGTGTATGAGAGAGAGAGAGAGAGAGAGAGAGAGAGGCTGTGTGTATGCAGTATGTGTGTGTGTGTTTGTGTTTGTGTATGTATTTCAACCTCAGTTTCAAATGCTGTGACATGGTGGATAGACTGTGAATTTTAAAACAGAAAATTATGATAATTGTGATTGTGTTTATACTTAAAGGATTAACATGTGAATAAATTGGATCTTTGTTCTATAAAAAGGATTTGCGTGGGAGTCTCTCTTCAATCTGAGTTTCATCCAGAGTCTCTATAACAAAGAAGAATGCTAATGACCAAAATGTGCTGTACTGTCACACAAAACCACAATATGCCCCATATCACACACTAACAATACTTTTAGCCAATTTTACTCGTATTCTGCAACCGTATTCAGTGGACAATAACTAAATTTCATTCACAAAACAATAATGCACATGATAATGCACTGTATTTATAATGTGCCTGTCGGTATCTCATGTACATTACAGTGAAGGGGAGGTAACTCATGTCAGCTGCCACCAATGTATGGTCCCCAGCTGGGAGAGGCACAGCAGCCATCTTGCTGAAATGAAGAGGGAGTTATTGAGCTAGCCAGGGGATGATTAGCATGCCAGGTTGGGAATTTGATCTCTTTGTAACAGTAGGAAAATCCCCAGGACTTAAACCCAACTCTTTATCCTTCTGAGAAATATTTATCATTCATAATCAGCAGAAAAAAACCTACAGTATGTTTTTCACAAAAAAGATGGAGAGAATTGGGAGCCCAGTGAGCAAAAGCCGGAATCTAGGCTTCTAGAGGGTTGAAGATCTAGCTGGAGAGACGTTTTTACATAAACAGACTAGGTTAACCCCGATATAGCTCAGGTTTTACCCTGATATAGCCGGCTATGTCCTATAGAAAACTTTCACTTTTCAACCAAATGTAGCCAGGTTTTCATCTGAATGCCTAGATGGTGTTTCACCAACTTTTCACTGACTTTTCACCACAAATATATTCACTGCATAGGCCCAGCCTGCAGGACAGGTGGACTCTCAACCAACATTCAAATACCTCCAGGTGGCCTGGGGTTCAATTCCCCCACCATGGCATTTCCTGCACTGTGATCCCATCTCTATATGTAATCCTCTCTGCTGCCCCCTGTCCGTAACCCTCTTTGCTTTCACCCTGACTGTAACCCTCTATGCTTTCCCCATATCTGTAACCCTTTCTTCTGCCCCCTTGTCTGTAGCCCCTCTTCCTCCTGTCTGTAACCCTCTTTGATTTCCCCCTGTCTGTGTCTGTAACCTTCTTTGATTTCCCCGTCTGTAACTCTCTCTGCTTTCCCCCTGTCTGTAACCGTCCTTGCTTTCCCCCTGTCTGTAACCCTCTCTGCTTTCCCCCTGTCTGTAACTCTCTCTGCTTTCACCCTGTCTGTTACTCTCTCTGCTTTCCCCTTGTCTGAATAAAGAGAAAAATGTATAAGGAAGGTGGAAGGTGGAAGGTGGAAGAATATGGAGGGAGCTAATATTGGCATACAGTGTATGTTTTATACAGTGTGTTTGAGGAAGGAGCATTAAACTTATTAATGAGCAATATTAATAACAGAACTTATCACACATGAGCAGAGACAGGGTGATGTTTCTATATATGCCATTACATTACATTACAGGCATTTCGCCAACAATCTTATCCAGAGCAACTTACACAGCTTTTACATTTTGAAATGCAATCTATTTATACAGCTGGATATATTGCATACTGAAGCAACAACACAGTCACAAAAAATTACAAGCACTACTTTCTGAAAACTCGTCTTTACTTACTGAGCCACTCTATAGGGCCCAGCATCATGGTGAGAGCTTTTATTGACTGAGCAGTAATGACTTGATCAGGGTAGATTGATGGGGGTAAGTTGATTAGGGTAGATTGATGGTGGTAAATTGATTAGGGTAGATTGATTGAGGTAAATTGATTAGGGTAGATTGAGGGGAATACATTGATTAGGGTAGATTGATGGGGGTAAGTTGATTAGGGGAGATTTATGGGGGTAAGTTGATTAGGGTAGATTGATGGGGGTAAGTTGATTAGGGTAGATTGATGGGGGTAAGTTGATTAGGGTAGATTGATGGGGTAATTTGATTAGGGTAGATTAATGAGGGTAAATTGATTAGAGTAGATTGACGGGGTGAGTTGATTAGGGTAGATTGATTTGGGCGAGTTGATTAGGATAGATTCACGTGGGTAAGTTGATTACATTACATTACATTTCAGGCATTTAGCAGACGCTCTTATCCAGAGCGACTTACACAACTATTTACTTGCTCAAGGGTACAACGGCAGTGTCCTACCTGGGAATCGAACCTGCAACCTTTCGGTTACAAGGCCAGTTCCTTAACCATTATACTACACTGCCGCCCTTAGGGTAGATTGACGGGGTAAATTGATTAGGGTAGATTGATGACAGTAAGTTGATTAGGGTATATTGACGGGGGAAAGTTTATTAAGGTAAATTGATGGGGGCAAGTTGATTAGGGTAGATTGATGGGGTTAAGTTGATTAGGGTAGATTGACGGGGTGAGTTGATTTGGGTAGATGGATTTGGTTGAGTTGATTGGGGTAAACTGATTAGGGTAGATTGATGGGAGTAAACTGATTAGGGTAGATTGATGGGGGTAAATTGATTAGGGTATATTGATGGGGTTAAGTTGATTAGGGTAGATTGATGGGGGTAAACTGATTAGGGTAGATTGATGGGGGTAAATTGATTAGGGTATATTGATGGGGTTAAGTTGATTAGGGTATATTGATGGGGTTAAGTTGATTAGGGTAGATTGATGGGAGTAAACTGATTAGGGTAGATTGATGGGGGTAAATGTATTAAGGTAAATTGATGGGGGTAAGTTGATTAGGGTATATTGATGGGGTTAAGTTGATTAGGGTAGATTGATGGGGGTAAGTTGATTAGGGTAGATTGATGGGGTCATTTGTTTAGGGTGGATTAATGGGGGTAAATTGATTAGGGTAGCTTGACGGGGGTGACTTGATTAGGGTAGATTGATGGAGGTAAGTTGATTAGGGAAGATTGATGGGGGTAAATTGATTAGGGTATATTGATGGGGTTAAGTTGATTAGGGTAGATTGATAGGGGTAATTTGATTAGGGTAGATTAATGGGGGTAAAATGATTAGAGTAGATTGACAGGGTGAGTTGATTAGGGTAGATTGATGGGGGTAAATTGATTAAGGTAGATTGACGGGGGCAAGTTGATTAGGGTAGATTGATGGGGGTAAGTTGATCAGGGTAGATGGATGGCAGTAAGTTGATGAGGGTAGATTGACGAGGGTAAGTTGATTAGGGTAGATGGATGGCAGTAAGTTGATTAGGGTAGATTGACGAGGGTAAGTTGATTAGGGTAGATTGACGAGGGTAAATTGATTAGGGTAGATTGACGGGGTAAGTTTATTAAGGTAAATTGATGGGGGTAAATTGATTAGGGTAGGTTGATGGGGTAAATTGATTAGGGTAGATTGTAAGTTTATTAAGGTAAATTGATGGGGGTAAGTTGATTAGGGTAGATTGATGGGGTTAAGTTGATTAGGGTAGATTGACGGCGTGAGTTGATTAGGGTAGATGGATGGCAGTAAGTTGATTAGGGTAGATTGACGAGGGTAAGTTGATTAGGGTAGATTGACGAGGTTAAATTGATTAGGGTAGATTGACGGGGTAAGTTTATTAAGGTAAATTGATGGGGGTAAATTGATTAGGGTAGGTTGATGGGGTAAATTGATTAAGGTAGATTGACGGGGGTAAGTTGATTAGGGTAGATTGTAAGTTTATTAAGGTAAATTGATGGGGGTAAACTGATTAGGGCAGATTGATGGGGGTAAACTCATTAGGGTAGATTGGTGGGGGGTAAGTTGATTAGGGTAGATTGATGACAGTAAGTTGATTAGGTTAGATTGACAGGGGTAAATGAATTAAGGTAAATTGATGGTGGTAAGTTGATTAGGGTATATTGATGGGGTCAAGTTGATTAGGGTAGATTGATGGGGGTAAGTTGATTAGGGTAGATTGATGGGGTCATTTGTTTAGGGTGGATTAATGGGGGTAAATTGATTAGGGTAGATTGATGGGGGTAAGTTGATTAGGGTAGATTGATGGGGTCATTTTTTTAGGGTAGATTAATGGGGGTAAATTGATTAGGGTAGATTGATGGGGGTAAGTTGATTAGGGTAGATTGATGGGGTCATTTGTTTAGGGTGGATTAATGGGGGGTAAATTGATTAGGGTAGATTGATGGGGGTAAGTTGATTAGGGTAGATTGATGGGGTCATTTGTTTAGGGTAGATTAATGGGGGTAAATTGATTAGGGTAGCTTGACGGGGATGTCTTGATTAGGGTAGATTGATGGAGGTAAGTTGATTAGGGTAGATTGATGGGGGTAAAATGATTAGAGTAGATTGATGGGGATAAGTTGATTACGGTAGATTTATTTGGGCAAGTTGATTAGGGTAAATTCACGTGGGTAAGTTGATTAGGGTAGATTGACGGGGTACATTGATTAGGGTAGATGGATGGCAGTAAGTTGATTAGGGTAGATTGACGGGGTAAGTTTATTAAGGTAAATTTATGGGGCCAAATTGATTACGGTAGGTTGATGGGGGTAAGTTGATTAGGGTAGATTGATGGGGGTAAGTTGATTAGGGTATATTGACGAGGGTAAGTTCATTAGGGTAGATTGACGGGGTAAGTTTATTAAGGTAAATTGATGGGGGTAAATTGATTAGGGTAGGTTCATGGGGTAAATTGATTAGGGTAGGTTGACGGGGGTAAGTTGATTAGGGTAGATTGACGGGGTAAGTTTATTAAGGTAAATTGATGGGGGTAAGTTGATTAGGGTAGATTGATGGGGTAAGTTGATTAGGGTAGGTTGATGGGGGTAAGTTCATTAGGGTACATTGATGGCGGTAAGTTGATTAGGGTAGATTGATGGTGGTAAATTGATTAGGGTAGATTGATGGGGGTAAATTGATTAGGGTAGATTGATGGGGATAAGTTGATTACGGTAGATTTATGTGGGTAAATTGTTTAGGGTAGATTTATGTGGGTAAATTGATTAGGGTAGATTGATGGGGGTAAGTTGATTAGGGTAGATTGATGGGGTAAGTTGATTACGGTAGGCTGATGGGGGTAAGTTCATTAGGGTACATTTATGGCGGTAAGTTGATTAGGGTAGATTGATGGGGATAAGTTGATTAGGGTAGATTTATGTGGGTAAATTGATTAGGGTAGACTGATGGGGGTAAGTTGATTATGGTAGATTGGTGGGGGTAAGTTTATTAGGGTAGATTTATGTGGGTAATTTGATTAGGGTAGATTGATGGGGGTAAGTTGATTAGGGTAGATTGATGGGGTAATTTGTTTAGGGTGGATTAATGGCGGTAAATTGATTAGGGTAGCTTGACAGGGTGAGTTGATTAGGGTAGATTTATTTGGGCAAGTTGATTAGGGTAGATTCACGTGGGTAAGTTGATTAGGGTAGATTGACGGGGTACATTGATTAGGGTAGATGGATGGCAGTAAGTTGATTAGGGTAGATTGACGGGGTACGTTTATTAAGGTAAATTTATGGGGCCAAATTGATTACGGTAGGTTGATGGGGGTAAATTGATTAGGGTAGATTGACGGGGGTAAGTTGATTAGGGTAGATTGATGGGGGTAAGTTGATTAGGGTAGATTGACGAGGGTAAGTTGATTAGGGTAGATTGACGGGGTAAGTTTATTAAGGTAAATTGATGGGGGTAAATTGATTAGGGTAGGTGTATGGGGGTAAATTGATTAGGGTAGGTTGACGGGGGTAAGTTGATTAGGGTAGATTGACGGGGTAAGTTTATTAAGGTAAATTGATGGGGGTAAGTTGATTAGGGTAGATTGATGGGGTAAGTTGATTAGGGTAGGTTGATGGGGGTAAGTTGATTAGGGTACATTGATGGCGGTAAGTTGATTAGGGTAGATTGATGGGGGTAAATTGATTAGGGTAGATTGATGGGGATAAGTTGATTAGGGTAGATTTATGTGGGTAAATTGATTAGGGTAGATTGACGGCGTGAGTTGATTTGGGTAGATGGATTTGGTTGAGTTGATTAGGGTAGATGGATGGCAGTAAGTTGATTAGGGTAGATTGACGAGGGTAAGTTGATTAGGGTAGATTGACGAGGTTAAATTGATTAGGGTAGATTGACGGGGTAAGTTTATTAAGGTAAATTGATGGGGGTAAATTGATTAGGGTAGGTTGATGGGGTAAATTGATTAAGGTAGATTGACGGGGGTAAGTTGATTAGGGTAGATTGTAAGTTTATTAAGGTAAATTGATGGGGGTAAACTGATTAGGGCAGATTGATGGGGGTAAACTGATTAGGGTAGATTGGTGGGGGGTAAGTTGATTAGGGTAGATTGATGACAGTAAGTTGATTAGGTTAGATTGACAGGGGTAAATGAATTAAGGTAAATTGATGGTGGTAAGTTGATTAGGGTATATTGATGGGGTCAAGTTGATTAGGGTAGATTGATGGGGGTAAGTTGATTAGGGTAGATTGATGGGGTCATTTGTTTAGGGTGGATTAATGGGGGTAAATTGATTAGGGTAGATTGATGGGGGTAAGTTGATTAGGGTAGATTGATGGGGTCATTTTTTTAGGGTAGATTAATGGGGGTAAATTGATTAGGGTAGATTGATGGGGGTAAGTTGATTAGGGTAGATTGATGGGGTCATTTGTTTAGGGTGGATTAATGGGGGTAAATTGATTAGGGTAGATTGATGGGGGTAAGTTGATTAGGGTAGATTGATGGGGTCATTTGTTTAGGGTAGATTAATGGGGGTAAATTGATTAGGGTAGCTTGACGGGGGTGTCTTGATTAGGGTAGATTGATGGAGGTAAGTTGATTAGGGTAGATTGATGGGGGTAAAATGATTAGAGTAGATTGATGGGGATAAGTTGATTACGGTAGATTTATTTGGGCAAGTTGATTAGGGTAAATTCACGTGGGTAAGTTGATTAGGGTAGATTGACGGGGTACATTGATTAGGGTAGATGGATGGCAGTAAGTTGATTAGGGTAGATTGACGGGGTAAGTTTATTAAGGTAAATTTATGGGGCCAAATTGATTACGGTAGGTTGATGGGGGTAAGTTGATTAGGGTAGATTGATGGGGGTAAGTTGATTAGGGTATATTGACGAGGGTAAGTTCATTAGGGTAGATTGACGGGGTAAGTTTATTAAGGTAAATTGATGGGGGTAAATTGATTAGGGTAGGTTCATGGGGTAAATTGATTAGGGTAGGTTGACGGGGGTAAGTTGATTAGGGTAGATTGACGGGGTAAGTTTATTAAGGTAAATTGATGGGGGTAAGTTGATTAGGGTAGATTGATGGGGTAAGTTGATTAGGGTAGGTTGATGGGAGTAAGTTCATTAGGGTACATTGATGGCGGTAAGTTGATTAGGGTAGATTGATGGTGGTAAATTGATTAGGGTAGATTGATGGGGGTAAATTGATTAGGGTAGATTGATGGGGATAAGTTGATTACGGTAGATTTATGTGGGTAAATTGTTTAGGGTAGATTTATGTGGGTAAATTGATTAGGGTAGATTGATGGGGATAAGTTGATTAGGGTAGATTTATGTGGGTAAATTGATTAAGGTAAATTGATGGGGGTAAGTTGATTAGGGTAGATTGATGGGGTAAGTTGATTACGGTAGGCTGATGGGGGTAAGTTCATTAGGGTACATTTATGGCGGTAAGTTGATTAGGGTAGATTGATGGGGATAAGTTGATTAGGGTAGATTTATGTGGGTAAATTGATTAGGGTAGACTGATGGGGGTAAGTTGATTATGGTAGATTGGTGGGGGTAAGTTTATTAGGGTAGATTTATGTGGGTAAGTTGATTAGGGTAGATTGATGGGGGTAAGTTGATTAGGGTAGATTGATGGGGTAATTTGTTTAGGGTGGATTAATGGCGGTAAATTGATTAGGGTAGCTTGACAGGGTGAGTTGATTAGGGTAGATTTATTTGGGCAAGTTGATTAGGGTAGATTCACGTGGGTAAGTTGATTAGGGTAGATTGACGGGGTACATTGATTAGGGTAGATGGATGGCAGTAAGTTGATTAGGGTAGATTGACGGGGTACGTTTATTAAGGTAAATTTATGGGGCCAAATTGATTACGGTAGGTTGATGGGGGTAAATTGATTAGGGTAGATTGACGGGGGTAAGTTGATTAGGGTAGATTGATGGGGGTAAGTTGATTAGGGTAGATTGACGAGGGTAAGTTGATTAGGGTAGATTGACGGGGTAAGTTTATTAAGGTAAATTGATGGGGGTAAATTGATTAGGGTAGGTGTATGGGGGTAAATTGATTAGGGTAGGTTGACGGGGGTAAGTTGATTAGGGTAGATTGACGGGGTAAGTTTATTAAGGTAAATTGATGGGGGTAAGTTGATTAGGGTAGATTGATGGGGTAAGTTGATTAGGGTAGGTTGATGGGGGTAAGTTGATTAGGGTACATTGATGGCGGTAAGTTGATTAGGGTAGATTGATGGGGGTAAATTGATTAGGGTAGATTGATGGGGATAAGTTGATTAGGGTAGATTTATGTGGGTAAATTGATTAAGGTAAATCGATGGGGGTAAGTTGATTAGGGTAGATTGATGGGGTAAGTTGATTACGGTAGGTTGATGGGGGTAAGTTCATTAGGGTACATTGATGGCGGTAAGTTGATTAGTGTAGATTGATGGGGGTAAATTGATTAGGGTAGATTGATGGTGATAAGTTGATTAGGGTAGATTTATGTGGGTAAATTGATTAGGGTAGATTGATGGGGTAATTTGATTAGGGTAGATTTATGTAGGTAAATCGATTAGGGTAGATTGATGGGGGTAAGTTGATTAGGGTAGATTGACGGGGTACATTGATTAGGGTAGATGGATGGCAGTAAGTTGATTAGGGTAGATTGACGGGGTAAGTTTATTAAGGTAAATTTATTAGGGTAGATTGATGGGGTAAGTTGATTACGGTAGGTTGATGGGGGTAAGTTCATTAGGGTACATTGATGGCGGTAAGTTGATTAGTGTAGATTGATGGGGGTAAATTGATTAGGGTAGATTGATGGTGATAAGTTGATTAGGGTAGATTTATGTGGGTAAATTGTTTAGGGTAGATTGATGGGGTAATTTGATTAGGGTAGATTTATGTAGGTAAATCGATTAGGGTAGATTGATGGGGGTAAGTTGATTAGGGTAGATTTATGCGGGTAAATTGATTAGGGTAGACAGATGGGGGTAAGTTGATTATGGTAGATTGGTGGGGGTAAGTTTATTAGGGTAGATTTATGTGGGTAAATTGATTAGGGTAGATTGATCGGGGTAAGTTGATTACGGTAGATTGATGGGGTAAGTTGATTACGGTAGGCTGATGGGGGTAAGTTCATTAGGGTACATTTATGGCGGTAAGTTGATTAGGGTAGATTGATGGGGTCATTTGTTTAGGGTGGATTGATGGGGCTAAATTGATTAGGGTAGATGGATGGCAGTAAGTTGATTAGGGTAGATTGACGGGGTACGTTTATTAAGGTAAATTTATGGGGCCAAATTGATTACGGTAGGTTGATGGGGGTAAATTGATTAGGGTAGATTGACGGGGGTAAGTTGATTAGGGTAGATTGATGGGGGTAAGTTGATTAGGGTAGATTGACGAGGGTAAGTTGATTAGGGTAGATTGACGGGGTAAGTTTATTAAGGTAAATTGATGGGGGTAAATTGATTAGGGTAGGTGTATGGGGGTAAATTGATTAGGGTAGGTTGACGGGGGTAAGTTGATTAGGGTAGATTGACGGGGTAAGTTTATTAAGGTAAATTGATGGGGGTAAGTTGATTAGGGTAGATTGATGGGGTAAGTTGATTAGGGTAGGTTTATGGGGGTAAGTTGATTAGGGTACATTGATGGCGGTAAGTTGATTAGGGTAGATTGATGGGGGTAAATTGATTAGGGTAGATTGATGGGGATAAGTTGATTAGGGTAGATTTATGTGGGTAAATTGATTAAGGTAAATCGATGGGGGTAAGTTGATTAGGGTAGATTGATGGGGTAAGTTGATTACGGTAGGTTGATGGGGGTAAGTTCATTAGGGTACATTGATGGCGGTAAGTTGATTAGTGTAGATTGATGGGGGTAAATTGATTACGGTAGATTGATGGTGATAAGTTGATTAGGGTAGATTTATGTGGGTAAATTGATTAGGGTAGATTGATGGGGTAATTTGATTAGGGTAGATTTATGTAGGTAAATCGATTAGGGTAGATTGATGGGGGTAAGTTGATTAGGGTAGATTGACGGGGTACATTGATTAGGGTAGATGGATGGCAGTAAGTTGATTAGGGTAGATTGACGGGGTAAGTTTATTAAGATAAATTTATTAGGGTAGATTGATGGGGTAAGTTGATTACGGTAGGTTGATGGGGGTAAGTTCATTAGGGTACATTGATGGCGGTAAGTTGATTAGTGTAGATTGATGGGGGTAAATTGATTAGGGTAGATTGATGGTGATAAGTTGATTAGGGTAGATTTATGTGGGTAAATTGTTTAGGGTAGATTGATGGGGTAATTTGATTAGGGTAGATTTATGTAGGTAAATCGATTAGGGTAGATTGATGGGGGTAAGTTGATTAGGGTAGATTTATGCGGGTAAATTGATTAGGGTAGACAGATGGGGGTAAGTTGATTATGGTAGATTGGTGGGGGTAAGTTTATTAGGGTAGATTTATGTGGGTAAATTGATTAGGGTAGATTGATCGGGGTAAGTTGATTACGGTAGATTGATGGGGTAAGTTGATTACGGTAGGCTGATGGGGGTAAGTTCATTAGGGTACATTTATGGCGGTAAGTTGATTAGGGTAGATTGATGGGGATAAGTTGATTAGGGTAGATTTATGTGGGTAAATTGATTAGGGTAGACTGATGGGGGTACGTTGATTATGGTAGATTGATGGGGGTAAATTTATTAGGGTAGATTTATGTTGGTAAGTTGATTAGGGTAGATTGATGGGGGTAAGTTGATTAGGGTAGATTGATGGGGTAATTTGTTTAGGGTGGATTAATGGCGGTAAATTGATTAGGGTAGCTTGACAGGGTGAGTTGATTAGGGTAGATTTATTTGGGCAAGTTGATTAGGGTAGATTCACGTGGGTAAGTTGATTAGGGTAGATTGACGGGGTACATTGATTAGGGTAGATGGATGGCAGTAATTTGATTAGGGTAGATTGACGGGGTAAGTTTATTAAGGTAAATTTATGGGGCCAAATTGATTACGGTAGGTTGATGGGGGTAAATTGATTAGGGTAGATTGACGGGGGTAAGTTGATTAGGGTAGATTGATGGGGGTAAGTTGATTAGGGTAGATTGACGAGGGTAAGTTGATTAGGGTAGATTGACGGGGTAAGTTTATTAAGGTAAATTGATGGGGGTAAATTGATTAGGGTATGTTTATGGGGGTAAATTGATTAGGGTAGGTTGACGGGGGTAAGTTGATTAGGGTAGATTGACGGGGTAAGTTTATTAAGGTAAATTGATGGGGGTAAGTTGATTAGGGTAGATTGATAGGGGTAAATTGATTACGGTAGATTGGTGGGGTAATTTGATTAGGGTAGATTAATGTGGGTAAATTGATTAGTGTAGGTTGACAGGGTGAGTTGATTAGGGTAGATTGATTTGGGCAAGTTGATTAGGGTAGATTCACGTGGGTAAGTTGATTAGGGTAGATTGACGGGGTACATTGATTAGGGTAGATGGATGGCAGTAAGTTGATTAGGGTAGATTGACGGGGTAAATTTATCAAGGTAGATTGATGGGGATAAGTTGATTAGGGTAGATTTATGTGGTTAAATTGTTTAGGGTAGATTGATGGGGGTAAATTGATTAGGGTAGATTGATGGTGATAAGTTGATTAGGGTAGATTGATGGGGGTAAATTGATTAGGGTAGATTTATGTGGGTAAATTGATTAGGGTAGACAGATGGGGGTAAGTTGATTATGGTAGATTGGTGGGGGTAAGTTTATTAGGATAGATTTATGTGGGTAAATTGATTAGGGTAGATTGATGGGGGTAAGTTGATTATGGTAGATTGGTGGGGGTAAATTGATTAGGGTAGATTGATGGGGTTAAGTTGATTAGGGTAGATTGATGGGGGTAAGTTGATTAGGGTGGATTGATGGGGTAATTTGTTTAGGGTGGATTAATGGGGGTAAATTGATTAGGGTAGCTTGACGGGGGTGACATGATTAGGGTAGATTGATGGAGGTAAGTTAATTAGGGTAGATTGGTGGGGGGTAAGTTGATTAGGGTAGATTGATGACAGTAAGTTGATTAGGTTAGATTGACAGGGGTAAATGTATTAAGGTAAATTGATGGGGGTAAGTTGATTAGGGTAGATTGATAGGGGTAAATTGATTAGGGTAGATTGGTGGGGTAATTTGATTAGGGTAGATTAATGTGGGTAAATTGATTAGTGTAGGTTGACAGGGTGAGTTGATTAGGGTAGATTGATTTGGGCAAGTTGATTAGGGTAGATTCACGTGGGTAAGTTGATTAGGGTAGATTGACGGGGTACATTGATTAGGGTAGATGGATGGCAGTAAGTTGATTAGGGTAGATTGACGGGGTAAATTTATCAAGGTAGATTGATTTGGGCAAGTTGATTAGGGTAGATTCACATGGGTAAGTTGATTAGGGTAGATTGACGGGGTACATTGATTAGGGTATATGGATGGCAGTAAGTTGATTAGGGTAGATTGACGGGGTAAGTTTATTAAGGTAAATTTATGGGGCCAAATTGATTAGGGTAGGTTGATGGGGGTAAATTGATTAGGGTAGATTGATGGGGGTAAGTTGATTAGGGTAGATGGATGGCAGTAAGTTGATGAGGGTAGATTGACGAGGGTAAGTTCATTAGAGTAGATTGACGGGGTAAGTTTATTAAGGTAAATTGATGGGGGTAAATTGATTAGGGTAGGTTGATGGTGTAAATTGATTAGGGTAGATTGACAGGGTAAGTTTATAAAGGTAAATTGATGGGGGTAAGTTGATTAGGGTAGATTGATGGGATAAGTTGATTAGGGTAGATTGATGGGGGTAAGTTCATTAGGGTACATTGATGGCGGTAAATTGATTAGGGTAGATTGATGGGGGTAAATTGATTAGGGTAGATAAATGGGGTAAATTGATTAGGGTATATTTATGTGGGTAAATTGATTAGGGTAGATTGATGGGGGTAAGTTGATTAGGGTATATTGATGGGGTAAATTGATTAGGGTATATTGATGTGGGTAAATTGATTAGGCTAGATTGATGGGGGTAAGTTGATTAGGGTAGATTTATGTGGGGAAATTGATTAGGGTAGATTGATGGGGGTAAGTTGATTAGGGTAGATTGATGGGGGTAAATTGATTAGGGTAGATTGATGGGGATAAGTTGATTAGGGTAGATTGATGGGGGGAAGTTGATTAGGGTAGATTGATGGGGGTAAATTGATTAGGGTAGATTGATGGGGGTAAGTTGATTAGGGTAGATTTATGGGGGTAAGTTGATTAGTGTAGGTTGACAGGGTGAGTTGATTAGGGTAGATTGATTTGGGCAAGTTGATTAGGGTAGATTCACGTGGGTAAGTTGATTAGGGTAGATTGACGGGGTACATTGATTAGGGTAGATGGATGGCAGTAAGTTGATTAGGGTAGATTGACGGGGTACATTGATTAGGGTAGATGGATGGCAGTAAGTTGAATAGGGTAGATTGACGGGGTAAATTTATCAAGGTAGATTGATGGGGATAAGTTGATTAGGGTAGATTTATGTGGTTAAATTGTTTAGGGTAGATTGATGGGGGTACATTGATTAGGGTAGATTGATGGTGATAAGTTGATTAGGGTAGATTGATGGGGGTAAATTGATTAGGGTAGATTTATGCGGGTAAATTGATTAGGGTAGACAGATGGGGGTAAGTTGATTATGGTAGATTGGTGGGGGTAAGTTTATTAGGGTAGATTTATGTGGGTAAATTGATTAGGGTAGATTGATGGGGGTAAGTTGATTATGGTAGATTGGTGGGGGTAAATTGATTAGGGTAGATTGATGGGGGTAAATTGATTAGGGTAGATTGACGGGGGTAAGTTGATTAGGGTAGATTGATGGGGGTAAGTTGATTAGGGTAGATTGACGAGGGTAAGTTGATTAGGGTAGATTGACGGGGTAAGTTTATTAAGGTAAATTTATGGGGCCAAATTGATTACGGTAGGTTGATGGGGGTAAATTGATTAGGGTAGATTGACGGGGGTAAGTTGATTAGGGTAGATTGATGGGGGTAAGTTGATTAGGGTAGATTGACGAGGGTAAGTTGATTAGGGTAGATTGACGGGGTAAGTTTATTAAGGTTAATTGATGGGGGTAAATTGATTAGGGTATGTTTATGGGGGTAAATTGATTAGGGTAGGTTGACGGGGGTAAGTTGATTAGGGTAGATTGACGGGGTAAGTTTATTAAGGTAAATTGATGGGGGTAAGTTGATTAGGGTAGATTGATAGGGGTAAATTGATTACGGTAGATTGGTGGGGTAATTTGATTAGGGTAGATTAATGTGGGTAAATTGATTAGTGTAGGTTGACAGGGTGAGTTGATTAGGGTAGATTGATTTGGGCAAGTTGATTAGGGTAGATTCACGTGGGTAAGTTGATTAGGGTAGATTGACGGGGTACATTGATTAGGGTAGATGGATGGCAGTAAGTTGATTAGGGTAGATTGACGGGGTAAATTTATCAAGGTAGATTGATGGGGATAAGTTGATTAGGGTAGATTTATGTGGTTAAATTGTTTAGGGTAGATTGATGGGGGTAAATTGATTAGGGTAGATTGATGGTGATAAGTTGATTAGGGTAGATTGATGGGGGTAAATTGATTAGGGTAGATTTATGCGGGTAAATTGATTAGGGTAGACAGATGGGGGTAAGTTGATTATGGTAGATTGGTGGGGGTAAGTTTATTAGGGTAGATTTATGTGGGTAAATTGATTAGGGTAGATTGATGGGGGTAAGTTGATTATGGTAGATTGGTGGGGGTAAATTGATTAGGGTAGATTGATGGGGTTAAGTTGATTAGGGTAGATTGATGGGGGTAAGTTGATTAGGGTGGATTGATGGGGTAATTTGTTTAGGGTGGATTAATGGGGGTAAATTGATTAGGGTAGCTTGACGGGGGTGACTTGATTAGGGTAGATTGATGGAGGTAAGTTAATTAGGGTAGATTGGTGGGGGGTAAGTTGATTAGGGTAGATTGATGACAGTAAGTTGATTAGGTTAGATTGACAGGGGTAAATGTATTAAGGTAAATTGATGGGGGTAAGTTGATTAGGGTAGATTGATAGGGGTAAATTGATTAGGGTAGATTGGTGGGGTAATTTGATTAGGGTAGATTAATGTGGGTAAATTGATTAGTGTAGGTTGACAGGGTGAGTTGATTAGGGTAGATTGATTTGGGCAAGTTGATTAGGGTAGATTCACGTGGGTAAGTTGATTAGGGTAGATTGACGGGGTACATTGATTAGGGTAGATGGATGGCAGTAAGTTGATTAGGGTAGATTGACGGGGTAAATTTATCAAGGTAGATTGATTTGGGCAAGTTGATTAGGGTAGATTCACATGGGTAAGTTGATTAGGGTAGATTGACGAGGTACATTGATTAGGGTATATGGATGGCAGTAAGTTGATTAGGGTAGATTGACGGGGTAAGTTTATTAAGGTAAATTTATGGGGCCAAATTGATTAGGGTAGGTTGATGGGGGTAAATTGATTAGGGTAGATTGATGGGGGTAAGTTGATTAGGGTAGATGGATGGCAGTAAGTTGATGAGGGTAGATTGACGAGGGTAAGTTGATTAGAGTAGATTGACGGGGTAAGTTTATTAAGGTAAATTGATGGGGGTAAATTGATTAGGGTAGGTTGATGGTGTAAATTGATTAGGGTAGATTGACAGGGTAAGTTTATAAAGGTAAATTGATGGGGGTAAGTTGATTAGGGTAGATTGATGGGATAAGTTGATTAGGGTAGATTGATGGGGGTAAGTTCATTAGGGTACATTGATGGCGGTAAATTGATTAGGGTAGATTGATGGGGGTAAATTGATTAGGGTAGATAGATGGGGTAAATTGATTAGGGTATATTTATGTGGGTAAATTGATTAGGGTAGATTGATGGGGGTAAGTTGATTAGGGTATATTGATGGGGTAAATTGATTAGGGTATATTGATGTGGGTAAATTGATTAGGCTAGATTGATGGGGGTAAGTTGATTAGGGTAGATTTATGTGGGGAAATTGATTAGGGTAGATTGATGGGGGTAAGTTGATTAGGGTAGATTGATGGGGGTAAATTGATTAGGGTAGATTGATGGGGATAAGTTGATTAGGGTAGATTGATGGGGGGAAGTTGATTAGGGTAGATTGATGGGGGTAAATTGATTAGGGTAGATTGATGGGGGTAAGTTGATTAGGGTAGATTTATGGGGGTAAGTTGATTAGTGTAGGTTGACAGGGTGAGTTGATTAGGGTAGATTGATTTGGGCAAGTTGATTAGGGTAGATTCACGTGGGTAAGTTGATTAGGGTAGATTGACGGGGTACATTGATTAGGGTAGATGGATGGCAGTAAGTTGATTAGGGTAGATTGACGGGGTAAATTTATCAAGGTAGATTGATGGGGATAAGTTGATTAGGGTAGATTTATGTGGTTAAATTGTTTAGGGTAGATTGATGGGGGTAAATTGATTAGGGTAGATTGATGGTGATAAGTTGATTAGGGTAGATTGATGGGGGTAAATTGATTAGGGTAGATTTATGCGGGTAAATTGATTAGGGTAGACAGATGGGGGTAAGTTGATTATGGTAGATTGGTGGGGGTAAGTTTATTAGGGTAGATTTATGTGGGTAAATTGATTAGGGTAGATTGATGGGGGTAAGTTGATTATGGTAGATTGGTGGGGGTAAATTGATTAGGGTAGATTGATGGGGGTAAATTGATTAGGGTAGATTGACGGGGGTAAGTTGATTAGGGTAGATTGATGGGGGTAAGTTGATTAGGGTAGATTGACGAGGGTAAGTTGATTAGGGTAGATTGACGGGGTAAGTTTATTAAGGTAAATTTATGGGGCCAAATTGATTACGGTAGGTTGATGGGGGTAAATTGATTAGGGTAGATTGACGGGGGTAAGTTGATTAGGGTAGATTGATGGGGGTAAGTTGATTAGGGTAGATTGACGAGGGTAAGTTGATTAGGGTAGATTGACGGGGTAAGTTTATTAAGGAAAATTGATGGGGGTAAATTGATTAGGGTAGGTTTATGGGGGTAAATTGATTAGGGTAGGTTGACGGGGGTAAGTTGAATAGGGTAGATTGACGGGGTAAGTTTATTAAGGTAAATTGATGGGGGTAAGTTGATTAGGGTAGATTGATAGGGGTAAATTGATTACGGTAGATTGGTGGGGTAATTTGATTAGGGTAGATTAATGTGGGTAAATTGATTAGTGTAGGTTGACAGGGTGAGTTGATTAGGGTAGATTGATTTGGGCAAGTTGATTAGGGTAGATTCACGTGGGTAAGTTGATTAGGGTAGATTGACGGGGTACATTGATTAGGGTAGATGGATGGCAGTAAGTTGATTAGGGTAGATTGACGGGGTAAATTTATCAAGGTAGATTGATGGGGATAAGTTGATTAGGGTAGATTTATGTGGTTAAATTGTTTAGGGTAGATTGATGGGGGTAAATTGATTAGGGTAGATTGATGGTGATAAGTTGATTAGGGTAGATTGATGGGGGTAAATTGATTAGGGTAGATTTATGCGGGTAAATTGATTAGGGTAGACAGATGGGGGTAAGTTGATTATGGTAGATTGGTGGGGGTAAGTTTATTAGGGTAGATTTATGTGGGTAAATTGATTAGGGTAGATTGATGGGGGTAAGTTGATTATGGTAGATTGGTGGGGGTAAATTGATTAGGGTAGATTGATGGGGTTAAGTTGATTAGGGTAGATTGATGGGGGTAAGTTGATTAGGGTGGATTGATGGGGTAATTTGTTTAGGGTGGATTAATGGGGGTAAATTGATTAGGGTAGCTTGACGGGGGTGACTTGATTAGGGTAGATTGATGGAGGTAAGTTAATTAGGGTAGATTGGTGGGGGGTAAGTTGATTAGGGTAGATTGATGACAGTAAGTTGATTAGGTTAGATTGACAGGGGTAAATGTATTAAGGTAAATTGATGGGGGTAAGTTGATTAGGGTAGATTGATAGGGGTAAATTGATTAGGGTAGATTGGTGGGGTAATTTGATTAGGGTAGATTAATGTGGGTAAATTGATTAGTGTAGGTTGACAGGGTGAGTTGATTAGGGTAGATTGATTTGGGCAAGTTGATTAGGGTAGATTCACGTGGGTAAGTTGATTAGGGTAGATTGACGGGGTACATTGATTAGGGTAGATGGATGGCAGTAAGTTGATTAGGGTAGATTGACGGGGTAAATTTATCAAGGTAGATTGATTTGGGCAAGTTGATTAGGGTAGATTCACATGGGTAAGTTGATTAGGGTAGATTGACGGGGTACATTGATTAGGGTATATGGATGGCAGTAAGTTGATTAGGGTAGATTGACGGGGTAAGTTTATTAAGGTAAATTTATGGGGCCAAATTGATTAGGGTAGGTTGATGGGGGTAAATTGATTAGGGTAGATTGATGGGGGTAAGTTGATTAGGGTAGATGGATGGCAGTAAGTTGATGAGGGTAGATTGACGAGGGTAAGTTGATTAGAGTAGATTGACGGGGTAAGTTTATTAAGGTAAATTGATGGGGGTAAATTGATTAGGGTAGGTTGATGGTGTAAATTGATTAGGGTAGATTGACAGGGTAAGTTTATAAAGGTAAATTGATGGGGGTAAGTTGATTAGGGTAGATTGATGGGATAAGTTGATTAGGGTAGATTGATGGGGGTAAGTTCATTAGGGTACATTGATGGCGGTAAATTGATTAGGGTAGATTGATGGGGGTAAATTGATTAGGGTAGATAGATGGGGTAAATTGATTAGGGTATATTTATGTGGGTAAATTGATTAGGGTAGATTGATGGGGGTAAGTTGATTAGGGTATATTGATGGGGTAAATTGATTAGGGTATATTGATGTGGGTAAATTGATTAGGCTAGATTGATGGGGGTAAGTTGATTAGGGTAGATTTATGTGGGGAAATTGATTAGGGTAGATTGATGGGGGTAAGTTGATTAGGGTAGATTGATGGGGGTAAATTGATTAGGGTAGATTGATGGGGATAAGTTGATTAGGGTAGATTGATGGGGGGAAGTTGATTAGGGTAGATTGATGGGGGTAAATTGATTAGGGTAGATTGATGGGGGTAAGTTGATTAGGGTAGATTTATGGGGGTAAGTTGATTAGGGTAGATTGATGGGGGGAAGTTGATTAGGGTAGATTGATGGGGGGAAGTTGATTAGGGTAGATTGATGGGGGTAAATTGATTAGGGTAGATTGATGGGGGTAAGTTGATTAGGGTAGATTGATGGGGGGAAATTGAAAAAGAGAGGAGGGTGAGAGACAGGGCAGTTGCAGTGAAAGGATGGAAACAGCATGGTTCCCAGGCACATGGGGCCTGTAATGCCAATGAATCACATTAACATGATGCATCATTTTGTCACGTTTTACCTTCCACTATCATTCATTACAGTTCTATCTCTCTCGCTCTCTCTACTGTCCCACTGTATGTATGTATCTTTCCATTTATCTATCTTTCTCTATCTGTCTCTTTCTCTGTCTTTCTTTCTCTCTGCTGTCTCATTATACACTACTCACAAAAAGTTAGGGATATTCGGCTTTCGGGTGAAATTTCAGGATGAACCTAAAATGCACTATAACCTTTACAGGTGAAATTAATTTGACCTTCTCTAAACTTTTGAATGCACATGTCCAACTATTCAATGTTTCAGTACTTTTTGCACAACTTGCTGTTCTCTAACAAGGAGCTGAACGGCAAAATTCACAACAGGTGTTTGATCCATGAATCGACCAATAAATTTCCTGGTTCAATTAGAATTGGTATTTAAACAGTCCTCTTCATCATGCTGTTCACATTTTGACATCATGAGACCAAGACGACACCTAACAATTGATCAACAGTACCTCGCCATTGCGAGGCTTCAAACAGGATGTTCTCAGAGGGAAGTGGCCACTGAGCTTAGAGTGTCACAGAGTGTCATCAGCAGGTTGCAACAGAGATACAGAGAGACTGGAAGAGTCACAGAAAGGCATAGAAGTGGACGTCCTTTGGCCACATCCCACACTGATGACCGCTTCATTGTGAACAGTGCCCTGTGGAACCGGATGATGAATGCCACTCAACTCCAGGCACATTTAAGGGAGGTGAGAGGCACCCAAGTGTCACGTCAGACCATTCGAAACCGTTTACATCAGCGTGGTCTGCGTGCTAGACGACCTGCAAGGGTACCTGACCACACCACCAGGCACAGGCGTCATCGTCTTGCATGGGCCAGGGAGCATTTACGCTGGACGAGGGACCAGTGGGCCTCAGTGCTGTTCTCTGATGAAAGTCGATTCACGTTGAGCAGAAATGATGGCCGCCAACGATGTTGGAGACGTCAAGGAGAGCGCTATGCATCAGCCACTGTTGTCACCAGACGACCCTTTGGTGGTGGCGGTGTTACTGTGTGGGCTGGTGTGTCTAGTCAATACAGAACTGCCCCACACTTTGTGAATGGTACAGTGACAAGCCCATACTACCTGAATAACATCATTAATCCAGTCATTGTGCCCCTGCATGAACAACACAGGCCTAATTTCATCTTCATGGACGACAATGCTCCAGCTCATCGAGGTCGCATCATTAGGGAAAGGCTGCTGGAGACTGGGGTACCTCAAATGGAGTGGCCTGCACTTTCTCCAGACCTGAATCCCATAGAAAACCTATGGGATCAGCTGACTCACCGTGTAGAGGCTCGTAACTCTGTACCCCAGAACCTCAATGACCTGAGGGCCGCCCTTCAAGAAGAGTGGGATGCCATGCCTCAGCAGACAATAAGTCGACTTGTGAACAGCATGAGACGTCATTGTCAAGCTGTAATTGATGCTCAAGGGCACATGACAAGTTATTGAGACATTGACATTTTTGTTGTGGTATACCCACCACTGTTGTTGGCTTTTGTTTCAATAAATTGTTTGAGATGAGGAAATCACCATTGCATGCTTCTACTTAAATGCCCTACTTTCATGATACGTATAATATCACTGTAGCGTGAACTTACATTTTCCATAAATTTCACCCGAAAGCCAAATATCCCTAACTTTTTGTGAGTAGTCGTATGTCTCATTCTCTCAATCTGTCACTCTGCTGTCTCACTGTCTCTCTCTGTTTTTTTCTTTCTCTCTGTTTTCATTTCTTTCTGTCCATCCTACTTTCTCACTCTTATCTTCTAGCAGGGTTTTTTTTTGTGTGTGTATTTTATTTATTGGTTACAGTATGTGTGGGTTCAGTTGTGTTTTTTGTTTTTTTTGGGTTTTGCTTCTTGTTTTATTTCTGAATTACTTCAGAAAGAAGAATTGCTTGTCTCCTTTGAGTGTTAATAATAAAGGGGAATCAAAGGCCTGTCTTGCTCTGTCTGTAAGTCTCTTTCTCTATTTGTCTCATCTGTCTGTATGTCTCTTTCTCTCGCTGTCTGTCTCACTCTGCCTGTATATATCACCTGCACAAAAACGTTTTCAATGTAAAATAAGCCAAGTTACTCACGCATAGCCTACAGAGCGCTGTCTATAAGTCCTTAATTCCAACTTGCAAAAACTAGGCCTGCCTTTAAAAGTCTTGATATCAAAATGTGGCCAAGTTACAACTAACAATATTGCCTATCATAGCTCACACTAAATAAACTAGCTCTATTCCAAAGCAATGCTATCCCAACTTTCCTGAATTATTTAATGCAACGTGGCCCTGTGTTTCTTCATCTTACCATCTCAAGAAAATGTGGTCAATGAAACTGTATGTGCCAGATCAAACTGCAAAATGAAAATCATTTATAGTGGAAATTCTCTAATTCAGATGTGTTGCACTTAGAAATTAAACATACAAATTACTACACTAAAGGGCATGTTTGAACAATTGTCTGCATCCACTGCTTTGGGTCTATGGAAAGCACAGAATTAATAAAATTTATTATTATTATTATTATTATTATTATGTATTTATTGATTTAATTATTTGGAATATTTGGATTTCTATCAAAACCTGTGTGGTCCTACAGAGCATAGATATTCTTGCGTTCACAAAATTCTGTTCGCAAATATCATAACTGTTATTATGTTAAGAGAATTAGTACTATTATCATCTGACCCACAAACATGTCTGGATACGTTTGTAAAAATGCTATATGTACGCTATTTTCTAGGTAAAAATATTACTCATTTTTATCTGCATTTATTTATTCATCCCCCTTTCTCTATTGTACATGATGTTTCTTGATATAAATGTCTGTTTGTGTATTGTAAAGAAATCTGTAGCAGCACTTAACATTTTAAAACCTGTACATTTTCTAAAGTAAACTTGCCAACAAAGTACATCCATATCCGTTCTGGAGTGTAATTATTCATCAACTGTTAAAAACATTCATTGAAATCATATGTTTTTCCATGAGGCACAATCTCTTCACATGCTAAGATGAAGAAACACAGGGCCAAGTTGCATTAAATAATTTAGGAAAGTTTGAATAGCATTGCTTTGGAATAGAGATAGTTTATTTAGTGTGAGCTACGATAGGCAATATTGTTAGTTGTAACTTGGCCACATTTTGATATCAATACTTTTAAAGGCAGGTCTAGTTTTTGCAAGTTGGAATTAAAAACTTATAGACAGCGCTCTGTAGGCTATGCGTGAGTAACTTTGCTTTTTTTACGTTGAAAACGTTTTTGTTCAGATACATTTAACGCTAGGCTATTCAACACTGGCTTGTCGGATGCGTAACTCCAAGCTTCCATGTCTGGGCTACGAGCTTCCGAGTTCATAAGCACAGCAGAATTCCATCGCAGTTTTTTTTCCAGTAGTGTAGCCTAACGTTACCTGTGGGAAATCTTTTGGTACCGGACTATGTAGCTTGGCACAGTTATTTATAGAAATAATTTTTTACATTATTGCAACAACACGATGTTAACCAGATGATATTCTGCGTTAAAACTGTTTTCTTTGCTTGACAATACCTGTTCCCATAACGTTAGCTATTGCATAACTGCCGTGGTGTCCAGTGACTGCATTGTTTAACTAACAGGCTACAAGTGAACAGATAATATTGTAAACATGTCTTTGCCTTTGCAATAAAAAAACATTCTTTTATGAGAAAACCAGAACATGTGCACACTGTTTTAGTCTGAAATGAACTGATACTTTGGTACCAGGCAGGGATCGAACCCAGGTCTCTCACATACTAAGGCTTGATGCTAACCACAAGACCAAAGGGGTACAGTCATGTGATATAGACTATAGGCCATTTGTCAGTGTCAACAGCAAAGATTTGTTTCCATACTGCATAACGTTATGAAGTGGTGTTGTGTGACTTTCACCATTTCGCTGTAGTACAAGTGAAATACGAGCAAAACATTGAACAGTTAATATTGGAAACGTCTTATCCCTTTGCAATAAAAATATGTTTGTTAATGTGAAAATAACAGTACTTAACCAGTACTTAAACAAGTATTTAAAAGTTGCACATTGTTTTAGTCGAAAATAAACTTGTGCCCTGTTGGGCTCGAAATCCCAATATTTTGTGTGAGAGCCGGCAACTCCAACCAGTAGGCCACAGTAGCTTCATGGAAAACACCAAGCCATATTGCGGTTTTGTCTGTGATTCTGTGATGTGTCCACATTAATTTGAAGTGTTTTTATTGGGCGATAAGCTTGGGAGAGCAGGTATGCGATGTTGTTATCCAATGGGGAGGCAGGCAGGTAGTGAGGGTCCCTGGGTAGGCAGGAAAAATGGGAAAAAGAAGAAGAATGAGAAGAAGAACAAGAAGAAGAATCAGAAAAGGAGGAAGAAAAACCGTCAAAATAACCCAATTTTCGGGCTTTGTTGTGTGGATGTGTGTAGGGACAACAGGAACTACAATTCCATACAGTCCACAGGAGGCTCCTCCTCCATGTTGGAAGTGACGTAGGACGTTGTACCAGGTGTGATTTCCGCACTGACAGGTGATACTGCACAGCGGAATGCGCGAATGGCAATAAAGTTTATAATAGGGGCAACAGAGTTCAGTTCTTCCCGCAGTTCTGTTCTTCCGCTCAGCTCGACAGGGCCTTCACTGTCTCGTCTCACGGCCCTGTGCGGCCTGCACGCCCGGGGACGAGCCCTCACTCCACAAGGAAGCATGGTCGTCCATGACACCGATCCAACTGAGCGAGGCGGGTTCATCTACCCCCGGCTATCGGCCACGGAGGACCGGAGACGAGATTCAGGGAGGCATCGCGAGTACCCGGTGGTCAAGAAGAACCACCAAGCGGACCACATGCAGCCCCTGATCCTGTAGCAGAGCACCGCCGATGAGTCCCCAAAGAGGCAAGCGGTCTGCAGTAGGATGACGCTGCATAGTTCGGGAAAAATAATGCAACCAGCTCCATTATCCACCCCGTACGAACTGCATCCCTGACAACGAAATAAACCAGTTCCAGGGAGCCAAGATGAGGTGGCCGGTACCCCTATCTATCACAACCCTGCAAACTCGCCACTACAGGATCAGGGCGACCGGATTTCCCCTTTTCGTTGTGAGTGTGCAATCCAACGGAGGAAACCATTTAACGGACTTTACTTCAAGTAAGGCTGTAACATGGGCATAGCGTATTAGTTAGCAACCGCAACATGTTTGTGACTGGATGTATGTAACTGCTATTGAAAGGTTAATGAACGTATCTTGCATGTGATCTGTCTTTAAACACTAACCAGCCATAATATTAACACTGCACGCTGATCTCAATGCACACGCATTGATAAGCTTACGGCTATCCCCTCTGTGTATGGTATGTTCATGCGCCAGCATTAGCTAGCTCCAGCGAAAGCTAGTTTCAAACCTCCCTCCATTTTAGTTTCTTTGTTCTCTCTGAACATGTGGCCGAGGCAACCCCCCACAAGCAGGAGAACACACACACGCACACACACACACATAGTTTGTTGTACATTATAGTAGTGAATTGTGCTTTGCTCTGTTTGGTACTTTGTGTTCAATAAACCAAGAACCATTTATCCAAGATTGCCTGTATTAATGTTGCTCTTGGGGTGAACTGAATCAGCCAATGCTAATCACAGGGATCCCCCAAAATGCCTTCACATTCTAGCTGGATCATTTATATTAATTTGGTATCAACTGAATACATAATATTGTGATTTTGCTAAGACAATTATTAATGTGTAATTTTATTGGTAATTAATTTAATTATTAATTTAAGTTACCCATTTTTAGTTAGTATATTCTCTTTTGAGAATAATATATAAATTGTATGAGACTGATTTATACAAAACTATGCCACCAGTTGTACATTACAGGCATTTAGCAGACGCTCTTATCCAGAGCGACTTACACAACTTCTTATTACATTTATCCATTTATACAGCTGGATATATACTGAAGCAATTCAGGTTAAGTACCTTGCTCAAGGGTACAACGGCAGTGTCCTACCTGGGAATCGAACCTGCAACCTTTCGGTTACAAGGCCAGTACCTTAACCATTATACTACACAGCCGCCCACATAAGGATGTATAAGGATGGTAGTGGCATATCGCACTACATAAGTGACGCCCCGTGTATAAATACGGAGGTATGTCCCCTACATTTTTGGTACCCCCGTGTATAGATTTAAATGAATATTCCCTACATTTTTGGTGCCCCGCGTGAGGACTATGATGATTGAGAAATCATATTACTGATCATCTTGCTCACTGCTATCAGATTCGTATGTGTCACTAACATTTTTGGTGCCCCGTCCGAGGATAGTCAAGACTGAAACGGCCTGGTTTAATAAACCTGGTTCTACTGACTAAAGGACGTAAAGGGGGTATTAATTAAATACATAATTGGTACCCGTCCGAGGATAGTCAAGACTGAAATGGCCTGGTTTAATGGACTTGGTTCTACTGACTAAAGGACGTAAAGGGGGTATTTATTAAATACACGTTTACATCCTCCACCTTTATAACTACATCTCAACTGGTTTTTCCCTATGAGATCGATTAGTATGGCTGACTCTTATTCATACTTGTGTAATATTAATGCTTTAAATCTCTGGAACAATTTCGGAATTCAAATTCTAAGCACTGGAATGTGTAGACTAATTCCAAGCCCCACCACCGGGTGGCGCCATATCCATTGAGCCTGCTACAGAGCAGATGTAAACTAATTGGGTTTATGAAGTGTTGTGGTTATTGTGTGAATTTATTTAAAATCATACCTAGCTAACAAGCTAGTGCAAGATCAATGTGTGGATAACCATCACTTTTATATTAACACCTATACACCATTAATAGTGTTACTAATCCTGATTAATAAGTTGCCGCTACTGCTGCCCCAGTCCTTTGATTCTATGTCCTACAGCCAATAGAAGCCAAAAGTTTCTCCTGCATTGCAGAGGCATTCGAATAACAGGATATTCAATGCTAATCCAGCTGGTAGAATTAACCGCATTAATTCAACCACCTGTTTAATTAAGCAATTGCATGTTACTAGCTCTGCGAAGCCCAGTAATCTTCAAAGCTATTGGAGAACATTAAGCTTGTTACTGCCGAGCTTTCACTACCACGTATTACAGCTTGTGTGAATTTGGAACCATAAAGCTTTGTACCGTCTAGCTGCAGTACTTCCCTAACTCAGCTTGCGTCTCGTCTGTGTGATCGACCCAGACAATATATTTCCTCCCTGACTCTAGACCATCCTTTTGTATTGCAACTCAACCAAAAGGGGGTAACAATTATCCGCAAACAGACGTCCCAAGACAGGCACGTCTGGCAAAGTCATGCATCTCCCATAATTCTGCACACTCACGTGAGCAAAAGGAATGGGGGAGATGCATGATGGGTAACCCAGGATCACTGACAACAATAGCATCCTAAAACGCATGCTTATACACTAATGGGTAGGCCCACTCAGCTGTTAGTTGTAAAACGGCTACATCACATCTGGTCCAGACCATACGCTTTTCACAACTTTTACTGAATGTTTAACACCCGCCGACCCAACATTCCTGTTCTACACTAACCTGATCAATAGAAATCCATTAATTGGTATTCTGTTTGGTGCTACTGTCTTATCTATTGCGACTGTCATATTTTGTTTATTTGGACCTTGTCTGTATAACTATTATGACATGTTCCTGCTTAGTGAAGCCCTGATCCTGTGGTGGCGAGTTTGCAGGGTTGTGATAGATAGGGGAACCGGCCACCTCGTCTTGGGTCCCTGGAACTGGTTTATTTCGTCGTCAGGGATGCAGTTCGTACGGGGTGGACAATGGAGCTGGTCGCATTATTTCTCCCGAACTATGCAGCGTCATCCTACTGCAGACCGCTTGCCTCTTTGGGGACTCATCGGCGGTGCTCTGCTACAGGATCAGGGGCTGCATGTGGTCCGCTTGGTGGTTCTTCTTGACCACCGGGTGCTCGCGATGCCTCCCTGCGTCTCGTCTCCGGTCCTCCGTGGCCGATAGCCGGGGGTAGATGTGTCATGGTTTTGGACCCTGTTGTCCTATGCGGTCGTTTTCCTCGGTGGCCACGCGAGGGCGCTGCCCTTTTGGTGGATGCTTGCTCTGCCCTGCTGAGTTGGGGGAGTTTCTGGTTAGCGTTTCACCTGTTCGTGGTTCCCTGTGAGTTATATAAGCCTACAGTTTCCTTCGTTCGGGGCTTCGACATTGATTGTTTATTGTTTTGTACTGTGGTGTATTGTTGGTTGTGTGTTCTCGTACCATTTTGGCTACTCGCCTATTTTTAACGTCTCTGTTGAGGCAGGGCTGATTTCTTACTGGCTTGGTAGTTGATTTCTCGTAGAAGTTTGGGACCGTAATATCTCTGCTCTATTTTGCCCTGTTAGTGCTTTTCCTCCGTGTATGGAGTTTTGGGCGATTCTGTTCAGAACTGTAGTTCTGCTCGCTCTTCGGCACGTCTTCCCATAGGGAGATCGGGTGTTTAGCTTCTATTTAGTTTCTTAGCTCGTAGAAGTATAGTAGTAGTTTCTCTGGTCCATTTTCGCCTGTTTGGTTTTCTTACTGAGAGACCTGGCGCTTTTGCTTCTACTCAATTCCGTGTTACTGTGAGCCAGTAAGTAGCCTTGGTACGTATTTCCCTGTTTGGTCTCCTTCTCGTGGACTACGTCTCCTTTGTTGTGAGCCAGGGTTTTTATTTGTATTTGAGAGGCTGTCGTACTATTAAGTTTGCGTAGGTCTTTTGTTGCAGCCGTCCTATACTCCCTAACTACCTGTGGGACGATTCTCTCCGGGTGTTAGCCTCCTAGTAGTGATGGGCAAAACAGTTCACTTCAGTGACACGAATCACTAGAATCAGTTCATTAAAAAGATTCGTTCAAAAGATTCGTTCACCGAATCGTTCAGTGCTTGGGCGGAGCTCCGACTGCGTACTGCGTAGTCCGACTCACTCAGTGAACTGACGACCGAACAGTTCATGCGGAAGTGCTGTCGCTTTCACAAATGCGCCAAACTCCGTTTACAAATCTTGATATTTTAAAAGTTTCCTCGTTGAATATCAATATTGGAGGTGAACGCTGGTTTTCAATGACTTTTAAGTCTTAACTGGCTGGGCCTGATTCTGGCAGTTTGAGCCGCTGATTATCACTCAGGATCACGTCACGTTAACTCACTGTGTCTAGTAGCTTCAGTGAACGGATCACTGAACTTGCACCGTTGCGTCACAGTTCGTTCACTCAGTGAACTGTTCAGCCGTCAGTTCACTGAGTGAACGAACTTGCACCGTTGCGTCACAGTTCGTTCACTCAGTGAACTGACGGCCAAACAGTTCATGCGGAAGTGCTGTCGCTTTGACAAATGCGCCAAACTCCGTTTACAAATCTTGATATTTTAAAAGTTTCCTCGTTGAATATCAATATTGGAGGTGAACGCTGGTTTTCAATGACTTTTAAGTCTTAACTGGCTGGGCCTGATTCTGGCAGTTTGAGCCGCTGATTATCACTCAGGATCACGTCACGTTAACTCACTGTGTCTAGTAGCTTCAGTGAACGGATCACTGAACTTGCACCGTTGCGTCACAGTTCGTTCACTCAGTGAACTGTTCAGCCGTCAGTTCACTGAGTGAACGAACTTGCACCGTTGCGTCACAGTTCGTTCACTCAGTGAACTGACGGCCAAACAGTTCATGCGGAAGTGCTGTCGCTTTGACAAATGCGCCAAACTCCGTTTACAAATCTTGATATTTTAAAAGTTTCCTCGTTGAATATCAATATTGGAGGTGAACGCTGGTTTTCAATGACTTTTAAGTCTTAACTGGCTGGGCCTGATTCTGGCAGTTTGAGCCGCTGATTATCACTCAGGATCACGTCACGTTAACTCACTGTGTCTAGTAGCTTCAGTGAACGGATCACTGAACTTGCACCGTTGCGTCACAGTTCGTTCACTCAGTGAACTGTTCAGCCGTCAGTTCACTGAGTGAACGAACTTGCACCGTTGCATCACAGTTCGTTCACTCAGTGAACTGACGGCCAAACAGTTCATGCGGAAGTGCTGTCGCTTTGACAAATGCGCCAAATTCCTTTTACAAATCTTGGTATTTTAAAAGTTTCCTCGTTGAATATCAATATTGGAGGTGAACGCTGGTTTTCAATGACTTTTAAGTCTTAACTTGCTGGGCCTGATTCTGGCAGTTTGAGCCGCTGATTATCACTCAGGATCACGTCACGCAGTGAACGAATCAGTCCACTCTGCACGCTCGCTGCCTCGCTCGGCGCCCCGCCCGCCCGTGAATTTTTTTAATAATTTTTTTTTTTAATATAAACTTTATTTCGAACAATTTAGGAAACAAATTAGAGAAAAAAAAGAAAAAAAAACTTTCTAGTATACAACACGCAAACACGGTACTCATTTCGGCTATACAATACTTAGAACAATACGTCCGAAATGGAATAGGAAGAAGCAAATGCGAATGATTCGTTCAGCACAGCAGAACTGGTTCGCAAGGGACGAATCACGTTCGCTCGCGGCAGTCCCTCCCCCTCCCTGCACGGTGCACGCTCGCTGCTGATCAGATCCGTTCGTGAACTGAACTGAACTGAACTGAGAAATGAACGGATCTTTTCAGTAAGTGATTCAGTTCAGTTCGTTCACCCAAAAGATTCGTTCTTTTGAACGAATCGTTCGCGAACGACACAACACTACCTCCTAGTTTATGGAGCTTGGGCTATGTTGTGGACGTGTTTGTGTTTGACTGCGTGTGTTCTTAAAATAGCCTCGGAACTTTAAATCTCAGTTCCTGTTTGTCTCGTTACATTTCACCTTATTGAGAGGCTGTCGTGCTATTAATTTGCGTAGGTCTTTTGTTGCAGCCGTCCTATACTCCCTAACTACCTGTGCGGGACGATTTTGTTGGGAACTGTTGTTCTAGTTTCGTTCTCCGGGTGTTAGCCTCCTAGTTTATGGAGCTTGGGCTATGTTGTGGACGTGTTTGTGTTTGACTGCGTGTTTTATTAAAATAGCCATGGAACGTTAATCTCTGTTCCTGTTCGCCTCGTTACATTTCTCCTTACTGAGAGGCTAGGGCGGTTGTTCCAATTTAAGCTTGCGTTAGTCTATGGATTGTAAAGTTATGGGACGACGTTGCTCCGTCGGCTCACCTGTAAAATGTTTCTCTCTCCTGGGAGATCGGGTGTTTACCCCCTTTGTTTTCTGTTTTGGACTGCGAGCCTATTAATCCCGCCATGGAACGTTAAATCTCTGTTCCTGTTCGCCTCGTTACATTTCCTCATAGAGAGGCAGGGCGCTTATTTTCAATCAATCTCGCGTTGTTCTAGCCGGGTATTGTCCGGTGCTGCCTGTCCTGCTCGTTCCTTTCGGCGCATTTCTCCTTTCATGGAGTTTGACGAATTTGTTTGGGACTCATGTTCTGGTTCGTCTTTTGGCGCATGTCTTCCTGTGGGGAAGATTGGGCGATGCTGTGGACACGTTTGTGTGTGACCGCGAGTTTGATAATAGCCTGGGAACGTTGGATCTGTTTCCTTTCGCCTCCACTATTACTATATCGTATTATTTTGCAGTGTTTGTTTGTGTTTTATGTTTGTCTTTACGCTACTCGCCCGTTCTTATTTTGTCTCGTTACCGAGACAGGGCGCTTATTATTTCTGGCTGTTCTGATCCCTGTCCTTGCGCTCTACTTGGCGTTTGACAGTGAGCCAGTTAGTAGCGGTTGTAGTGGTGTTTGTGTTCCTTGTCTTGTCTCCTCCCTTATCTGCGGGTATCCCGCCTTAGTGGCCTAAGGGCTTAATGATTCCCCTTGCTGCGTTTGGCTCCTCCCATCTCACATGTCACACCACATGACAAGATGAGCCCGCCTCGCTCAGTTGGATCGGTGTCATGGACGACCGTGCTTCCTTGTGGAGCAAGGGCTCGTCCCCGGGCGTGCAGGCCGCATGGGGCCGTGAGATGAGACAGTGAAGGCCCTGTCGAGCTGAGCGGAAGAACTGAACTGCGGGAAGAACTGAACTGTGTTGCCCCTATTATAAAAAGGGCTGAGAGTGTGTGGTCATTGTGGTTACTTCTGTAGGAAACCCTGAAAAGTGCCAAACTCTCTGTACTGTATAGGTATGGGGCATGCCCCGCCAAGCCGTAACTTGACAGATGGCATACCTGCCATCCCAATTCTTTCTCTCTGTCTTTCTTTCTGTCTGGCTGTCTGTCTCTATCTCTTTCTTTTTCTTTGTCTTACTACAGGAAATACAAAAAGAGAGCAAAGTAAACTTGTATGTGCCAATCGATTGCATTTTATTTATTTTATGTCACAAAGGAATCGCCAAGATGGGTGATTAACTACACATGTGGTTCAGTTTTAGACTGTGTCTAGACTGAAGGTTGGGCATACTTTCTACAAACTAAAAACAATCTAAGAATTTACATACAAGCAAACAGGCTGATTAAGAGGAAACTGCGATCGGCTTTATGGAGAAACCTGTTGCAATGTTAAATTTAGCTAATTTCTCTAAATCTGTTCATGTGTTTTTTATGACTCTCTGTAATCCCAGTTATGCTCTTCAGCAGTTGTTGAATAGAGAGCTTTTTTAAGTCAGGTCTCTCTCTCTTTCTCTCTCTCTCTCTCTCTCTATATATATATATCTTTCTGTCTCTCTATTTCCAAGCAATTAATTAATGAACTAAATTAAGGAGAAAATAATATAATATGGGGGAGCAGTGATGAGAGGATGAGTCAGGGGTGAATGAATGGAAAGAAAGAGAGGGAGGGCAAGAGGGAGGGATGGGGAAAATTACACTTTGTACTGGATTTTATGTCAGTTGTCGCTGTTTTTTCAAAAAGTCTGCCCCACAACAGATACACACAGATAGTGACGCATAACTGACGAATAGAGACCATAAAAGTCCACACACTCCCGCACACATGCACATTCATGTGCACACACACACACACTCATATGCATGCACACATTTATCTTCATAACATTATGGCTTTGTTGAATTGGGGTTTGAACCTTTTGTAATACTTTTTGACTTTTGGATTAACAATAAATTATTGTTATGAGGCAACAAAAAAAAACAAAAAAAAAGAGGCATATAAGTTTTTTTCCTGACACAGGTGATATCAATAAACACAGTTTGATTGATAAAGCCAAAGCCACGATCCAACAGATTAATTCAAACAAGCAAAAGGTGAATTGTGAACCAAGGCTCAGTACTACTTCACCAAATTTTAAAATCTAGTCTGGCTTTCTGTGCAAGAAATATAACATATTCTTACTGTGCTGTTCCTCACTCTCCCACACATTACAGAGCAGCACTATGCCTCATAACGCCTCTCTCTCCTCCTCTCGTTCCCTCCTTCTCTCTCTCTCTCTCTCTCACTCCCTCGCTCATTTCTCACACGACCCCCGTGCACATGGCTCCTGCCTTGCCTTCTCGTTTTTCTCTCAATTTTTCAATTCACAAATCCATGTGGCATGACAAGATACATCTTATGTTGCCAAAGCACAGAAAAGAACATGTACACTTGAATACATAAACACAGATCTAGACATAAAGTGTACAGACAAATAATAGGCAAATGCACTCATTGGTTGTCCCTCTGTTTATGGCAAGTAACATTATTTTCCGCTAGTGCATGTTATGTGTTCCCCTATAGGGGAGCTTTTGGTGGTCATTTAAATTTCCGAATTCAGCATATTGTTTAAATAAAATTCTCCCTTATTTCCTGGTAACTTCCACTTTTTCTCTCTCTTCCGTCCATCCTATATCTCTCTTCCACATTCTATCATCTACATCCCCTTTTTACACCTGCACTCCCCCTTTTCTGTCTTTTTCCAGGCCTGGCTTTGTTTTCTTTATCACCTCATCCTATAGTTACTCTACCTGCTTTCATGTGAGCCAGGACTAGGTCAGACCTGGGTCAAAAATGCATTTGAAATACTTTATCTTTTCAGAAGCTGAAAATTTAAAAACAAGTGCAGATCCCTGCAAATTTAACAAAAATATATAGACTAACCAAAACACTGAAATGTGAATGTGAATGAAAGAATTTTGTTCTGAAAATCAATGAAACCACGTCTCTTTTTTCTCTTACCAATGTCTAAAGGGTTAAAAGGGTTATTTTGCCCAGGTCTGATACAGCCCTCTCATTAGTTCCTTTTATGTAGTCATTATATTTCTCTTCCTCCACCTCTGTTTCTCTATCTTTCCCTCTGCTCGCTCAACTTCTCGCAGATCAAAGTTTACACAGAACACGACACAGGGATATGCTGGTAATTAGGCGGGAAATATTAACTATGATGTGTGCTTGTTAGAGGGTACACTGTTACATCTATGCCCCCTCAATTTCTCTCTCTCCTACCCCCCCCCCCCCCCCCCCCCCCCCCTCTTCTCTCTCCTCTCTCTCACCCCTCTCCCTATCTCTTTTGTGTGGCTGCCTGCATCTTTTTGTGTTCCTGTCATAATTTCTCCCAACCCACCACAGTCATACTCCATGTCTCTGTCACTCACTTTCTTTATCTGTCTTTCTCTCTCTCCATCTCTGTCTCTTTCACCCCCTCCCACTCCATCTCTTTCTCTTTTTCTCTCATTTTTTATTTGCTTTTAAACAGTCTTGGCATTCTTCCCCTGTCCCAGATGGTGGTGGCTGTCTGTCAGGACTTTGCTGGGCTTGTGTGGTGTATTTTGGGCATTTTTGTGCATTGGTGACGTGTGCATGTGCGTGTGCACGTACGCACATATCGGTCTGACGCACGCTAATTCACACTCTTTCCTTTATCTGGAGGGGAATATAAAAGAAAGAAGCCCCTGGTGAGAAGAAGGGATGGAGGTGGATTTCACTGACCACTCCTAAGAGACGGGAGTGGAGGAACAGGGAAAGAGAGAGAATGAGAGCAGAGAAAATGGCAGTTATTCATTCTCACATTCCCGTTGTGTGGTGGCCAACATGAAAGAGAGAGAGAGATGGAGAGAAAGGGAGAGGGAGAAAGAGAGAGAGAGATGGAGAGAAAGGGAGAGGGAGAAAGAGCGGGAGAAAGAGAGAGAGAGATGGAGAGAAAGGGAGAGGGAGAAAGAGTGAGAGAATGAGAGAGAGAGATGGAGAGAAAGGGAGAGGGAAAAAGAGCGAGAGAATGAGAGAGAGAGATGGAGAGAAAGGGAGAGGGAGAAAGAGCGAGAGAATGAGAGAGAGAGATGGAGAGAAAGGGAGAGGGAGAAAGAGCGAGAGAATGAGAGAGAGAGATGGAGAGAAAGGGAGAGGGAGAAAGAGCGAGAGAATGAGAGAGAGAGATGGAGAGAAAGGGAGAGGGAGAAAGAGCGAGAGAATGAGAGAGAGATGGAGAGAAAGGGAGAGGGAGAAAGAGCGAGAGAATGAGAGAGAGGTGTGAGATTACAGCATATTTTTGGATTCCTTCACCATCACAGACTTACGCAGTTTCACACACAAGCACCACAAACACGTGGGTTATGAACAGATATATGACAAAGGATAGTTTTATGTGCCGTAGTAGTTAGGTCACTAATACCTTTGTGTGCATTAAGTGTAAGAGCACAATATTCATGAGCCCTACGTTTTAGGGCACTAATGTTTTATGGGCAGTAAATTAGTAAGGTATTAAGTATTATGGCATTAATATTCATGAGGAGTAATAGTTAGGGCACTAATGTTTCATGGCACTAATATTCATGGACACTAATGTTTTGGGCACTAAATGTTAGGGTGCAAATCCTTTTTGTACACACAAAACAAATAACATGACCAATGATTGGTCATGGTATTTGTTTCGCACAAATCATTGGTTGTGTTATTTGTTTTGTGTGCGCTAAAAGGTTTTACACACGCTAAAGGTCTTAGTAAATCAGGCCCTACATATCATGGCAGGAATATCCATGAGCAGTAAGAGTTACAGTAAAGGCGTACTGAACTTTGTGAAAACGTAATATTGTATAGCTACCTGGTCCCCGATATGAGTTGTAATATTCAAGCTCATTTTCATGACTTGCTCCTGTGGTCAGCAACTGGCCAGCAGAGAATGACGTTATTTTCTCTCTCCATTCACTCCCATTGCATGGCAAAAGGGTCTCAAAAGCACACTTTTAGTAAACAAATGCAAACAACGCAGATTATGCCAATATATGAAATCATGACATCTAGAACCGAACGTTTGAAACTTTTATAACACATTTTGATTGATTTGAACTATTTTCTGAGAAAACTAGCAACTATTGCTAACTTGCTCGTTTGGTTTATTAACGCTTCAGGAAGTTGCCCGCTTCAGGAAGTGGTTGGAGTTCTTATACAGTTCTGTGGTGGGACTGTGACTGGCGCAAGAACGAAACAAGGAAGTTCCTCATAAGCTAACCTTTGTTTGGAAAAAGTGTAAAATATCATGAATGGAGCTTTTTATGTTTGCAAACGTTCAGTTCAGGATGTTGTGATTTTATATATCGGCATAATCTGCATTGTTTGAATTCATTTATGTGCTAAAATTATGCTTTTGAGACCTGTTTCACCATGCAATGGGAGTGAATGAAGAAAGAAAAAATGTCATTCTCCATCGGCCAGTTGCTGACCACTGGAGCACGTCATGAAGATGAGCTTGAATATAACTCATATCGGCGCCAGGTAGCTAACTATACAATATTTTGTTCTAACAAAGTTCAGTATGCCTTTAAAGGGTAAGTACACCCTAGATCAGTAGTTACCAAACTCGGTCCTCGGGGACCACTGTGTATGCTGGTTTTCGTTCCAACCACAATTTCAATCCCAAAATTCTAACAAGCTGTTAATTTTTCTTAATTAGTTGCTTTTCATGATTAGAGGGATTAGCCTATTTACCCTCTTAAGCCACATCATGTCAGAAATAGCTATGCATGTCATGAATAATAAAAGTCCAATATGATCAAACTAGATCACAAACTAGATCACTTTTTTCCCGCTGTAAACGTGTTTGTATGCCTACCTTATGATGAAATTATTCATGCATTCCATTATTTCAACAATTCTGAAATAATATTGTATATCATAAAAAACTGGTAGAAAAGCATCTTTGTGCTGCCCCTAACGGTTTAAATTTCCTTTCTTCTCCCCACACTGGCCCCGCCCCAATCGTGATGTCAGAGTACCTCTTTGGAGGTACCTCTACATCATATGGATAATTGTTGTCGCCCACAACAGAAACAGCAGGCACCTGATTGGTTAGACGCACTACGTTACTTTTGAGGTGAGAAATAGGCCATGCAGTTGCTGAATCTTGATTCATATTTGATGTGCAACCTCTAGTTTGAGAGTTTGATCCGAGTTATACAAAATCATTTGTACAATGTACGTTCATTTATGCAAATTACACAGCTCCTCCGACCCCCAACCCTCTCCCTTGCTCACCCCATAAAGTATTTTTCTAAATTGTGTAGTAGGCGGAGACAGGCTGAGACAGTGTGGGTGTACTTACTCTTTAAGGCATTAATGTTTCATGTGTGAAAGAAGTTGGGGCACTAATGTTTCATGAGCAGTAAGTGAGGCGCCCGCAGGATTGCTTACCAGTGTACGTAGAAAAAAAAATCGGTAAGTAACGGTAATTGTAATAAGGCTCATCTGTAACCAATTAAATTAAGGCATTTGAGTTAGTATTGTTTGACACTCTTAGAGATTGACTTTTTTTTGAAGTTTTCAGACACTTGAATTTCTAAATTTTACTGTAGCTGAGGTAGACAGCGTGCCTACTCTGTGTACAGTCAGGGGCGCCACTGGTTTAATGTACATGCAGTTGTAGGTAGAGTGGGGATTTATGGGAGTTGTGTTTTCAGTGAAATGGTGGTGTGTAGCCTACACAGCTATCATAGAGACATTTTGTGGAAAACCACATTAGGGAACGCCATTTAGCAACAAATTAAACTTCCCCTGTCCATCACCACCAAAATGTTGAATAAATGCCTGCACTTTTCACAGATCATTTTATTTCCATTTTTTCAATGAAGAAGAATATAACAGTTTATCACTTCACACCACGCAGCGGACTGATGTACCTATAAACACCTCTGCAGGTGTATGTGTGTATCTCAGGTGTGTGACTCCGGCTCGAAGGAAGCCCATGTGTCGGATCAGGGTGCGAGGCCTGCGTCATTGGGATGACGTGAGCGGCCGGTACAGGGGGGCGAGGTGGTAGGGGCTTCATCTGTTTAGGGGGAGTCTGGACCCCTCAGTGGGTCTGTTCAGAGTTATTTATAAATGCCGACAGACTGCAGGAACAGAATGAGAGACCAGAGGACTAGATAATGTGTGTGTGTGTGTGTGTGTGTGTGCGCGCGCGTGTGTGTGTGTGTGTGCGTGTGTGCGTGTGTGAGGGCATGCGCCTGCTTGCATATGAAATTGCATTTAAACCCCCTCTAAACCATTTGGTTATGATAAGGTATGAGGAGGACAGGAGTCTGAGTATTGAGGTATTAACTGTGAGATTGTGTTCAATCAGCCTTTATGCATTCTGTGATATTTACCCGTGACACAAAGGGATGTAAAAGACAAACACATCCATCTGCCTCACCCTGCTGGCTCCCCCTCCATCTGCCTTTTTCCCACATTCTCTCTCTCACCCCTTCTCACTCTTATATTTCCTCTCCATTCTAATCCCTTCTTCCACTAACTTTTTTCCTTTGTCGTCCTCCTCTTTCTCTCTCCTCTTTCTCTCTTTCTCTCTCCTCTTTCTCTCTATTCGCTTGACAGTCTGCGCCTCACATAATTATTTAATCACAGTGATTAATTCAGCCCAAATTAAATCTCTTTGGAGTTCACTCTCTCCCCACTCTTTTCATTTTATAATCTTTTTTTAGCACCAGTATTTGTTGGCGCTGAAAAATAAACCTAAAGTATAAATAGTTTTGTAGCTGCTGCCATCTATGTGCTTCCTGTCAGCTGATGTGTGACACCACACTAGTTTCTGTCGAACTCATTGAAAAACTCCCAGCCTGAATACCGGTCCTCACTCCCCCCATTGGTACAGACACCCACCCTTCCAGCTGTCAATCTCTCCCTCAGCAAAGAACCGGCCAGTCAAGATTTGAGCTGCTGCAGTTTTTGGTAACGTTGACAGGACACAAATAAGATGTTCCCGGTGTGTTTCCACAGCAGGACTGACCTGCTGAACGCAGAAATTACGCAGAACGCAGAAAAACGCAGTAGAGACATACAGTTGAAGTCGAAAGTTTACATACACTTAGGCTGAAGTCATTAAAGCTAATTTTTAACCACTCCACAGATTTCATGTTAGCTAACTATAGTGTTGGCAAGTCAAGTTAGGACATCTACTTTGTGCATGACACAAGTAATTTTTCCAACAGTTGTTTACAGACAGATTATTTCACTTTTAATTCACTATATCACAATTCCAGTGGGTCAGAAGTTTACATACACTAAGTTGACTGTCCCTTTAAATTTTTAATATTTGGTCGCATATCCTTTGCATGCCATGACTTCCTGATGTCTGTGACCCAACAACATCAAAAGACTCTTGATATCTCATTTTCTGGTACTCTTACAAGCGATATTATAACGTCTCTGCATTTGAATGGATCTCTATGGGAATTGGGGGGTGGGTCTAGATTTAGCTGTAAATTACACTGGTACAGTATGGAAACACATGGTTGGCTAAATGGCTCTAAGTCATCAAGGGTCTGATGTATCGAACAAGCCTTAAATCATCACTCTGCTGCCAGAAATACAGTAGATATGGATGGATAACTTGAAGGGTTTCTTCTCCTGATTTATTTTTCCATAGCGTTCAATAGGAGAATTTGTCAGGAGAAACAACCCTTAAAGTGATCCATCCATATCTACTGCATATCTGGCAGCAGACTGATGGTTTGAGGCTTGTTTGATACCTCAGACCCTTGATGATTTACAGCCATTTTACCAATCATGTATTCCATACTGTTCCAGCATAATTTACAGCTAAATCTAGTCCCACCTCCCAATTCCCATAGAGATCCATTCAAATGCAGAGACGTTATAGTATTGCTTGTAAGAGTACCAGAAAATAAGATATCAAGAGCCTTTTGATGTTGTTGGTTCACAGACATCAGGAAGTCATGGCATGCAAATAATATGTGACCAAATATTAAAAATGTAAAGGCAAAGTCAACTTAGTGTATGTAAACCTCTGACCCACTGGAATTGTGATATAGTGAATTAAAAGTGAAATAATCTGTCTGTAAACAATTGTTGGAAAAATTACTTGTGTCATGCACAAAGTAGATGTCCTAACTGACTTGCCAATACTATAGTTTGCTAACATGAAATCTGTGGAGTGGTTAAAAATGAGCTTTAATGACTTCAACCTAAGTGTATGTAAACTTCCGACTTCAACTGTATGTCCCTAGTGCCAGAATCTTTCTCTCAAATGCATAGGAGAATGTCTCTCTTTATGTATACACCCTTACATTTTTCTTTTTACTTTATTCAGACAGGGGGAAAGCAGAGGAGAGTTACATGAGATGGGATCACAGCACAGAGGTTACCGTCGTGTGGAGTTGAGTCCCGGCTGAACAATGTGATTCATAAATGGGCTGGATTCATGAAGCCTGCTGCTTGCCCTGTGGACTGTAACACATGATCACCCCTGCTGCCCTGTGGACTGTAACACATGATCACCCCTGCTGCCCTGTGGACTGTAACACATGATCACCCCTGCTGCCCTGTGGACTGTAACACATGATCACCCCTGCTGCCCTGTGGACTGTAACACATGATCACCCCTGCTGCCCTGTGGACTGTAACACATGATCACCCCTGCTGTCTGAGACAATTTCCAGATTTACTTTCATTTAGTGGATCTAATTTTCTCTCAGACATGTATTTGCAGAGAAATGTTTGAAATGCACAAGCACATGAGTATGATATGGGCAAGTTTGACCCTATGTGGACTTGCTTACGCATACACACACACACACAAACCATGTATAATTCTGTATGACTCACTGTACAAAAAAAAGTTTATAAAAGGTCCTTTCCCATCATGGTAACTTGTTTATGCACTAGCCCTAGTCCTAGTACAACAGAAATATAATTTTAGACATTACAGACATCAAATACTGTGGTACATAATCTACATAAAACTCAATTCTGCATCCATAAGCAATTAGTTTACTGCATGCATTAAAGTAGCACTGTCCAAAGAAATCCGGTGAGCTTGCAGGTCCAGCTAGACAGAACTTAGATCTGTTTCTTTTGCAGTTTTAACACCTTTGGAGATAGAGAAAAAAGAGTAATTATACTTTTTGAACATTTTTTATTGTCAGTATGTGTAATATCAAAATGAGCATGCAGTTGATATTTATGTTTGTATGTGTAGGAGTGTCTTGCATGAGTGTGTGTGTGTGTGTGTGTGTGTGTTTGTGTTTGTGTTTGTGTGTATTAGGTGTGTGTATGCATGTGTATTAGTTCTGTGTGTGTGTGTGTGTGTGTGTGTGTGTGTGTGTGTGTGTGTGTGTGTGTGTGTGTGTGTGTGTGTGTGTGTGTGTGTGTGTGTGTGTGTGTGTGTGTGAGGGTGTGTGTGTGTACCTGCAGGATATTGATCAGGCAGCAGTAGAACAGGCTTTTGCAGAGCAGGAGGGTGATGGAAAGTTTGATGGTTTGCAGACTCTGTCTCAGGGACACACCCTCTGAACAACAACAACACCACAAGAACTTTATTAAGGTGAAGGTGAAGGAACAAACAAGATCTTTATATAGCATGACAAATTTTACCAACAGCAAGTTAGCAAACAGTCCACTTCATCGTGCAGTCCCTGGGCAAGTCACAAAAGTCCACTGGACAAAATGTTGTGTTTTCGGTTTTTGGAAACAGAACCTCCAAAAATCATACCTGGGGCAGTTATGGTTTTGTCCAATGGCTGTGTGAGATTTCTGTGCGTGACAGCACAAGAATAGGACCCGCCTCTGACCCAGTCCTTCTCAGAGATGGACAGGCGAGCAGTGCACGAGAAAAGACCCACCCCCTGCGGCCCTGTGCTTTCGATTGGTTCGTCCAGGTGGGAAGCTTTATCAATCACCTGCCATTGCAGAAAATAACAGAAGGACTGTGAGATGTGAAAAGAACCCAAACTGTTAGTCATACAGTCAGTCGTACACAGGGACAAACGAGGTGAACTGAAACAGACAGATGGAAAGACTGTCTACATTTAAGGTACTGGGATGGCCAAGGTACAGGTGAGTGGGGAACACTGCATACCTACAGCAGCGTTTTCCCAAACCCTGGGCCCAAACCCACTTGGTGACATCATCGGAGGGTTTGACCTGACTGGCTTCCTTTATATAAAATGCTTTCCACACACATTCACAGTCACACCAGTCAAATTAAACACTGCACTAGCTGCTGGTGAGTAACTAGGCACAGTGCACACACCGCCATTTTCACATGCAAATTCAAACATTTGAATTTTATATTTGAACACTCGTTAGGCTTCCCTTTAGAGAAGGGGCGAGTCACAGAAAATGCGCTTATACAGGACTCACTTTCCCAGGGGCTCCCAAAGTCTTCCATCTCAAGGCCCAATAAAATGCCCACAAACCCCCCACAATCATTTCAAGAGACAAACATGCTATTGGACTCTTGCACATTTAATTTTAAAATTAAAAAATTCTCACTCACACATATGAAATTCTCTCATACACATAAATAGTATTCCACACTCACCTATTGGTGTTAGTGTGTGCGTGCGAAGATTTCACTGATAAGCATGAGAGTTCAGCAGCTGTATTTGCGCAAACGCCTCATATGTGCGTGCGAGAAATTCACAAGAGTATTGCCTGCGTGTGTGCATTCATAATTGAGGAGTGCAGTACTCTCTTAGCCAAGAATTACAACTGCTCATCCCTACAAACATACAGCATGTGTCAGCTTTTCATAAGAATATATATGCCCAAACTACATAGATCAGTGATATGCAGGAATTCATATGAGTTTCATATTAGGGCGTAAGAGTTAAGTTTGAATTGCGAACCAGAAGGCAGCTCACAGACTTCAGAGATTCTGACCTATGCTGGGAATCACTTTAGGCTGCATTTAACCAGCATGAAATGTGCTATACAAACCCAGCTTATCAAAAAAAATGAATAGTGAAGCACGTTTATTTTATCTAAAAATGTAATCTATGCATGTTATGAAATATGGCAATACAAATTAAATATTCTTCAAAGGGAAAATATTTTCTCTATTTTGATGGGGCCCATCTGGGTCTCATTTTCAGACCCCTATAGGGTCCAAACCCCCCATTTTAGGCTCCCATGCCCTGCCCTACCACCTTTGGAATTTTGAAAATATGTAGATTTCTCTGATGACATCATAAAGACCTTAAACATGTCAAGGAGGGAAATAAGACGCCACTGAGTCCCCATGCTTTCTTTCTCTCTGGATTATTTCTGTGCTTTTAAATTTTTCAATGCAGAGTGCAGAGGTAGATGGAATTTTTGATCAGTCCCATAGGTCAGGTGAGCCAAAGATCAGGATATTAATAATATAACATTGCCTACACAGGAATTTTATTGTATTATAATTTATTTTGAATCACATAGAAGCACAGGCTATGTTGTGGGGAGTTCTGTTTTGTTTCTAGATTTATTTATTTATTTATCTATTTATTTATTTCAACGTCATTCTGCTTGACTGGTAGGTGGGAAATATAGGGTGTTATTTTATGATTTATTGCAATCTGCTCCTTCCCTCGTCAAAAATGAGCCGCAGAAATACATTTACATTTCATTGACAGAAAAATGCGCTCTGCCCACATGAAGCTAGTGTGTCAGGTGATATGTAATCGATTGGGGGGAATAAATTCAACAGCTCAATAAAGATTGTCACCTTACCTTTTCCTGTGTTTAGATTGAGAAACACAGGAAAACTATTGCTGTCACAGCAAACCATTGCTGTCACAGTCGTTAAATGTAGGCTATCTTTCTGTAATTTCGTAGAAGCTACATTTCCTAATCCTGATGTAAAACAGTGTTTGTGTTTCTTTCTTCTCACATTATTTACACAGATTATTGTGTTTACTAAACAGGTAGGCCTATTGTTCAGTATTGTAGTATTGCAATGTGTGTGGAGGTGGACATACAATTCCGGTAGCCTACGTGTATTTCTAAAAATACATGCTCGGCTACAGTTTGATGGTGGCTCTGGATATTGGCTCTGGCGATAAAGCGATACTGCAAAGATTTTAGATATGCTCCGCCTACCCTCTTTGGTTACTGTCAGGCTAAACTCAAGATATCGCCAAAGAGTCCTGGCGCCGCCATGTGGGCATCGTAGGATTCCACACACACACACGCGCACGCACGCACGCACGCACAGGTAGTAAAAAGACTACCTTTCCGTTGCGTTTCCAGGCAACGCTGAGAATTGGCGGGTAGAAGTCACGGATCAGGCAGACTAGAGTGACCTTATGGTTGGACTTGAGCTCACTGCAGGACGAGGAGAGAAGGGTAACGGCAGGCGGTTGGTCGTCACGATCTGAAAACAGAAAATACAGTATGCTGCCACTGAAGCACCCTACTAACTTTTGCCTCCAAAGGCCTAAACATTTTTGTATTAAAAATTTGAAACGGCTTTGGAATTTGGTTTCCACTAACGTTATTAAAGTGCTAAACGCTAACAAAGGGTAAAGGTGTTGTTACACGATGCAATTTCCGCGCAACTTTGGTTGCGGCAACTCGTTGCTGGTGATGTCATTTTATGCAATTCAACTGTTACACGACGCAATTCGCAATCAATTTAAATTGCACGCAACGACCAATCAGAATCAAGTATGTATGTAGCATTCGATATTAGGCCGGATCCGTTTATTCCGTTAGATACAAATATCAAGTCTTGATCACTAAATTTAGCTATCGTTACAATTTTTCTCTTTTAACATTTAGCTAGTTACATTTATTTATTTTCGCGATGTCTAAAATGCTGCCAACAAGGAAATGCAAAGCCTTATGTGCGTTCATTTTATTAGTTAGCCAGTTCGGTTAGGTAACGTTAGTTAGCCAGTTATAGTTTATGATAATTTAGCTAGCTAGTAACGTTATCGTAGTAGGCTACGCTCAGACAGGTCTGCGTTCGCGTGTGATCAATATCTCTGTTCTGATTGGTTATTGCATGCAATCGGTTGCATGAAAGTTGAACTGCTCCTAACTTGTTGCAATCAAGTTGCACAGAAATTCCAGGGAATGTTACACGAAGCAATCTATGAGCAACTCAGCTGCAACTTAGTTGCAAGCAACAAAAATTGCTTCGTGTAACAACACCTTAACGTTAATATAATTCTTGGTATTATTAAGCCTACAGTATTCTATGATAACGACATTTACAAGTTAGCTACATAATTTACCATACAGCCTATGTGGTGCAATATTGGGGTAAGTTATTGCGTTTAATAAAACGGGTAATTCTGACCACGCATTATGATTGGTTGAGAGGCGTTCAAAGCTGTGTCTATATTCGCGATATAGTACCCCTATGATGCAATAATACACCTGTTTACCTGGACGTTTAAATTAATATCACTCCGCACGTCCGCAGCTACCCACCTTATATAATAATATAAGCTAGCTACCCACCTTATTTTTACGAACGTGCAGGTGTTCTCATTTGTATGCTTGCTTGAAAGTAAACTAGCGTTATAGCTTATTTGTTCTATAACGTTAGATAATTGTGATAAGTTACATTTTCAGCTAACGTTAGATATCTTACCGCCATTTTTTAAATGCTGCTATAAAACATAGTCTATTATGCTCCTTATTAGATCTTATTAGATAATCTATTTATGGTGAAATAAAAATAAGAATAGGCTACATGTAACGTTAAACGGAAAATGAGCATTGTCTGTTAGAACGACATTCTCGTGTTTCAGAGAATATAAAAATAAGTAAAGTTAGCCTACGGTGACGTTACATAAGACGATATATAACCAATATACTACGATGTAACCCCATACAAAAGAGAAAACTTACCGAGAACAATTAACTGCGGTCAAGCTATCACGGGTTCGGAAAAAGACGGTCAAGCTATCACGGCTTAAAATATACGTTCGCAAATATACTAGAGATTACGTCGGAAACGCGGTCACGTGCCCTGCGTTAGCTGTAAATGAAATTGCTCAGAGAGAAGCAGCGAGGATTGTACAACGTAGAATTTTTGCCTTTTTTTCTTTATTTCGCAGAATTTTAAACGTTTACACAATTATCACAATTATGCTTTCAATTACAATTTCAAGGAAACTATATAGGCTACTACGATGTTTTGTAATACATGAGCAACAGTGTTGGTATGAATTGCAGGTTACATATGAAAACTAATATTTTAAAGCATTTAACTCCAACAAATCAAAGGGATTGTACAAATCAACACATAAATCTAGTTTATGTCTAGTGAATATCAGAAAATTTTATGGTGGGGATTTTTAATAATTAAGCATCAAAGTTGGTACAGTTTGCTATGTGAAGAGAAAACCGCTATGGGTACCATATTGGAGGCCCTATAACTTGATCAAATCAAAAAGTTTGTTCAGAAAAACACTATTACCATATACTAGATGTGCTATAGTCTATCCACAGTGAATCACAGAAAAAGTTGTTGTGGGGATTTTTAATAATTAAGAATCAAAGTTGGTACAGTTTGCTATGTGAAGGGAAAACCGCTATGGGTACCATATTGGAGGCCCTATAACTTGATCAAATCAAAAAGGTTGTTCAAAAAAACACTATTACCATATACTAGATGTGCTATAGTCTATGTACAGTGAATCACAGAAAAAGTTGTTGTGGGGATTTTTAATAATTAAGCATCAAAGTTGGAACAGTTTGCGATTTGAAGGGGGAAACCCGCTATGGGTACCATATTGGAGGCCCTATAACTTGATCAAATCAAAAAGTTTGTTCAGAAAAACACTATTACCATATACTAGATGTGCGATAGTCTCTCCACAGTGAATCACAGAAAAAGTTGTTGTGGGAATTTTTAATAATTAAGCATCAAAGTTGGAACAGTTTGCGATTTGAAGGGGGAAACCCGCTATGGGTACCATATTGGAGGCCCTATAACTTGATCAAATCAAAAAGTTTGTTCAAAAAAACACTATCACCATATACTAGATGTGCTATAGTCTATGTACAGTGAATCACAGAAAATGTTGTTGTGGGGATTTTTAATAATTAAGCATCAAAGTTGGTACAGTTTGCGATTTGAAGGGAAAACCGCTATGGGTACCATATTGGAGGCCCTATAACTTGATCAAATCAAAAAGTTTGTTCAGAAAAACACTATTACCATATACTAGATGTGCTATAGTCTCTCCACAGTGAATCACAGAAAAAGTTGTTGTGGGGATTTTTAATAATTAAGCATCAAAGTTGGTACAGTTTGCGATTTGAAGGGAAAACCGCTATGGGTACCATATTGGAGGCCCTATAACTTGATCAAATCAAAAAGTTTGTTCAGAAACACACTATTACCATATACTAGATGTGCTATAGTCTATGTACAGTGAATCACAGAAAAAGTTGTTGTGGGGATTTTTAATAATTAAGCATCAAAGTTGGTACAGTTTGCGATTTGAAGGGAAAACCGCTATGGGTACCATATTGGAGGCCCTATAACTTGATCAAATCAAAAAGTTTGTTCAGAAAAACACTATTACCATATACTAGATGTGCGATAGTCTCTCCACAGTGAATCACAGAAAAAGTTGTTGTGGGAATTTTTAATAATTAAGCATCAAAGTTGGAACAGTTTGCGATTTGAAGGGGGAAACCCGCTATGGGTACCATATTGGAGGCCCTATAACTTGATCAAATCAAAAAGTTTGTTCAAAAAAACACTATCACCATATACTAGATGTGCTATAGTCTATGTACAGTGAATCACAGAAAATGTTGTTGTGGGGATTTTTAATAATTAAGCATCAAAGTTGGTACAGTTTGCGATTTGAAGGGAAAACCGCTATGGGTACCATATTGGAGGCCCTATAACTTGATCAAATCAAAAAGTTTGTTCAGAAAAACACTATTACCATATACTAGATGTGCTATAGTCTCTCCACAGTGAATCACAGAAAAAGTTGTTGTGGGGATTTTTAATAATTAAGCATCAAAGTTGGTACAGTTTGCGATTTGAAGGGAAAACCGCTATGGGTACCATATTGGAGGCCCTATAACTTGATCAAATCAAAAAGTTTGTTCAGAAACACACTATTACCATATACTAGATGTGCTATAGTCTATGTACAGTGAATCACAGAAAAAGTTGTTGTGGGGATTTTTAATAATTAAGCATCAAAGTTGGTACAGTTTGCGATTTGAAGGGAAAACCGCTATGGGTACCATATTGGAGGCCCTATAACTTGATCAAATCAAAAAGTTTGTTCAGAAAAACACTATTACCATATACTAGATGTGCTATAGTCTATCCACAGTGAATCACAGAAAAAGTTGTTGTGGGGATTTTTAATAATTAAGAATCAAAGTTGGTACAGTTTGCTATGTGAAGGGAAAACCGCTATGGGTACCATATTGGAGGCCCTATAACTTGATCAAATCAAAAAGGTTGTTCAAAAAAACACTATTACCATATACTAGATGTGCTATAGTCTATGTACAGTGAATCACAGAAAAAGTTGTTGTGGGGATTTTTAATAATTAAGCATCAAAGTTGGAACAGTTTGCGATTTGAAGGGGGAAACCCGCTATGGGTACCATATTGGAGGCCCTATAACTTGATCAAATCAAAAAGTTTGTTCAGAAAAACACTATTACCATATACTAGATGTGCGATAGTCTCTCCACAGTGAATCACAGAAAAAGTTGTTGTGGGAATTTTTAATAATTAAGCATCAAAGTTGGAACAGTTTGCGATTTGAAGGGGGAAACCCGCTATGGGTACCATATTGGAGGCCCTATAACTTGATCAAATCAAAAAGTTTGTTCAAAAAAACACTATCACCATATACTAGATGTGCTATAGTCTATGTACAGTGAATCACAGAAAATGTTGTTGTGGGGATTTTTAATAATTAAGCATCAAAGTTGGTACAGTTTGCGATTTGAAGGGAAAACCGCTATGGGTACCATATTGGAGGCCCTATAACTTGATCAAATCAAAAAGTTTGTTCAGAAAAACACTATTACCATATACTAGATGTGCTATAGTCTCTCCACAGTGAATCACAGAAAAAGTTGTTGTGGGGATTTTTAATAATTAAGCATCAAAGTTGGAACAGTTTGCGATTTGAAGGGGGAAACCCGCTATGGGTACCATATTGGAGGCCCTATAACTTGATCAAATCAAAAAGTTTGTTCAAAAAAAACACTATCACCATATACTAGATGTGCTATAGTCTATGTACAGTGAATCACAGAAAAAGTTGTTGTGGGGATTTTTAATAATTAAGCATCAAAGTTGGTACAGTTTGCGATTTGAAGGGAAAACCGCTATGGGTACCATATTGGAGGCCCTATAACTTGATCAAATCAAAAAGTTTGTTCAGAAAAACACTATTACCATATACTAGATGTGCTATAGTCTATGTACAGTGAATCACAGAAAAAGTTGTTGTGGGGATTTTTAATAATTAAGCATCAAATTTGGTACAGTTTGCGATTTGAAGGGGGAAAACCGCTATGGGTACCATATTGGAGATACTATAACACCAAATCAAAAGGTAATCCCATAATAAATGAGCATCAATATTGCTACCTATTGCTGTTTACAGGTAGAAACTGGGTACCACTTTTCAGTTAATGTTACCACAATGTTACACCAACAGAGGTGTTTTCAAAACAGCACTACTAGCATGTGATAGGTGTGTCCTAGTGTAATGAAACTCGAAATCGGATTTTTACATGAACTTTTTAATAAATCAAAATCAAAATTGGTACCTTTACTTTGTACAAAAGAAAACTGGTAAGTGTACCACCAAAAAGCATTAAAAAAATTATAAAAACAAAACATGCAACTGTAGTGCTGGAGGACGGAGGACAGAGGCAACTTCACGGATACTTCACTTTATTAGCTAAAAACAACACACACTAAAACCGACAGGTACAACTTGAATGTAGCAGCAATGACAATACTTCCTGTGCAACACACTTATATATCCCCCTAACCCCACCCACAGTTCCGGGGTGAATTTGTTACCCCTAGTGTTCACCACATGAGCCCCCCCAGAATTCGCCCTAATAAACAAAATCAACGTGGCATGGAGGGCGGATGGCCCGGCCGCAACGACTCCGGGAGGAGGGGCGGGGAAAACAGCAGGAGTGCAAACGGTCTCCTCCTGTCGGACGGGGCGGGGGGCAACGGAGACGGGGGGGGGGGGAGTGAGGGGGGAGGGAGGAGGCTGGCCCGGGGGGCGGCCCCGGCGAGGAGGCATGGCCAAGTCCACTGGTTGATCCAAGTCCAGGTGTGCGGGTTCAACGCGGTCCACCGAAACATGCTCAGGCTTACCGCCGATGTCCACTACCAGGTGCTTGGCCCCGTGCTCCAGGACCCGAAACGGGCCGTCGTACGGGGGCTGCAGTGGGCTGCGGTGCGCGTCGCGGCGGATGAATACATAACCCGCCGACCGCAGGCCTGGGGGCACCTGGGATGCAGGGACGCCATGCTGAGTCGTGGGGACAGGGGCGAAGACCTTGGTGCTGTCCAGCAGGGAGGCACGTTGTGCCACAGCAAACCAGGGGTCCGTCGTGTTGGGTATGAACTCCCCGGGGACCCGCAGCGGCTGCCCGTAGACCAGCTCGGCCGAGGAGGACTGGAGGTCTTCCTTGGGGGCCGTCCGGAGTCCGAGCGTGACCCACGGAAGTTTGTCGAGCCAGTTGCCGTCCGTCAGGTTGGCTCGGAGGGCGGCCTTCATGGACCGATGGAAACGTTCGCACAGGCCGTTGGCCTGGGGGTGGTAGGCGGTGGTACGGTGGAGTTTAACCCCCAAGCCCTCCGCCACGGTGCTCCACAGCTCCGAAGTGAACTGCGGGCCACGGTCAGAGGAGAGGTCAGATGGAGTGCCAAACCGGACAACCCACGTCCCGATGAACGCCCGGGCCAGGTCAGCGGCCGTCATCGAGGAGAGGGGGACCGCCTCTGGCCAGCGGGTTGTCCTGTCCACCATGGTGAAGAGGTAGGTGTAGCTGTGGGATGGAGGCAGGGGACCCACCAGGTCGACGTGCACATGGTCGAACCTCCGCTCGGGCACGGAGAAACGCTCCAGGGGTGCTTTGATATGGCGGTGGACCTTGGTGCGCTGGCAGGCTGTGCACGCGTCGACCCAGGCTCTCACATCCTTTTTGAGCCCGTGCCACACAAACTTCGCCGCCACTAGCCGCACCGACGGCTTCCTGCCCGGGTGAGACAGACCATGCACCGCCTCGAACACGGGGTGCCTCCAGCTGACAGGAACCACCGGCCGAGGTGGACCTGAGGAAATGTCACACAGGAGCGTGGCCCCCGAGTCGCCGAAAGCTACCGCCTCCAGGTGCAGCCCTGTATCCGCCGATTTGAGGGTCTGGATGCTGGGGTCGGTGGCCTGGTCCGCGGCCATGCGAGAGTAGTCCAAGACCAGCTGGACCACTCCGCTCTGGAGAGGCAGTCAGCAACCAGGTTGGCCTTACCCGCCACGTGCTGGATGTCCGTGGTGAATTCAGAGATGAAGGAGAGCTGCCGCTGCTGGCGGGTGGACCACGGTTCCGCTGCTTTGGACATAGCGAATGTGAGGGGCTTATGGTCCACAAAGGCAGTAAAGTTGCGGCCCTCCAGTAAAAACCGGAAGTGTCTGATGGCGAGCCACAGACCGAGGAGCTCCCTGTCAAAGGTGCTGTACTTGCGCTCGCCGGGTGACAGCTGGCGGCTGAAGAAGGCGAGGGGCTGCCAGGCACCTCCCACCCATTGTTCATACACCGCACCAACGGCGTAGTCGGAAGCGTCAGTGGTGATGGCTATGGGCGCTGTGTGCGAGGGGTGGGCCAACATGGCTGCCTGGGCCAGCGCAGCTTTGGTGTCTTTAAAGGCCCCCTCCCGCTCCGCGGTCCACTCGATAGTCTGGTTGGGGGTCTTGCCCTTTAGAGCCCCGTACAGTGGTTGCAGGACGTGAGCGGCCCGAGGGATGAAGCGATGGTAGAAGGTCACCATCCCAATGAACTCCCTCAGCGACCGGACTGTGAGGGGGCGTGGGAAGGCAGCGACCACTTCCACCTTCGAGGGGAGGGGGGCAGCCCCCTCACACGTGACGCGGTGTCCGAGGAAGTCGATGGTGTCCAGCCTGAACAGACACTTCGCCCAGTTGACGATCAGGCCGTGCGGGCTGAGCCGCGCGAAGAGGGCCCGGAGATGAGACAGGTGCTCCCCCTCGGTGGCGCTAGCGATGAGAATGTCATCCAGGTAGACAAAGATGAAGGGGAGGTCCCGAAGCACAGAGTCCATCAGCCGCTGAAAAGACTGAGCAGCGTTTCTCAGTCCAAACGGCATCCTCAGAAACTCGAAAAGTCCAAAGGGTGTAATGACCGCCGTCTTGGGGATGTCCGGGGGATGCACAGGCACCTGACGGTACCCGCGCACCAGGTCCACTTTAGAGAAAACCCGCTTACCCGACAGGTGTACTGAAAAGTCCTGAATGTGTGGGACTGGGTAGCGGTCGGGCGTGGTCGCATCGTTGAGGCGGCGGTAGTCCCCGCATGGCCGCCACCCGCCACCAGGCTTGGCGACGATGTGGAGGGGTGAAGCCCAAGGGCTGTCCAAGCGGCGGACGATGCCCACCTGCTCCATATGCGCGAACTCCGCCTCGGCGACGGCCAGCTTGACGGGGTCGAGGCGCCTGGCCCTGGCGTAGACCGGGGGCCCCTTAGTGCCGATGTGGTGCTCCACCCCGTGTTTCGAGGTGGGCGCAGAGAAGGTGGGCTGGGTGAGGTCAGGGAATTCAGCCAATAGACGAAGGTACTGGTTCTCCTCCGAGAGTGAGCTAGACAGCCCGCTATAGACGGCCTCCCCGCGGGTGCATGCGAAGGAGGTGAAAGTCTGTGCGTCGACCAGGCGGTTGTTCATCATGTCCACTAATAGTCCATGGGCGCACAGAAAGTCTGCACCGAGCAGGGGGAAAGCGATGGACGCAATGATGATGAAGTCCCAAACAAACCGTTGACCCCCGAAACATAACTCCACTGACCGCATGCCGTAGGAGTGGATGGGGCTGCCGTCAGTGGTCGCCAACTGCGGCCCTTGCTCCCCACTCATGGTGTCCATCTCTGAAGCGGGGATAACGCTCCTCTGCGCACCTGTGTCACAGAGGAACCTGCGGTTGGAGATGGTATCGCGGATGAAAAGCAGCCTGCTGGTGTCGCCAGCGCTCAGGGCCACTACTGAGCGCTGGCCTTCCCGTTTCCCGCCGGTTTGAAGTCGCAGGGGGAACGGCACTGCTTAGCTCTGGCGCCGAATTTGGCGTGGTAGAAGCAGAGGCCCGCTGTAGCTCCACGCTGGTCAGGAGGCATGGCCTTGTCCCTGGTCCCTGTGCGATAGGCTGGCGGTGGGACGCTGACGGTGGGAGCTAGCAGGTCTGGGGACGAGCGCTGAGTAGCCAGGAAGAACCGGTCCGCCTCTTCGGCAAGGGCGCGGGGCTCTGTGATGGTGGTGTTGGCCAGCGCTACCTGGACCCGGGCTGGCATGTTGCGCAGGAATAGTTCCATAAACAGGAAACAGGGTTTCTCCTTACCCAGTAGGTTCAACATTTTCTCCATAAGCACAGACAGTTTACTATCCCCCAGGCCTTCGATAGCAAACAACCGACGAGCTCTCTCGGCAGTAGACAGTTCAAAAGTCTTAAGCAGCAGAGCCTTGAGAGTCACATATTTATCTGCGTCAGGGGGGTCTGTGAGGAGGCCTACTAGTCTGGAGGCCACGGAACTTCCCAGTGCTGCTAGAACGTAGTAGTACCGTGTGTTGTCATCGGTGATCTTCCGGATCTCAAACTGTGCCTCTACCGTCGAGAACCATGCTGCAGCTGACGATTCCCAGAACTCCGGCAGTTTAAGCGCAATGGCATTCGTAGCCATAGTTAGCTTAGCATCAGCGCTGTTAGCTTCACGTTAGCGCGGCTAGCTTAGCGTAGGCGCGGTCTTCGTACACTTAACTTTAACAAAAACCGACGTCGAGGTCACCAGTGTAGTGCCAGAGGACGGAGGACAGAGGCAACTTCACGGATACTTCACTTTATTAGCTAAAAACAACACACACTAAAACCGACAGGTACAACTTGAATGTAGCAGCAACGACAATACTTCCTGTGCAACGCACTTATATATCCCCCTAACCCCACCCACAGTTCCGGAGTGAATTTGTTACCCCTAGTGTTCACCACACAACCATTGCTTAATACACTCTTTTCCCTTTATTACACACTGTACCTCAACCAAAATAAAAATAAAAATGGCCCACATGATGGGTTTTCTGTTCAGTTACGTAATTTTTTTATCAAAACCTTGTGCAGCTGCTGCAGTTCCACTCCTCCAGGGTTTCTTCTAGGGCAGAATCTGGTACTGGGGTACAGTTTGGATGGTACCAGATTGCACATGAGGCGCATTGAACCATAACTTCGTTATTGTGTGCTTCTGCGTTTGGGTAGGATCTTCATTGTTCCACATCCCCAGGCTCGGGGCCGAGGGGCTATCCTTTTACCACCCCGAGCCCGGGGGGGGTTCACCCGGACTATATTTCGGGGCACACCTCCAGTAGCCACGTCACCGTGTCATCATCCAGAACCGACAGACCATGCATCCCATTGGGTGCCCGATAAATCGGGCAGTCCAGGATGACATGGTCTGCGGTTTGTTCCTCCGCGCCACACTCGCAGGCTGCGCAAGAAGCCAAGCCCCATCTGTGCATCGATGAGCGGAAGCGCCCAACGCCGGTCCGGAGGCGGTTAAGCCTCACCCATGCCAGTCTAGGCAGGTCCACCCCAATAGGGGGAAAACCGACGTCTGGGATGAAGTCACGGAGTCTAGAGGTGTTCTCCTCCCACTCCGTGCTCCAGATGTAATCCGCCCACCGTGCCGCACTGATGTTAAGATCACTGCATTGCTGCAGGAATTCCTGTGCGGCAGGCACAAATGGGTGTCTCGACTTAAGGCGCCGGGGAGGCTCAGCAATTACAGCGAGCCTTTCGTGGAGCAGATGGTTTGGCTCCACGGCCCGGCACGCGAGACGTGCTGTGGCTCCCGCACGGCGAAGGATGCCTGCAAGAATGGAAAGATTGTCCACGGGAGTGGGACGCAGGCATCCTGTCACGATGCGCAAGGCTTCGTTAATGGGCGTATCGATGAGGCGGGTGTGGGCACTGCGACACCATACCGGTGCGCAGTACTCACTAGTCAAGTAAACAAGGGCCAGGGCTGCCGTACGCAATGTTCTTGCGTCGGCGCCCCAGCCTGACCCGACAAGTCGCCTCATCAATGCCACACGAGATGTTAACTTCTTGCGCAGTGACTCAAGGTGTCGGCGAAACGTGAGCGACCTGTCCAATGTCACGCCGAGGTAAATTGGCTCAGCGCAGCATGGCAGGGGTGTTCCGCCAATATATATTCGGAGCTCACGTTTAGCCTCCCTGTTGTTAAGATGGAAGGCCGCCGACACCGTCTTTGCCTCGCTGAGCTTCAACCTCCATTTCCGGAGGTATGCCACTAGTGTCTGCATGTCCTGGCTCAAAGTCCCCTCCAATGACTGCCAGTCTCCAGCGGAGTACACCAACGCGAGGTCATCCGCATAGGCATACTTCCGCGAGACTGTATCAGGCAAGTCATAGGTGTAGATATTATAGAGGAGGGGGGCCAGGACAGATCCCTGGGGGACGCCGTTCTTGAGGCGTCGTAACCTGCTTTGCTGTCCGCTACCGGTGGTGAGGTTAAAGCTGCGATTTCGGACAAGCTCCAGGATCATACTGACCATGTGCCTGTCCGGCAGCAAGCGGAGCAGCTTGCAGGTGAGGCCGCGGTGCCATACGGTATCATAGGCAGCCGTCAGATCGACAAAAACGGCTCCGGCCTTCTTCTTGAACGAAAAGCTGTCCTCGATGTCTTGAGTCATCAAAGTGACTTGGTCTACGGTCGATCTCCCTCGTATACCCCATTTTTCACAAATTGTGATGCGATTTTATTTGCAGAAATGGGGCAGTGACGAGGGGTGTCTTGACCTGCCAGTGAGGTTGTTCAGGATACTCCATGCCTTGCGGCTGGAGTGCGAGAAGTCGATGGAATTGACAGCCTCCTCCCAGCGCTCTTGTCTCCTCCGGCCGAGTCTTGACAACAGGGCTGTAGCAGCCCTGTTTGACTCGGTTCCGGCAGGAGCTCGAAGGAAAACGTGGTAGAGGTTCTCGCACTCCGCATCCCAGCACGGTTTGTAGCTATTGCGACGTCCGCGTGGGATGGATTTCTTGGCCGCTTTCACTAACATGCCGCAGAAGTCCCGGTATGCCTCATCCACGTTGTTGGTATTAGGCGATGGGAGACGCCACGTGGATTTGTTAGTGAGGAGGCGGAAGCGTTTCCAATTGGCCTTACGGAAATTCCATCGCTTCACCGGCTCACTCGGGATAGAGTCCACGAGTTTAGGCACGGTTATCAGTGATGGTCGATGTTGGGACCGCAGGAACTTTCCGAGCACACGTCTGTCCGGGAGCCGGTTGTCTGCACCGACACTCGCAAATGCCACGTCAGGATTCGTCCCAGTGTTCCAGCGACCGGAGAGAAAACTGGCTGCACCCTTTGGATCGTATAACAGGGCCAGGCAGTTGTTAGCTGCCCAAGCAGCCAGGTTCTCTCCGTTGAGTGTGTTGGTATTATACCCCCAGTCTTCATGCTGACAGTTAAAGTCGCCAGCATAGAGACAGGGGTGGGGGAACACCGGGACAGACACCGGCGTGAATCGCGAGGGGGGAGGCTTGTAGACGTTTACGATTTTAAAACCGGCAACGTCCACGCACAACCACTCAATCTCCGAGTCAGCCGGAGATTGGTCGGCGAGAGTCCAGCTCAGCCTTTCATGGACAAACGTGGCAAGGCCGTGTTTCCTGCTTAGGATAGACCCAGCTAGTGTAAAATTTGGTAATACTAGCTTGTCTGCTGAAACGCAATGGGTCTCCTGGAGGAGGATGACGAGGGCCTTGGTGGTATAGGCCAGCTGCTCGATGACGCTGATCTTGTTGGAGGTGAGTCCTTCGGTGTTCAGCTGCAGTATTCTGGGTTGGAGGCCAGCGGAGTAAGCATAGCGGGTTTCCCCCTTCAAATCGCAAACTGTACCAACTTTGATGCTTAATTATTAAAAATTCGCACAACAACTTTTTCTGTGATTCACTGTGGATAGACTATAGCACATCTAGTATATGGTAATAGTGTTTTTCTGAACAAACTTTTTGATTTGATCAAGTTATAGGGCCTCCAATATGGTACCCATAGCGGTTTTCCCTTCACATAGCAAACTGTACCAACTTTGATTCTTAATTATTAAAAATCCCCACAACAACTTTTTCTGTAATTCACTGTGCATAGACTATAGCACATCTAGTATATGGTAATAGTGTTTTTCTGAACAAACTTTTTGATTTGATCACGTTATAGGGCCTCCAATATGGTACCCATAGCGGTTTTCCCTTCACATAGCAAACTGTACCAACTTTGATTCTTAATTATTAAAAATCCCCACAACAACTTTTTCTGTAATTCACTGTGCATAGACTATAGCACATCTAGTATATGGTAATAGTGTTTTTCTGAACAAACTTTTTGATTTGATCACGTTATAGGGCCTCCAATATGGTACCCATAGCGGTTTTCCCTTCAAATCGCAAACTGTACCAACTTTGATGCTTAATTATTAAAAATTCCCACAACAACTTTTTCTGTAATTCACTGTACATAGACTATAGCCCATCTAGTATGTGGTAATAGTGTTTCTTTGAACAAACTTTTTGATTTGATCAAGTTATAGGGCCTCCAATATGGTAGCCATAGCGGTTTCCCCCCTTCAAATCGCAAACTGTACCAACTTTGATGCTTAATTATTAAAAATTCCCACAACAACTGTTTCTGTAATTCACTGTACATAGACTATAGCACATCTACTATATATTAATAGTGTTTTTCTGAACAAACTTTTTGATTTGATCAAGTTATAGGGCCTCCAATATGGTAGCCATAGCGGTTTTCCCCCTTAAAATCGCAAACTGTACCAACTTTGATGCTTAATTATTAAAAGTTCCCACAACAACTTTTTCTGTAATTCACTGTACATAGACTATAGCACATCTACTATATATTAATAGTGTTTTTCTGAACAAACTTTTTGATTTGATCAAGTTATAGGGCCTCCAATATGGTAGCCATAGCGGTTTCCCCCCTTCAAATCGCAAACTGTACCAACTTTGATGCTTAATTATTAAAAATTCCCACAACAACTTTTTCTGTAATTCACTGTACATAGATTATAGCCCATCTAGTATGTGCTAATACTGTTTCTTTGAACAAACTTTTTGATTTGATCAAGTTATAGGGCCTCCAATATGGTAGCCATAGCGGTTTCCCCCCTTCAAATCGCAAATTGTACCAAATTTGATGCTTAATTATTAAAAATTCCCACAACAACTTTTTCTGTAATTCACTGTACATAGACTATAGCCCATCTAGTATGTGGTAATAGTGTTTCTCTGAACAAACTTTTTGATTTGATCAAGTTATAGGGCCTCCAATATGGTAGCCATAGCGGTTTTCCCCCTTAAAATCGCAAACTGTACCAACTTTGATGCTTAATTATTAAAAATTCCCACAACAACTTTTTCTGTAATTCACTGTACATAGACTATAGCCCATGTAGTATGTGGTAATAGTGTTTCTTTGAACAAACTTTTTGATTCGATCAAGTTATAGGGCCTCCAATATGGTAGCCATAGCGGTTTCCCCCCTTCAAATCGCAAATTGTACCAAATTTGATGCTTAATTATTAAAAATTCCCACAACAACTTTTTCTGTAATTCACTGTACATAGACTATAGCCCATCTAGTATGTGGTAATAGTGTTTCTCTGAACAAACTTTTTGATTTGATCAAGTTATAGGGCCTCCAATATGGTAGCCATAGCGGTTTTCCCCCTTAAAATCGCAAACTGTACCAACTTTGATGCTTAATTATTAAAAATTCCCACAACAACTTTTTCTGTAATTCACTGTACATAGACTATAGCCCATGTAGTATGTGGTAATAGTGTTTCTTTGAACAAACTTTTTGATTTGATCAAGTTATAGGGCCTCCAATATGGTAGCCATAGCGGTTTTCCCCCTTAAAATCGCAAACTGTACCAACTTTGATGCTTAATTATTAAAAATTCCCACAACAACTTTTTCTGTAATTCACTGTACATAGACTATAGCCCATCTAGTATGTGGTAATAGTGTTTCTTTGAACAAACTTTTTGATTTGATCAAGTTATAGGGCCTCCAATATGGTAGCCATAGCGGTTTCCCCCCTTCAAATCGCAAACTGTACCAACTTTGATGCTTAATTATAAAAAATTCCCACAACAACTTTTTTTGTAATTCACTGTACATAGACTATAGCACATCTACTATATATTAATAGTGTTTTTTTGAACAAACTTTTTGATTTGATCAAGTTATTGCGCTTCCAATATGGTACCCATAGCGGATTTCCCACTTCAAATAGCAAATGTACCAACTTTGATGCTTAATTATTAAAAATCCCCACAACTTTTTCTGTGATTCACTGTGGATAGACTATATGATTGATGCTTAATTATTAAAAATCCCTACTGTAAAATCTACTGATATGCACTAGACATACACTAGATTTATGTTTTGATTTGTACAAATCCTTTGATTTGTTGAAGTTAAATGATTTCAAATATTAGTTTTCATATGTAACCTGCAATTCAATACCAACCCTGTCGCTCATGTATTACAAAACATCGTAGTATATTCAGTTTCCTTGAAATGGTCATTGAAAGCATATTTGAAAAATATGAAGAAAAAAAGGCAAAAAATTATTTGTTGTAGCCTACAATCCTCGCTGCTTCTCTCTGAGCAATTTCTCGCAGCACGTGACGGCGTTACCGACGTAATCTCTTGTATATTTGCGCACATAAATTTTAAGCCGTGATAGATTGACCGTCATTTTCCGAACCCGTGATAGCTTGACCGCAGTGAGCCACTGCCAAAGTAGGCAGGGCTGAATTGCCACGGATGTTTGCAACCATACAAAAACGGATTACGATTTTGACCAGAATTAATTAACGTTAGGATATGTTAATTTACGTTTTATATTGTAGGCTATGCTGGAATTACATTCAGGCAAATTGACTCCCCCGTGTCATTGACAAAACTCATGAATGCAACTTAAATTATAAATGAGGCTATATCTCTACATTTGGAGGGGCAGCCCTGGAAAAAACCATCAGGTCAAATACTCAACCAGAGAATTAACCAATCTTTCTATTTTTACGTCCATAATTTGCATGCGGAGATTATATTTGCACAGCAAATCTCAATCTCACCCATTTATTTAATTGCTCAAGCAGTAATAAATGCATGATTCGCAAAAGTTTTTGTAAAGACGGTTACAAATGTTGAACCACTGTGACTCCCCCGATACACGGTGTGGAGCTCCATTACAAAAACATCAAATTGGAAACAAGTAGACTAATGAAAATTATATAGCCTAGCTTAATGCTCGTTTTGTCGATATTTAATTTTGGAATCGGCCTACCTTTACTTTGGTGGTGCTGTTTACAATTTATTAGTAGTCTAATAGAGGAAGAAAATGAAAAAGTAGAGGGAGAAAATTGATAGAAAGGGAAAGAAAGAAAAGTGGGCAAATGGAGCTGTTTATTGCGCTGGTGCTGAAACTCGAGAAAGCCGATGCCAACTTGACAAGCTTTACCTCCGGTCTCCGGATAAAGATTAAATGCATTGAATTTACCTGCATACATGATAAAATTATTTACCAAATCGGGGGGGAAAATGTAGTGTAAGATTTTTTTCGTTACATGAAGACCGATAAAAAAAGTGTTTTACTCTAACGAGATGGAAGGTTGATTTATACCTCCATGTGATAGTCTCTTGTCTCAAGAAGTTTTTTTAAAGTTCCCACTTGGGAGGTTTTAAGTTTTTGTTGCAGTTTCTGTTGTGTATTGTATAATGTGACCTCTGTGAGCCAAACTGAAACAAATTCCTTGTATGTGCAATTTGCAAACTTACTTGGCCAATAAATCTGATTCTGAAATTTTTTTAGTGGCTTTTGGGGGGTTTTAGGCACGGTCGTGCCCAATATTCCTATTTTCCACTTTTTAAGCCTAATACATTTTTTCAAATCCGATCCCTCATATTCGTTCACAGGAATCCAATCGAGCAGCAAGCCTATATTTAGTCCAGAAACACCACGCAGCAAAGACATTAAACACCCTATGGTGTTAAATGCACACCAGGAGATAGGCCTGTTATTGTACAGATAGACAGCTGTAAATTCTTAAAGTGCGTCTCTGGCAGCACAGAAATAAACTCCACTGTCTCCAGGCTTAAGGCTCTTCAGCTCTAAAGTAAGCTCAATTCCGGTGCGACTGGACTCCATTCGGTCTGTCACATCTGACGGAGCACTGGAGAGATCTGTTTTGGAGGAGGAAGCGTAGGAGAAGGCAAGCATCTCCAGTCCTGTGCGTTTAGAGTTTGGTGGGCCCCGTCGGTACCAAGTAAGGCTGTTGGAGTCGGAATCCGTCCTGCACCAGAGTTTCATGGTATCATCCACGTGGAGCAACTGCGGTTCCACTGGACTTTGTTCGGACTTAACTTGAGCCTCAGCAGCTGAGAGTATTAATCACAAAATTCTACCATAACTGATACAATATTGTGTAAATAATTCAAACAATTTATTATTACTATTATTAGTATTATTATTAAGGAAAGTAAAAACAACATGATGACAATGAAACAGGACATTAAAGAAAACAAAAAAATATGAAAATATGAATTCAAGGGCACATTGAAGAAGACGCATTTAGAAACAGGCACACACAGATAGAAATATGAAATAACTAACAACCCAGAAAACGTGTGGAATTATCAATCCACAACCGTCTACATCTAAACCAGAAACTTACGTCTCATGCGGTCTAGAGCAAAAATGAGGCAAACCAGCGCCAGACTTTTAATGGTGTCCATATGAAACATGATGTGGAGAAAGATCTCTAAAGCACACAGAGAGCACAAATCTCTATTCTTATTTTGCTATTCCGGCAGCTTTCAGCTGTGGTTTTCTATCGTTCCACTGTCGCTCTCCCCTCCGTACAGACTTACAGACTCTCTCTGCCTCTCTTCAAACCTCACTTGTAGGTGGTGCAGTTGATGGTTAGTTGGTTTCTGCATGCAGGATGGGGGTGTGGTATAGATGGTTTCTGCATGCAGGATGGGGGTGTGGTATAGATGAACGTGCACAAATGCACACTAACACGCACACACATGCACACACACACATACACACTCACAGACACACACACAGACACACATACACACAATCATTTGCTCACATACAGGAAATATGTACACAAAGGGCCTTAGCATGTCTCACCTCTTTCCAAAGGCAAATACTGAACACAGTATTCCAAAAAGATCTTGGTCGCCCGCAAAGCCATTGAGCTAATCACTGACACCAGGTCCTTATCTAATAGAAATTTCAGATGTATTTGCTCAAGAACTACACTGGGTTACACTAGGACCTTTACACCTCAGTATGTTGAAAAGGACATTTGAGCACTTTAAGTGAGCACAGAGAAGATGTTTTAGCATATATTACTGCTTGCTTTTGGTAGCACTGTTTGAGAATATTACATTTGGTCAGATTTTGTCAACTGGGTCACACACTGTACTGGAAAAGATCTATGACCTCACTTCCTGTTGTTTAACTGCTGACTTCCTGTCTCTTGTTTATCTTTTTTCCATCTTGGTGGTAGAGAGACTTTGCAAGAGAATCAAGAACATTGCCCTGAAAACAGGTGCTTTAGATAAAAAAGCATAAGCATACACACACACACACACACACACACACACACACACTTCCAGTCAATAACTCTGGCTTCTTCTTACTGCATAGCTTTTAAAGTTGTCATATTTGCCAGATTTTAATTTAAGTATTTTACTGACATTTTGAAACACCAGCTGCTGCTGCACTGGAACACACTTGTGACTCTACTTCCTGTCGTTGAACTGTTGGCTTCCTGTCTAGATCAGGGTGACACACATTTTTTCCTCACTATTTTAGTGATGACTTTGTGGTGTAACAAACTCTTGGGCAAAGCAGAAATTCTGGCAAAGAGAGTTGCTTTTGTTAATTAGTTTTTTACAATCACTTTGGCACTAAGAACCTTGAGTGTAACATCCGCCGTTTCCCTCCAGTCCACCTCTCTTTCGTTTCCTTCATTTTCCCATTCCTTACGTTTTGTGTCGTATTTTTCTGTTTACCCTGTTCGTCTCGTTTCGGTGTCCGTTGCAGGCTGGGCGTGGTCCCCATTTAGTTCCTTGTTTTCTCCCCTTATTGGTTAGCCTATCACTCTCTTGCACACATTCCACACTCCCTTTAGTTATTCAATTAGCCCTCTCGCCTGTTCTCTTCGTTACTTAAGTTCCCCTCTTTCTCAGTTTTGTTGCCAGTTAATTTTCTCTGCTCCGTTTGAGATCACTCCCGGCCAGTCTGTTTGCTACTCTATTTTGCCCTAACCTGTTTGTTCTGTTCCTCGTTCCAGCCCGCCCAGCCTGCCTCCTGTTCTGCCCTGTCCAGCCCAGTTCCCTTCTCCTGCCCTGCCTTAGTTCGCCAACCCCGTATCCAGCCTGTCACCTTTAGTTTTCCCGGCTTGCTTGCTTGCCCGCAACTTTGTCTTGCTTAAATAAACACACTCCCTGGTAGAGTTTTCATCGAGTCAGTCTCAGAGTCTTGCATTTGGATCCAGTCCAGTACTCACTTGAGGTCATTTTTCAAAATTGTAGACACAAAACTCAAAACAGATAATCGAAATGCCCATTTTTCAAAACTCTAAACACTAACAATCTAAACAATCGCATGAATACAATACACATAAACCTAAAATAATTTGTTCACTGAACCACTTGTTCATAATGATACAACTTACCATCAAAGTATTAGCATTTCAAAATGTAATACACCCATTACAGGGCTTGACATTAACTTTTTGATCCACTTGTCCTTTGGACAAGTGGCTCAGACTTTTTACTTGTCCAGAGGCTAAACTTACTTGTCCGAAAAAATTTAGGCCTATTAAAAAAATAAATAAAACCGACAGAGTTTTGGACAATTCTTGTGATTTATTCGCTTATTAACAACAATTACACAATGCCCGTACGTTTGCACCGTACACAAGCCTTGGACGCGTAGCAGTTGGAAAGTTAGATTCTGTAGATTAAACCATGTAGGGTTGTAAATCGGGTGAAGGGCTGCTCTTCTTTGGCTACATAATAAGCAGTGTGTATTATATAGGCCATTTTCACCAACATATTTTCCTCCATCCTGTGAGGACAGGTGATGGTGGGGCATCAGGTCCCCTCTGTCTGATTCTAGCAGCAGCTTCAGTAAACTGGTGTTGCTTGTCCCCCTGTCAAATTTTGCAAGATTTTATTGATAACATACAAAGCCCTTCATGGTGTAGCCCCTTTTTATATCTCCAAGCTTTTTATCCCTTACCAGTGCAGCCTTAGGTCCGATGGCAGAGCTCTACTCACTGTTCCAAAGTTTAGGTTGAAATCCAAAGGTGATGTGGCTTTTGCTGTCAGGGCCCCTAGAATCTGGAGCAGCCTTCCAGACACAATGGCCATCTCATCTTTTAAATCCCAATTGAAAACTCACTTTTATGGTTTGCTTTTAACTGATTATTTTTTATATACATTGAGCCTTTTATTGCATTTAATTGTATTTTACTACTTTGTATTGTATTTATTTTTATTTGTTTCTTGCATTTAATCTCTATCATGTTGTTTTTTGTTCTTTTATTTTGTACAGCACTTTATAATCCAGTGTTTAAATAAGTACTATATAAATAAAGTTGTTGTTACTATTATTATTTGCATTGTTGGTCAACTTTGGACCTTAACAGCCGTATGCTTCAAATAAAGAAGCATTTAGCAAAAAATATGCCAAATATTTCACGATCTTAAGGTTTTATTTTTGTCTTTTGTCAATGCACAAATAAAGATTCTCCCCCATTTCTGAAATAACTCCCGACTCAGAATCCAATCCCCCAACCTAATGATTTGTCCGTTAACGTTACCTAATATAACGTGTGCTCTCTCGTTGAGACTTGATGCAATGATGTGACAAAGTCGGAATGATAATAATTGCCGACCTAACGTTAGCATTTACCTACACAACTTTTGTCAACTGCCTGAATGTCAGCCAGGACAATTAACGTTAGCTTGCTAACTTAAACTTCACACGGTTTATTTCAATTTCAGCTCATCGTCATTACACAGGAGGATACGTTAGTTAACTTTTTAAGTGCACTTATATGTCTGCAGTATCGGGCGAATCGCGGAAGCTTGTTCGTTTCACCTCGTAAACTAATCTGGAGCCAGCTGCTTTCTCAGGAGCTTGTCCAGGGCTTGGTTAGGTTTTGGAGGCTGCTTGTTTCAATTTCCAGTCAGTCAACGAGCTTCACAATTTGGAACTAAAATTACTCGCACCGCAAAAACTCCCAATCATTGAACCTAGTGATATTCACGTAATGAAGAGAATTAGAGTTTTCAGTGCGACACTGCAACACGTTCTGATCAGACGGAATTACTCACGTTATTCGTTTTTTTTACTTGTCCGTTCGAGCAAGTTAAACTGTATTATGCTTGTCCGGCCACTTTTTTTACTTGTCCCGGACAAGCGGACAAGCGGACAAGCGTTAATGTCGAGCCCTGCATTACATATGATGTGACTGTCTTTTCATTTCATTACAATGCATCTAACTATCAATTAATCCAACTGCTTAAAATGATAAGTAACTAGCATTAGGCCATGTAAAAAAAAAAAAGTTGTTGATCGTCCCCGCCCGACATCCGAAAAAGGCCCCGACGACTTTTTTTTATTATTTTTTATTTTTTTCGTGACGATGGCCAGAAGTTGCAGAAAACACGGGGAAATCCTATTTCTAAGCCATTTGGATAGAAAATTGTACTCACACCGCACTAGGAGATCCTATCCGATCCACTAGGCCTAGCCCTCTAACGACCACCACGCAAAATTGTTAGAACGCATGTGCAGCATGAATTTCAAAACAAAGCCTATCCATGACAGGGCATGCTTATAATTATATTGACCTAGGCTATTAAATGTTTTATGATTGCTTGAACTTTGGTCTATACAGTATTTTATTGTTGTAAAAAAGGTTTTGTAGCCAGATCTGGTCTATGGTGTAGTACAAGCATAAAATCAATAACATACAATCAATCAATGAACATTTATTGACCAAAAATACATGAAACATTACAATCAATATGAGCAAAACTGATGTTGACAGGCTACAATTAAACAGAAGCAATTTGGTCGAGAGACGCAATGTTCTATATATTCTGTCCTCTTTATTTCTCTCTACGGTCCGCTGTACCTGGTGCTTAAATTAAATAAATAAATAAATAAAAACCGCCCTCCCTACGACTTTTTTTTTTTAAAAAGGACGATCAACAACTTATTTTTTTTACATGGCCTTACTAATAATACAAGTTTATGGAAACTGATTACTGTAGCAACATTCCATGTTTAGATCATGAATGTTTTAGGATAAAGAAATCTATTGACACCAATTACTTTGGAACATGAACCAATTTTTATACATTATTTTAGAAATATTTCATTATCATCCTTTATCAGACACTGTTCCTATGGTTCCACTGTTCCAGACAATGTTTTCAGATTTCTCAGTGGTAACCCGGGCGTGCAGGTTCTTCCTGTACAACATCAGGAGAATCCGTCCCTTCCTCACCACCCACTCAACCCAGCTCCTGGTCCAAGTGATGGTGCTGTCCCGCCTGGACTATTGCAACTCTCTCCTGGCTGGCCTGCCAGCATTGGCCATTAGACCCCTTCAGCTTATCCAGAATGCAGCAGCGCGCCTGGTCTTCAACCTCCCCCGACACTCCCATGTCACCCCCCTGCTCATTGACCTCCACTGGCTACCTGTGATAGCTTGCATCAAATTCAAAACATTGGTGCTCGCCTTCCAGGCAGTCCGAGGATCAGCCCCTCCATACCTCCAAAAGCTATTGTTTTCATACAATAATGATAATTCGTTACAGTAATGATGATTGGTTTCACATTGTGGTAAGAGGGTCTGTATCCACCTGCAACAACATAGAAAAAACATGGAGCAGGCAGATGATCCAAGTCAGAATAGAGGTCAAGCAGTGAGAGGAGGAGGAGGAGGAGGAGGAGGAGGAGGAGGAAGAGGTGGTCAAGGGAATGGAAGAGGACAAGTACCCCTTCAGAGGTGGCCGTAGACCTTGCCTTAGAGGAGGGCTTAGGCCTCATCAGAGAGGTGACCATGGGCCTTGCCTTAGAGGACAGCTTAGGCCTCATCAGAGAAGTGACCATGGGCCTTGCCTTAGAGGACAGCTTAGGCCTCATCAGAGAGGTAACCATGGGCCTTGCCTTAGAGGAGGGCTTAGGCCTCATCAGAGAGGTGACCATGGGCCTTGTTTGAGAGGTGGGGGGAGGGTATGTGGTAGAGGACAAGGCCACGGACCAAGACAGTGATGGCAACAGCAAAGAGTGTCCAATGAAATCTGAACAATAGTTGTGGACCTTGTCATAAATCAAAGGAGATCAACAGTGGCCTCAATCAGAACTTTCTGACACGAGAACCGGTAAATCTTCACATTGCACTAAGCATTACTCTCAATTGTCACATTTCTGTATAATGCATGCCACTGCATGCCACAATAGGTGTTAACTTGTGACTGAATGTATTTTTTGTTTTCCCCGACCGAATTGATATACGCCTGACCGAAATTCAGGGGCACATCATTGACAATGATGACATGTTCAACAAGGTGGAGGCCATAAGTCTGCCGACTATTGCATGCATTCTGAAAAGGCACCAGGTGTCTCTAAAAGAGATGGTGCCTTTTGAAAGTAATGCAGATAGAGTGAATCAACTGCATACTGAGTATGTTCAGTTTCAAGATTCCTGTTGTCAAAAATTCAAGTTTGATCTTAATTATTCTTTTTCTTTCAATTTCTTTTTAGAGGGTGATGGAGCTGGATGCTGCAGAGAACCACCACAAACTCCTCTTTGTGGACGAGGCAGGCTTCAACCTAGCCAGAGGTCAGAACTGTTATTATTTTTTGTTTTTCACTGTTGTTGAGGAACACTGCAGTTGAGGATTTGTTTTCACTTTGTAGCTATAATTACTGTATTTGTATTTGTTGCTATGATTCAAACCAACATATGTTGTAATTGTATTGTTAAAAATAAATTCTGATTTTGTTCAATGATTCCACTCTGCTCTACTGTCTCTACAATTCCCTTTATTTAGAACCACAAAAAGAACCATATTGAAACATGTATCAAGTATTTTTTACTGCAATATTAAAGGATTGTAAAAACAACTAAACAGTGAAGCTATCGGTATCTTGTGTGTGGGTGATCTAAACTAATGTTCCTATAGTATTTCATGATAAATTAGTTATTTGAATCAATGATTTTGAAGTGCAATATTACTTCAAAGATATGAATGCATAATGCAAGGTTTTGAACATAGGACAGGCTGTGTTACAAGTGCTGACCATTTTGAGTGTTGTGTCTAAGGTTTTGAAAATTGAGCACAAACTTGTGAGATGAGTGCCAAAGTTATTGTAAAAAACTGTAAGCAAAAAATTGTAAAAAATGGGTTAAATAGAGCAGCACACACAAACACACGCGCACACACACACACACACACACACACACACACACACACACACCTCTGATCAATAACTCTGGCTTCTTGCTGCATAACTTTTAAAGTTGTCATATTTTCTAGATTTTAATTTAAGTATTTGACTGACATTTTGAAACACCAGCTGCAGCTGCACTAGAACACACCTGTGACTCTACTTCCTGTTGTTGAACTGTTGGCTTCCTGTCTAGATCATGCTGACACACACAAAAAAAAACTGGGTTAAGCGCACACACACACGCACGCACGCACACACACACACACACACACACACACACACACACACACACACACACACACATTTTCAGAGCAGTCAGTGTGTATGAATTATTTTATTCTCAAATGTCTTTACTGGGACAGTAAAAAAATTTCAGACAGTGACTACTCTCAGGCAGTTAAGTTGTCAAATTTCACACATAAAAAGGAAATATGGCTGCTACCCTTTCTGACTGGCGAAAAACAAACTACAGCAGATCCATGGATTCGGGCTCTGTCTGGGCTGTCCCTGCAACTGCGGCAACGAGACGAATATCCTCGACCAATCACTGCGCTACACTGCCACCTGCTGCCTCGCAATGCCTACGTTCATATTATCTCACAAATGACACAACCATATGCATATCTATATACAGTACGTATCTCAACAAAAAACATTTTCAATGTAAAAAAATAAAAAAATGCCAAGTTACTCACACATAGCCTAAAAAGCACTGTCTGTTTTTTTTCCCCCATCTTACCATCTCAAGACAATGTGGTCATTCAAACTGTAAATGTCAAATAACAAGAATTGCCTCATGGAACAACACATAATTTCAATTAATGTTTTAAACAGTTGACAAATAATTTCACTCCAGAGAGGATATGTTTATACTTTGTTATCAAGTTTACATAAGAAAATGTGCAGGTTTAAAAATGTTCACTGCTGCTAGAAATTTTTGGTACAATTCACAAACATTTATACCAAGGAATATCATTTAAAATAGAGAAAGGGTGACGAATAAATAAATACAGATAAAATTAGAAATATTTTGACCTAGTAAATAGCCTGCATATTGCATTTTACAAACCTATCCAGACATATATTTACCCCATTAATGTAGCCTACTGTATGTGGGTGAGATGATACCAAATAGGTGAAATAGTACTAAATCTTTTAACATGTCTAATAATAAGAAATGTTATTTGTGAACAGAATGTTGTGAACACAAGAATGTCTAGGCTCTGTAGGAGCACACATGTCTCTATTGAACTCCAAATATTCCACATAAATAAATCAATAATAATAATGCATTTTTTCCATGCTGTGCCTTTCATAGACCCAAAGCAGTGGATGCAGACAATTGTTCAAACATAGCCTATAATGTAGTCATTTTTCTTTTTAAATGGTAAGTGTAACACATTTGAATGACAGATTATTTCCACTATAAATGATTGTCATTGGACAGTTTGATGTGGCACCACATTATCTTGAGATGGTAAGATTAAAAAAAACACAGGGCCAAGTTACATTAAATAATTTAGGAAAGATTAGGTAGCATTGCTTTGGAATAGAGCTAGTTTAATTAGTGTGAGCTACAATAGGCAATATTGTTACTTCCACAGTTTGTACGGTAGGTAGACAGCCTTTTAAGCATGTAGAGATAGTGTACTTTCAGATGGGGGAACTTTAAGCAGGCGTTCTCATTGGCAGATTAGATGCAGTTATGGGGAGAATTATTTTTTGAGGGCATGGATCATTTTTGATGACGAATTCAGCAGGAAGAAGTAGAAGAATAAATGCAAAAATAACCGAAGTTTGGGGCTTTATTGTGTGGATGTGTGGCATTGTACTGTAATGGTTACACAGGGACATTTTGGGACTCTGGCTTTCTGATCATGAGACTGGGCCCCTGCGGAGTCCTTCACAATTAAGACTCCTGATCAGACTGACTCACAATGGAGTGTCTGTCCAAATTCTTCATGTGACTCTGAGATGAACACAGACTGCTTGATCGATCAGGCACCGGGTTGGGCAGGAACACCCCCCTCTTTAGAGAAGGAGAGGGGACATCCCAATTTAACACACACACACACACACACACACACACACACACACACACACACCCACACACCCTGAGGTGATTGCAAATAGCTGGTCCATCTATGTTTCATTGTTGGTTTCAAGGGAATGAGCCAATCTATTGTATGGGTGCCCTAAAGCCATCTACCAATTGGGATCAAAGGGATTTTGACCATAAAAACCCATGTAACTTTACCAAATTGGCTCTGATGGGAAAGGCGCAGCCTTACCCCTACCAGACGCACCACTGAAATTCTGACGGACTTCTGCGTTTCCCAACCCGCATCTTGCCTGATCACCGAGACAGAGTTGGCCTGCCACCGTCCACAGTATAAACCAAGCTGGTTTATTCTCAACAGCTGCTTTGAGGACATGTTTCTTCAAACTGTTCCTCTACTGTCTCCCTTGCGGCCGGACCCAAGTGGAGACCTGTGCACGCCCACGTCGACCTGATTGGAAACCTATCGTGACCCGACTTCGGAGAAGAAGTCTCCAGGAGTCCATGCACCTGCCGGGACCTTGGACGAGCTGACGAGCTGACATCAGTTACAGAATCGGGACTGGCCTTCCCTTTTGTTACCGTTAAGTATTGAAACGCATTTTATTTAGCACTGACATCAATTGATAGGCTAAACCTTGTAATACCCTGTTGAGATCATTTTACTGCTGGTTCCTACTGTTGTTTGTATTTTGTTTTGCTATGCACGTTTCGGTCGGGAATAAACAATTTCCCTGACCTTATAGTTTTACACCGTTAAAACTGTATATGTATGAGACTGATAAAACGAGCGAACCACAAAAGATAGTTTAGCGTGTCATTAACCCATAACACAAACTAACCTTTGTAATGGTAGGACTGTTAGCTTCTATATTTAGCCGTCACATAATTATCATATCCTCTGATTAAGATTAAGTCATAGAATGTTATGTCAATTTTTGTTTCTATTATTCACATATTCATAGTTGTAGCCAATAAAACATATGTCATTGTCCAACCCATTGTCGTGTCTACGTTATTTCACTAAGTTGGGCTCTACTGACGTATAAAATTCTAATTGAGTGTTGAACTTAATTATTTCTGAATAAAAGTGACCAAACCTAGTAGCCTACATTGATTCTGTGTGGTTACATGAGGTCAGAACGTACAGAAGTTACTGTTTTTAAGGGCTGAGAGTCTGTGGTTATTGTGGTTATTTCTGTAGGAAACCCTGAAAAGTGGCAAACTCTCTGTGCTGTATAGGTATGGCGCATGCCCTGCCATACCTGCCATCCCAGTGTATGTGGTAAACAAATGACATACAGCAAAAGTTACATATTCGTTAAATTACAAATTACAAAAAAAAAAAGCAAAGAAATAGGAGGGGTTGGGTTAAAGCAGCTCATATGCCACAGAATACAAATCACTGCACGATTAGACCTGTCGGTATCGGTCGGTAAGCAAATAAACTTCTGGAAATGGTCTGGCCCACAAACTATATGTCACCCCTTTTATTGCCTATTGGAATGTTCCGTCTTGTGCCGAAAGTGCGCGAGTCGATTTGGCGGTTTGTTCGCTCTGCACCGGTCTGCAATGGCGTCTCGCGCAAAACCAGGTGGGCATGAGTGATTCTTATGGATTTTAACTGTACAAAGCTGGTACAAAGACTGAAAAGAACAGTTATCGCTCGTTCAATTTTCCGCTGTACAGAAAGGGCATGCTAAGTTCGCTTGATAGCTCCCTGGCCATGGTTCTACAAAATGTTTGGAGGTTCGCGTTGAAGAACCCAGTACGATTTTAGGGTTTGTGTTCTTGGACAATAACGTTAGGTCTCGTAATCTCCATACCGTCTTATATTTCAGCGTGCTAGTTCAAGTTACACTATATCGTTCTGTCTTTGTATCCTGTCTGCTTTGAATAAATGCGCGATCCGTGTGGCTGTGACTGGCTAACTTTAAATTGCTAGTTGGTTCATTAGAAAGCTTCGTTCTCACTCTACTATTAGGCTGTTATTCGGATAGCCAGATTTGCCGGTCTATCTGCAGAAGATGCAGAGACCAACTTTTACTAAGGAATGGGGAGAACTGTTAAGCTAAGAGAGGGCATGGTTGACCTCGTGTTTCATGAACGAATTTACTATGCCCACAGTGATTGGTTGATGGAGGACCGATCTATGTCGGCGAATTCGTTATAGAAATAATGTAGCGTGAGCTCGAAGTCCATATTGCCATATCAAAATAAAGATTTTAAATGTCTGCTGTCGCTGATTTAACATCAAACCAAAAATAACATTTACTGACATTTGGCTACTTGTCTGCCCCTTACAAGTCTGACAGCTCGTAAAATAATGAGCGGATATGCATTTAATCAGCAGTTTAATCATTAGGCTAGAATAACCATGGCAGATAGCAACAAGTGTGACGCTACATTGTCCTGCAAACGAAAACGAAAACCAAACTGGACGCAAGAACAGCTTTTACTTCTTGCCCAAGTGGTTCACAAAAGGAAAGACATTATTAAAGGGAAATTTGGGGTCGGAATCACTTCAAAAGCCAAGAAAGAAGCGTGGGAATCTATATGCTTCCATATAAATGCTGCTTTCCCACTTATGTCCAGAACGGCTGATGAATGTGAGAAACGCTGGTACTCTTTGCAGTCGCATGCAAGGGCTGAGATTGCAGAATTCAAGCGACCAACATCTCCCACAGGTAATGGGACATTAAGCCAATTATTTTACTGCAATAGGCAACAATGTTTTATTCACGATCTTTCAATGTTTTTAGCCTATACAAAAATGAACATAAAATGAATTTATACATAAATGAACCTCGCTATACATGTCATTGAGGATTACATTAACATAATCTCTCATTCAAAATATTTATTGCATTAATTAGGGGGAGGCTCAGCACCCAAGGCTCTGTCACCTATTTCCTCAATGGTGTACAGTATCCTTGGGCACTTCGACACCAGTATAACAGGGCTGGAGAGGAGCATTGACCCTGCAATGCAATTGCTGAATACGCTCGATGAGTAAGTTTTTCTAACTGAAGATTTTCCTCATGTAATGATTCACAGTTGGGACACAAACACAATTGTTAATGATCATTATGCTTAATCAAAGTCACAGAATCATATCATTGCAATTATTTCCTAAAAAATATTTTTGGAAATGCCTCACCAAAGAAATTTGTATAGGCTACACAAAATATGTTACCAAATCTCTCTCTCACTCTCACTCTCTCTCTCAGGGCCAACAGTTCAGTTGCCATTCATGGCAATACTCCTGCCCTCCTCCCTCCTGTACCCCTTGCTCCTGCCCCCTTCGCTCCAGGCCCTGCTCCTGCCAGTCATGCAGAAGATGGTGGTGGTCCTGCTCCATCTGCATCTCTTTTACAACAGAAATTAGAGCTGGAAATTAGTTTATTGCAAAAACAACATAGGCTACTCGACTCACAAGAGAGGCTCCTCCACTTACAGGAGGAATATTATTCGTTGAAACTGGAGATGCTTAAACAAACAGAATCTCTTGAATAAAAACATTCCATTACAACAATTTGTGTTTTGCCTGATTTGTGTAGATGCAAGGTAAAGCTACAGTTATTGCTGGGTAAGCAGAGGTCCATGTAGCCAAACTGCACTATCACACTATTCAAACTGAAAAGTGACATTACTGTTAGTCTGTGATGCTGCTCTTATAAGTATGATATTGTTTTGATTTACCCAAAGTGTGTATTGGTGAAGTGGTCCCTGTATGCCAGTGGTCCCCAACCCTGTTCCTGGAGATCTACCGTCCTGTAGGTTTTCACTTCAACCCTATTTTGGCACACCTGATTCTACTAATTAGCAGCCCAACAAGATTTCTAGCTGTTGAATGAGGTGTGCTTTGTTAGGGTTGGAGTGAAAACCTACAGGACGGTAGATCTCCAGGTACAGGGTTGGGGACCACTGCTATATGCCAATCCACTTTGCACCACATGAACTTGGCTTTCATCAGCAGCGTTAGCATCATCATTTTCATCTTCATACTCCTCTGGCTGTGGGATATTGCGTTGCTTGCAGAGGTTGTACAGAATGGCACAGGCATTGATGAGCTTACCTGTTGAAATTTAACTGAGGTCCTGGTTGTGGGTGGATGTAAGGCATGAGGAACCACGTCCAGCAGGGATAGCCGCTGTGTCTCCCACCAAGTGACATCCAGCTCTGACATGATGCCTCTCAAACAGCAGCCTCAGGCCACTCTCCAGTAGGATCTGGGAGTCGGGTTGAGCCTAGCCACTTGGCGACAATGTCAAGAACATTGTAGCTGTCATCAAAAAGCCACCTGTGTATTGATGCTATGAAATGTTTTTCCATTGACAAACACGTCTTCATCTTTTGATGGTGCAATAATTTGGACATGCGTCCAAGCTATTGCACCAACTGCACTGTGTAGTCCAGCTATGGTCATAAAATCTCCTTTATATTTTGTAGTTGGCGAACGTAAACTGGAAACCGTATGAATTGTTGGACGATGTGGGGTCTGCAGAGGGCTTTTATTTGGTGTAATATTCTACACGTATTCCCAGCTCGTCTGCACTGCATGGCAAGCGTCAAGATCTTGATCTCCGGTGGTATTGTGTTGCTTCTGTTTGTTGGTGAAGTGACTGCATGCCTGACTACCTCTACTATAATTGTAATACCCTCGCAATCAAGACAATACCTTTTTTAAAAGCTTGATGTTAAATGTTTCTAAAACATTGACTCGATACCAAGGCGGATTGCGGGTAGCAGCCATTTTAGCACTGTTTGTGACTTGGTCTTAGTGACGTAGGAGTCCTCTTGACTACCTCTAACTTGACGCCGATTTAGGAGCTGGTTTTAGAGCTAAAATGCTTTGTGAATTCTTGACCAAAAACTTAGACCTAAAGTTTGGACGGCCACATCCATTATTTTAAAGAGTTTCTCCTAAATCGGCAAGTTAGGAGCTACTTTTAGTCTTAAGGTGTTTTGTGAATATGGCCCCTGGTGGCTATCTAGCTCCAGTCAGAAACTGCTGAAAACCAGCGGAACTACTGACCCTGAAGGCCAGATTTGAGTGTCCCTGTGCTACACTGCTAGAGAGGATGGAGGTAATGTATGAACTGAGTATCTGGTGCGAATCTGTGCTCTCTGTTTCCATCTCAGGTGGGCGTGGCAGGAAGCGCAAGGCGGAGCCTGAGGTGGGGGGGGAGCCAGTGTTGGAGAACAAGAAAGAAAAAGAAGATGAGAAAGAGGAGGGCCAAAGGGTTGTCATAGAGCACTGGTCAGTATGAACGTGTTCTCTATTGGGAGAATTTGTGCAAAGGAGCTGGCCGGGTTCTCTTAAAATTCATTTCTTTCCCAGTTTGAGTATGGTGAATTGGGAGAAAAATATAACTTAGTCGTTCATTGGGGAGGAGTTTGGAATCAGGTTTTTTTTTGTTGTTTTATTGTGTAAAAAGTTGAGGGGTGGTGTAATGCTGCTTGACTATAATGTAATGTAATGTAATGCTTTCAAGTGGTGTCGGATTTAGGGTCTACGCAAGTTTCTCACCAGGAACCTTATGTCCACATGAAAACCTTATGTCGGATGATCAAGTCGGGAAAATCAGGATTCTAGATGCAACACGAACAACAACATGCAACATGCTTCTTCTCCTGTGTTCTGTTTCAGTAAAAGCTGACGGGTGTACGGGCGTAATGCCGAGGGGGTTCGGGGGGCCCTGGAGGCAGCCCACCCCAAACTCAAAGTTCAGCTGAACCCCCTGAAACCCCGGCGGAACAGCTTTGAGGTCACGCTACTGAGCGGGGGGAAGGGTGAGAACTTTGCATCACTGCATGTGGGGGTAGTCACTCTCTCTGCGCGTGTCTAGTCTCATGGTCAGCGAGGGAGGATAAGTATCTGTGCATCTCTCTTTTCAGAGGTGAGTCTGTGGTCTGGGATTAAGAAAGGTCCCCCTCGCAAACTCAAGTTCCCTGAGCCTGCAGTGGTGCTGTCTGCCCTGGAGGAGGTGCTGAAGAGCCAGTAGAACTAGGCCCTGGAGGTCAGAACACAGAAATACCCACTCGCTTACACATACAGACACACACTGCTCACGCACACACTGCTCACGCACGCACTGCTAACATACAGTATATACACAATACACACACACACACACACACACACACACTGCTTACACACACACGCTCACTCACACTACTCACAAACACACATATACACATTACATACACGCACTGCTCACACGTATGTACGCACCCACACGCATGCTCACACACCAGAGGTGCAGAATGAAGATACATCTGTTTTGGGATTTCACACCAACCCATGCACATAATTAATTGGCTCAAGTGTTTATTTTATCTGCTATACTTTGATAAATCACAGCTGGAGTCTGAAGTATGGTGTGTCTTTGGTGTAAATGTTTAAGTGTGGTCCAATACCGGAGTGAACCAGCACTGGTGCATCCAGACATTTTGGAAAATTAAGCCAGAATAATGGGCTGGAACAAAGACCAGCATACACAGTGGCCCTCCAGGACTGAAGTTGTGCTCCTGACATACATTCATGAACATGCATGTCTATGCACATGTATACACTTCCAATGGGAGAGTTTGACTTTTACTGGGCGGGGTTAACATGTACGGTCAATCAGACTTGCTTGAGCCAATCGAGACTTTGCTGCAGCCATACCAAAACATGATTGGTTAAATTAATAAAATGCACAGTCAAACTCCATCCATTGCTAAGTTGAATCCTCACTTTCTCACCAATCACTGCTTTGCTTTGTGTAGTCCGCAGATAACAGCCGCACACAATGAATTACGTTACATTACATTACAGGCATTTAGCAGACACTCTTATCCAGAACGACTTACAAAGCATTTGCATTTATACATAGGATCCATTTATACAGCTGGATATATACTGAAGCAATGCAGGTGAAGTACTTTGCTCAAGGGCACAACAGCAGTGTCCTACCAGGGACCTTTCGGTTACAAGCCCAGGTCCTTAACCATTATACTACACTGTCGCCTACACACAAGTAACTGCAGCACTGTCAAACGTAGAGCCAAATCTTTGTGTTAAATGACATTAAGATGTATGCTGATGGTGCAGTTTGTCCAAAGATCAGAAAACCACTGCGCCTGGGTATCTTGCATGTGACACCTACACCAGTTCTTACGTGTACATGGTGTGTGGAAAAATATTAGTGCTTAATTAAGAACTGCTTACAGTGAAGCAGCTCTTTTTGAGTTCAGTGGTTTTCGGATCCTTTGAAAGTCCAATATATAACACTCCTTGTCCATATTTATCTTCAACAGCCAATCATCTTCTTAAGTTCTTTCTTGCTGGGTGCATTATGACAAAGAATGACCAAAGGGGGCGCTTCCCTGTTGTTCTTTTGATGACACTGCTGCCCTGTGCATTGGACTTGGATGATGGCGCCAAGAAGTGACCACATGCAGAATTGCATCACATATACAGTGCATCCGGAAAGTATTCACAGCGCTTCACTTTTTCCACATTTTGTTCTGTTACAGCCTTATTCCAAAATTGATTAAATTCATTTTTTCCCTCAAAATTCTACACACAACACCCCATAATGACAATGTGAAAAAAGTTTTTTTGAGATTTTTGCAAATTTATTAAAAATAAAAAACTAAAATTTCTCATTTACATAAGTATTCATACCCTTTGCTTTAACGTATTTTTAAAGTATCATATTTCATATTTGGTCGCATATCCTTTACATGCTGTTACTTCCTGAAGTCTGTGACCATCAACATCAAAAAACTGTTGATATCTTATTTTCAGGTACTGTTACAAGCGATACTATAACCTCTCTGCATTTGAATGGATCTCTATGGAAATTGGGGGGTGAGACTAGATTCAGCTGTAAATTACACTGGTACAGTATGGAACACATGGCTGGCTAAATGGCTGTAAGTTATCAAGGGTCTGAGCTATCAAACGAGCCCCAAACCATCACTCTGTTGCCAGATATGGAGTAGATGTGGATGGATCACTTTAAGGGTTGTTTCTCCTGACTTTTTTCCCCATAGAGTTCTATAGGAAAATGAGTCCGGAGAAATAACCCTTGCAGTGATCCATCCACATCTACTCCATATCTGGCAACAGAGTGATGGTTTGGGGCTCGTTTGATAGCTCAGACCCTTGATAACTTACAGCCATTTAGCCAGCCATGTGTTCCATACTGTACCAGTGTAATTTACAGCTGAATCTAGTCTCACCCCCCAATTTCCATAGAGATCCATTCAAATGCAGAGAGGTTATGGTATCGCTTGTAACAGTACCTGAAAATAAGATATCGACAGTTTTTTGATGTTGATGGTCACAGACTTCAGGAAGTAACAGCATGTAAAGGATATGCGACCAAATATGAAATATGATACTTTAAAAATACGTTAAAGCAAAGGGTATGAATACTTATGTAAATGAGAAATGTTAGTTTTTTATTTTTAATAAATTTGCAAAAATCTCAAAAAAACTTTTTTCACATTGTCATTATGGGGTGTTGTGTGTAGAATTTTGAGGGAAAAAATTTATTTAATCAATTTTGGAATAAGGCTGTAACAGAACAAAATGTGGAAAAAGTGAAGCGCTGTGAATACTTTCCGGATGCACTGTATATTGCCAAGCGGAATCTTGTCTACTGTGTTTTTTTTTTTTTGCCCCCCCCCCCCCCCCCCCCCACTGCTGCTGAAATTGTTTTCTGTCCTCTGACTACTTCTGAGTAACGTTTTCTATACTCTGTGATGTTTTTGATGCTCAAATAAAGATGTTCTGCTCTTAATTTTTGTACTTTATTCTGTAAATGTGCAAAAAAAACATTTTCACACTGAAGTCCAAAAAAAGCCTTAATTCAGATTTTTCACCACAATTTCAGCTCCCCATTTGTTATTGGCTGACTGCCGGCCTTTTGTTCCAGCAATTTGCCCATACATTTGACTATTACAGTGGTGGCTTAAAAATATGCACATTGTGTGCACTCTTAAGAAATTAAGTGGTGGGTGGCAGGGTGCCATAATGGTTAGGGACATTGGCTTCCACCTCTTGACCAGTTAAGGTTGTTGAAAACAAGTTTTTAAGTTCTTCATAATGTTTTTTTTTTCTTAACAGTATGTTAAGTTCATTCAGTGACCAGGGGGTATTTCACAAAGCAGGATAAAAGAGTTAAATATTTTGAAGTAACCCAGGCTCCTATCCAATCGGATGTCACCAAATTCAAAATATTTACTAAAGGTAGCCGGCTACCTCCTTAACCCCGCTTCGTGAAATACCCCCGGTCTTGTCAACAATTGAAGCAGTTTGGACCTCACTGCGTTTACCTGTCAGTCGAACACTTAAACATTTAAAACCTCTAAAGGAATTATTTGTACATTACAAAAAAATGAAAGTTTTAGTTGATCTGACTGATGAAAAGTCCTGGGGCATTAACATGGGGCATTATTCTTCATGCATGCAAGAATAAATCCTTCCATAGTCATTAACATTTAATTAAGTCTTGAGATTCTAATTAAGAACACTGAACGGCTTATAACAATTCAGGGGGTAAAATTGTTTTTGGAACGAAAACGTAATTGCACAGTGGTCCCCCAGAACCGAGTTTGGGAACCACTGCTGTAGGCTGCTCTAGGCTTTGACTACTCCATCGACATGTCGAGGCAGTGCGCTTTAAGAAATGCATCCGAATTATTGGTTCATGTCCCAGTGACGTTTTTACTGTGAGACGGAAGTTTGTTCAGCGCGTGTTCGTCATCAGGGATTGATTCTGTCCTGGAACACACAAATTTAATTTATGTAATTTTCAACGGATATTTACGTCCGTAAACGGTGGGGCATATCTGCATAATTCGATATTGTCCATGTATAAAATGACGTCTATATTTATTTATAATTTACTTGATACATTGATTATTTGTTGGATGTTTCGCTTCAGGTGTTCCAGCTAGCTGGGTTGTATTCAGCGAGAGTTAACTTACTGGAGTGTTGGCTAACTTAACTTGCTAAATAAGCTAGGTGGCTATCTCGCTAAAGCTTAATAACGCATTTCGTTGTTTTGGTGTAATGTCTACACCACAGCCAACATTGATGTAATGTTGCTTGCCACAGAAAACGTGTTTCCATGTTCTTGCTCACAAGCTTTCTTGTTAGCTAGCTAGCGAGAGCGAACACATTTATCTGGCTGTTTTGTTGTACGACAACACCGGGGAGTTGTTTACTTCAGAATCGCAAATCATGCTAATTGATGGATAGCTGTCATGACAGCTGTCTTTAGTGTCTTCATTGTAAGCGGTAGATAAATGTACTAATGATCCTGGAATGCCAATATTTACATGCATTGTGTCAGATTTTTACAAAATTTTCTGTTTGTATTAACTAAGCTATTTGTAATCGAAAGTGTGCTGTTATTGCTGATTTTAAGAACTTGTATCTCATAACCCCAAGCCAATACTATAGGCCTCCTAGCAGCATGAGTCTTTTGGTGATGTCATGGGCCTTACTATGTCTACAGACATTGCTGTTGTTCGAGTTTCGTTGCTATGTAGAAATGGCTGTTGCTGTCGTCCTGTTGCTATGCAGGTGATGGCAGCAGATGGCCCAGAGAAGGCGGGGGAGGAAGGAGCGAGTGGGGCGGGGAGTTCAGGTGGCGGCGGGGTGCGGTTCGAGCTGGAGAAGGAGACAGAGCTGCGTTTCGAGGTGGAGGCCGGCGAGAAGGCGCAGCTGGAGCTGCTCTCCGGGATGGCTGAGGTCTTTGGCTCTGAGCTCAACCGCAACAAGAAGTACACCTTCGGACCCGGGTCCAAGATCGCTGTCTTCACCTGGCAGGGCTGCAGCGTGTCTCTGACGGGGAAGACTGAGGTACGGCAGGCCGACGACCGGTCGGGCAATACTGGGGTCCAGTGGGTGTGATACAATGTGGATGTCACGTAAAGACTTTCTTTAGCCGTGTTCTTATTGTTTGTTTTTTGTTTGTTGTTTAAAGTTCACCTGCTCTTTGTATTGTAATTATCCCATAATTCAGTAAAATATAAGTTTGTTCAAAACCCTGTGTGAATTACCCTGTCCAGCAGGTAAAAGGAAAACAAGAACAAGAAAAGGTTTTTGAGAGATGGAAAGTTTTTGCTGAATGGGTATTTAAAAACTGCATCTAGTGATCTCAGCTTGCAGTGTGAGAGGGTTTTACAGCACTCTCTATCGGAACTGGCTATGAACAGCACAGAGAAGAACAGTCTCTCGCTCTCTCAGGTGGCATACATTTCCCGGGATACACCCATGCTTCTTTACCTGAACGCACATGCCGCTCTGGAGCAGATGAGACAGCAGGCAGAGAGAGACAACGAGAGAGGACCAAGGGTGAGTGTGTGTGAGAGAGAGAGTGAGTGTACATGCATGCACAGTAGCTGTATCCCTCTCTCTGTTTACCAAATCATGGTCATGGCACAGATGTGCGTGTGCACAGTAGCTGCATTCCTCTCTTTCTGTTACCCAGGTGATGGTAGTGGGGCCCACAGATGTGCGTGTGCGCAGTAGCTGCATTCCTCTCTTTCTGTTACCCAGGTGATGGTAGTGGGGCCCACAGATGTGCGTGTGCGCAGTAGCTGCATTCCTCTTTCTGTTACCCAGGTGATGGTAGTGGGGCCCACAGATGTGCGTGTGCACAGTAGCTGTATCCCTCTCTTTCTGTTACCCAGGTGATGGTACTGGGGCCCACAGATGTGTGTGTGCGCAGTAGCTGCATTCCTCTCTTTCTGTTACCCAGGTGATGGTAGTGGGGCCCACAGATGTGCGTGTGCACAGTAGCTGTATCCCTCTCTTTCTGTTACCCAGGTGATGGTAGTGGGGCCCACAGATGTGCGTGTGCACAGTAGCTGCATTCCTCTCTTTCTGTTACCCAGGTGATGGTAGTGGGGCCCACAGATGTGCGTGTGCGCAGTAGCTGCATTCCTCTCTTTCTGTTACCCAGGTGATGGTAGTGGGGCCCACAGATGTGCGTGTGCACAGTAGCTGTATCCCTCTCTTTCTGTTACCCAGGTGATGGTAGTGGGGCCCACAGATGTGCGTGTGCACAGTAGCTGCATTCCTCTCTTTCTGTTACCCAGGTGATGGTAGTGGGGCCCACAGATGTGCGTGTGCGCAGTAGCTGCATTCCTCTCTTTCTGTTACCCAGGTGATGGTAGTGGGGCCCACAGATGTGCGTGTGCACTGTAGCTGTATCCCTCTCTTTCTGTTACCCAGGTGATGGTAGTGGGGCCCACAGATGTGCGTGTGCACAGTAGCTGCATCCCTCTCTTTCTGTTACCCAGATGATGGTAGTGGGGCCCACAGATGTGCGTGTGCGCAGTGGCTGCATTCCTCTCGCTCTGTTACCCAGGTGATGGGAGTGGGGCCCACAGATGTGCGTGTGCGCAGTGGCTGTATCCCTCTCTCTCTGTTACCCAGGTGATGGTAGTGGGGCCCACAGATGTGGGGAAGTCGACGGTGTGCCGGCTGCTCCTGAGCTACGCTGTACGGCTCGGCAGGAGACCCACCCTGGTGGAGCTGGACGTGGGGCAGAGTGGGGTACGTTTGGGGGCAGTACAATTGATTCACACTGTGTTGCACTGTGGTTACAGCTGATTGACACATTGTGTTATGATTGATAGACGTGCTGTTGTTACAGGTATCTGTTCCCGGGACGGTGTCGGCACTGTGTATTGAGCGTCCCGCAGATGTGGAGGAGGGCTTCTCTGTTCAGGCCCCTCTAGTGTACCACTTCGGATCCACCACCCCCGGAACCAACATCAAACTCTACAACAAGGTTAGAACCACACCAGAACCAACATGAAATTACAATAAGGATAGAAACAGACCAGAATTTGGTCCCTCTTGTGTTGATGTTTTACCAGCGTTTGTTTAATCCACCTGGGAATATGGTGTTGAGTTTTCTAATCCAATGTCTTTCTGTCCTACGTCTGTCCTCCTGTGTGAAGTGAGATTAAGGGGCTAGTGAGCCAACTTAAGTTTCAACCCTGGGTTTTCTGTATCACAAAGCCGACTCACTTTTAATCAGGGTGTATTGCCATGGCGACTTACTCTGCACGGCTAACCTGCTCCAGGGCAGGTTATGTTAAGGCTAACAAATTGAAACATATAAAAGCTTTTTTGACCTATCAACTCCTTGACTTTTGAAAAAGGCATCTCTATTCCATAGGATCCCAATGAGATATGTGCGGATAGCGAGGGGGTCTCTTCGCAGGGCGAGATTGAGTTCCGCAAAAAATTTTTCTGAGGTCCACAAAAGGCTTGGGGCTTTAGAGACCAACAAAATTTTACTCTGTGTAGTTATCCAGCTAACTCGGTATTCCTGCTTTGTGAAATGCCCTTCAGAACTAAGATGAAACTGTAAGCACTACAAAATGGTTAGAACCACACCAGAACCAAAATCAAACTCGACAACAGGGGTCCTCAATCTAATCCAGAAAGGGCCGGTGTAGGTGCAGGCTTTTGTTCTAACCAGGCAGTTACAGATCTGATTCTACTAATCAACCACAACCGTCTTTGCTAAGGACCTTGATTAGTAGAATCAGGTGTGTAACTGCTCGGTTTGAACAAAAGTCCCTACCCCAGCAGAGGACCCCTGCTCTACAAAAAGGTTAGAACCACACCAAAACCAACATTAAACTGTAAACACTACAAGGTTAGAACGACAACAGAACCAACATCAAACTCTAGAACAAGGTTAGAACCATACCAGGACAACATCAAACTCTATAACAATGTTTGGTAATCCCCCCATAGCTTACATCATGCCTGGCGAAGGCATACGATCTTCCTGCAATTACTGGAGATAAGCCTCACCAAAAATTACTTTGAATTCAACAAAGAATTCTTCTTACAGACCAGCGGCACAGCTATGGGCAAAATATTTGCACCGGCTAATGCCAATATTTACATGGCACATTGGGAGGAGAAATGCCCCAAACTTCCAACTAATTATTTTAGGTATTTAGACGACATTTGGGGAACATGACACATAGCTCAGAAGATTTCAAACACTTCATACAAATCCTCAACACGCACCATACATCTATCACAATTAAACACACCGCACACTATGAACATATAGATTTTTTGGACACTACCACATACAAGGGGCCCTCAAACACACACATTAGACACATAAGTTTTCTTTAAAGACAGAGACACACATGCACTCTTACACAAGGACAGTCTCCACCCGAAGCATACATTCAGAGGCCTGATTAAATCCAAATTGCTAAGGTTCAACAGAATCTGCACACAAATTACAGACTTTGAGGAGGCTACCAAAACCTTCTTCAATGCATTAAAACCAAGGGGGTATTCCAGATCTTTCCTCAGACAGATTCGGAAAACCTTCTTGGCTACAAAACAATAGGACACTAGAAATACCATTCTGCTTATCACTACCTACTCGACATTCAGCCAAATAGCGAACGGAAAAATTAAACGGAACCTGGCCAGGATTCTGCAAAACACAGACCTGCTCCAAGAATACAAAATCATTTTGGCCTACAAAAAAATCAAAAACCTTAAGAATCATTTGGTAAGTAGTAAACTACCAGAAATCAACATTTTACCCGCACAAGGCCCGATATTTTACAAACAGGCCACTACAGTGAAAAACAACTACAACAAACTACTTATTAAACAAACACTCACAGGTAACACATATAACTGCATATATGTCATAAAGTGCAATCACTGTGACATAAAATATCTAGGAGAGACAGGAAATACAATTAAACCCAGATTGGCACAACACATATATAACACAAAAAAATCATAGAAAAACAGACACACACCTAGTGGCTCATTTCCTACACCATGGACTTGAAGGAGTGGAAATATCGTGCCTCCATTCAAACATTAACTGGACACAGGAAGACAGACGTAGGACAGAAAGACATTGGATTAGAAAACGCAACACCATATTCCCAGGAGGATTAAAGAAACGCTGGTAAAACTTCAACACAAGAGGGATGAAATTCTTCCTACTTAAAGGCTACAGTACACTGAATGGCCAGTGCAAACCTTTCTTTCCCAAGGGGCCCTCAAAAGGGGTAACTTGGGAAATAAAGAGTTTTTCCTAAATCTAGAACAAGGACAACATCATTAGAACCACACGTGAGGTGCGTTCAAATTCAGCGAACAGAGCCGAACGTGCGTGGCAAACATGTTTTCTTTGAACGGTTAAATTTGAACGGCTTTTTAAGAACGTTCCAAATTGTTTGCATTACCGGTATCTTCAATTGAAATCTCCATGGGAACACATTTCCCTCAGTCCAGCGTCCATTTTTGCAAACTACCTTTCCAGACCGTCCGCTTATGTTTGCAAACGTTTGCGGCGAACACAAAGCTAATGGAAAAAAGTTTGAAATAGTTTGCCTTGTTCGCTGAATTTTAACGCACCTCAGGACAACATCAAACTCTATAACAATGTTTGGTAATCCCCCCCCATAGCTGACATCGTGCCTGGCAGAGGTGTTCTCCCAGCGCTGTGAGGTGAATCGTAGGGCCAGTGTGGGAGGCTGCATCATTAACACATGTGGCTGGGTGAAGAGTTCTGGGTACCAGGCTCTGGTGCACTGTGCCTCTGCCTTTGAGGTGGACGTGGTCCTGGTCCTGGACCAGGAGCGGCTTTACAACGAGCTGAAGCGCGACCTGCCGCACTTCGTCCGCGTGGTGCTGCTGCCCAAGTCCGGCGGCGTGGTGGAGCGCTCCAAGGCCTGCCGCCGCGAGACGCGTGACGAGAAGATCCACGAATACTTCTACGGCTTCCGCGGCGCCTCCTTCTACCCGCACGCCTTCGACGTGCGCTTCTCGGATGTGCGCATCTACAAGATTGGGGCGCCCTCCATTCCGGACTCCTGCCTGCCACTTGGCATGTCCCAGGACGACACGCAGCTGAAGCTGGTGCCTGTGACGCCGGGGCGGGACCTGACACATCACGTGCTGAGCGTGAGCTGTGCAGAGGACGAGGGGGGGGAGGGGGGCGGGGCTGGGGCTGGCCGCAGGGGGGTGCTGGAGAGCCCCGTGTGTGGCTTCATCGTGGTTACCGCTGTCGACACACAGGCCCAGGTGATGACCGTGCTGTCCCCCGCACCCAGGCCCCTCCCCCGACACACCCTCCTCATCATGGACATCCGCTTCATAGACCACAAGTGAAAAAGGGACTGCTCTCTCTCTCACCCTCTCCTTCCCTTTCTCTCTTTCCATCCCTCTGCCTCACACTCTCATCAGTCTATTTAATTCCTAAAAATAACTTATCTTACTTATCTCCTCCCTCCCTCCATCCAATCTTCTTTCTTCTTCTCCATCCCTCTATCTCTGCTAAATAGAACGCTCCCTCTGTCCTGCCATTCTTCTCTCCATCCGTCTTTCCGTACCTCCCTTGAAGAGAATTCTCTTCCTCCATCCTTCCTGCATCCCTTTCCCTCTTTCTATCCTTCTGTCATCCTTCCCACTCTCTTGTAGAAGTGTAGAGGGAGAGAGGAATAAGCTGTGTTGCTGATCTCTACACTTCCTTTCGTTTCACTTCATGTTTATTGACTTGCCTTTTTTTTCTGATTTTATTGTCTTTCATGGCCATGTTTTTCTTTTCATATTCAAAAGTAGAATTTTAATAAATTTTGTGGACAAAATGCTGAATATGAGTATACTATTCATGTGAAAGTGATAATTGAATGCAGTATAGAAATTAATACATAAAATAGAAAATATGAAATGTATATACAGAAAATATGTATGTAATATACAGTCAGGCCCATAAGTATTTGGACAGTGACACAATTTTTGTTGTTTTGGCTCTGTACTCCAGCACATTGCATTTTAAATGGAACAGTGACTATGAAGTTAAAATGCAGACTTTCAGCTTTAATTTGAAGGTCTTTACATCCATATCGGGTGAACGGTGTAGCAATTGTAGCCATTTTTATACATAGTCCCCCCCCATTTTAAGGGACCAAAAGTAATTGGACAAATTAACATAAACTTTAATAAAGTTATCATATTTAATATTTGGTTGCATATCTTTTGCATGTCATGACTTCCTGAAAGAGTACCTGAAAATAAGATATCAAGAGTCTTTTGATGTTGTTGGGTCACAGACATCAGGAAGTCATGGCATGCAAAGGATATGCAACCAAATATTAAATATGATAACTTTATTAAAGTTCATGTTAATTACTTTTGGTCCCCTAAAATGGGTGGACTATGTATAAAAATGGCTACAATTGCTACACTGTTCACCCGATATGGACTAAAACCCCTCAAATTAAAGCTGAAAGTCTGAACTTTAACCTCATACTCACTGTTCCATTTAAAATCCAATGCGCTGGAGTACAGAGCTGAAACAACAATTGTGTCACTGTCCAAATACTTATGGGACCTGACTGTATATATTTTTGTATATATATATATACATAATATACAGGGGTTGTACATAATATCAGAAACACCAGAAACAGTAACAATTTTTTTCATAAAACAGCTGCTATATGTTTGCTCCCATTTCTCTTACCTATATTTTCTAATACCTATACTCTTATGACTGGCATGCCATGTATACATTTTAGTTTCTGTCTTGTTTTTTTTTTTATTAGCTTGATAATGAATCATAATTAGCCATTAATCATATTATCAAATAATACTAATTTGTCAATTGAATGCTGCTTTTGTGTCAGTAAGAAGTGAGAATACTTTAGAGCTAATGTAGGACAAAAACGGAAAGCATTTTGGTCCATGACAACCGGAGAGTGCACCTCTGCACAGCTGTGGGGAATGAACACCTCTGCTCAAAGTGAAGTGAACAGCTGAATAAAATAGAAGATCATTGAAACAGGTCTAGAATCCAACACTTGCACGTAACAAGTCACAAATATGGCCCAATTGTTAATTATTCCTTTTCAGTTAAGTTTCTCACTAATCACATTCCACTGTACTACATAGAGATCAACTCGTTGGGGACCAAAATGTTTTTGCTTATACATTTGTTGAAGTGTACCCACTTATTACTGATATAACAGCAATGTGTAATTATGATTTATTAGCATTTCATAAAAATATGACTAACAGGCACTTATGGTTGATTGGCATAATTATAAAGAAAAACAAGTCATCATATAAAATCTACACGTGGCACAAGATTCACAAAATAGCATAGATAATCAGGTTAGGAACAGAGGTTTAGGTTTTGTGTAGCAAACATGTGGCAGGTGTTTTGTTTTCTGGGGGAAATAAAATGTTTCCGATATTTTGTCCACCCCTTGTAAATGTAAATATATATGTAAAAACAGAACATATAAAGTTGGTGGGAATATTTTTTATATTTTACATTCACAAGGTTTTTCACATTTTATAAAAATTGTTTAGGATCAAATTTTTTATTTTTTTAAAGCTTTTTGAAACATATTTTCTTACTCTAGAGAAGGCAAGTTCACAAGAACTGATCTATGAAAGTGCAGTCTCGTCAAAAATACAATTTTTAATAAATCTATAAATGTAAACGCACCGATACATTAGATATTGCCTGAATAAAATGTGAAACTTTTCATATAGAAAATGTAAGTTTTGTTTTTATAATGTGTGAAAGACCAAGACTGTTGCAACATATTTCTTGTTAGATTTGCATCTGTAATCCAACCACCGGGCTCAACCACTGTTTGACCAATATTGCGACTTGAGGGTGTCATACCATACATGTCTACATGGTGCTGCAAAAGCTTTATTGCAAATATTTACCGAACTCTTATTTTCTGTCCTGCTTTGTGACGTTCCCTCCAGTCTTTCTGTAGTTAAACAAATACTGGGACATTTACACCATTCAGAACCAACTAGGCAAGACAAATGGGGAAATTACCAAAAAGGCATATGTCATGTTCCGAGATAAAAATGTGCAGAAAATTAGGGGAAGGAAATTGTGGTTCCAGCAGTTTGGAGGCCACCCATCCATAACTTCCTAATACATTTATTTCAATATATTTTCAAATATTACATTTTTAGTAGGAGTCTCCTCTGAATTTTTAAGGTTAACTGAAAAAAGGAAATACAATATAATTACAATATCCATTGCAGTGAGATTAAACTACATGCATAGCTTTCAGAATGGCAGAAGACAATGAGTTCTGTCTTCTACAGATGAAATACCACACCCAGGTCCCCTATGACCTGGCTGTAACACTGGACTGTCTTGTAGGACATACATTTAGAAAACAAAATGGCCAGTGTGGACCAGCTGCATAGGAGTATTACTGTTGAGCATTCCTTAAACACCAAGCCTGAAAAACTAACAATGTGGTAGCAGAGTCTTGCATAGAGTTAAACAATGCTTTATATTTGCAGCTCATATGGTGCTTGAAGGACAGCACTGATTCAGTTCGCTTCAGGTATGCTTAAAATGTGGTTAGAGCCACTTAAAGGAAACTTGTTTGTTAGCGTGGGGGCCAGATCCGAGTTTACCTTAGCATAACATCCAAGACTTCCCATAAACAAGAATCATGACAGCACAGTCTTGCAAGAAGAACATGATTTTATTTGTTCAATAGAAAAGGGGTAATCTAATCAGCATGAAACCTCAACTCCTTAATCATTGGCAAAATAAAACAAATGCGGTTCTGATGACCAATTCCAGACCCTTTTAGCTCACTAGCAGTATGGTTTAAGGTCTTGGTGCCAAGCTATTGGCAGATTTACCTTTATTTGTGTTCCATGCATCACTCCTGGGTTCTATTGTGCATTGTTGGTTGGTTTTCCTCATCTGTTTTATCATTACATGGTGGCAGAGTTGCCACAAAATGGACTAAGACTAAGGGTTTGGGTTTTTGCACAGAAATGTGATTTGACACTAATTCTACCCAGACCACCAGCACAGACAATCAATCTCCCTCTCACACTCTAATGTACTTTAGTGGCAAGACCTTAGAAATGATGGCACTGCCAAAACAATGGAGATACAATGATAAACAGACACTATCTCGCTTGTTCACACACACAAACATAGAGCTTAATTTACTGTTTGTGTGTCAACAACGCATGCATTTTTTAATAAGCAAAGACAAACATTTTACTGTATATCGGTCTGGATGTGATTTCAACCAGATTTTGCATCACCGCACCAAGAGCGAAAATCTGATTGAAGTCACTTCCAGACCGATATATCCCGACCAATATTTAAATTTTCATGAGCAGAGGTTCTTGCTACTTCAGTAGCTGTTTTAGCCCCGTTTGTGTTCTTTTGTAGGGACCATGTCGGTGTGACGGTAGCTCAACATAAACATCTGTGGGTCAACTGTTACTTTGACTTGTTAGCTATGTTCTAGCAACATCGCCTACATAATTCACAGACTCATAGGATTACTCTGATCAAGACATGTTTGGGGGGCGGGATCAACACTACTTTTTCCATTTTCTCGTTGGATGAGAGAAACATGCCAACTCTATAGTGATATTCTATTGGTGAGTTCTCTTGAGTGACGTTTAATTTGATCAAATTTCTGTTCAGGGGCAGGACTCAACCTGATCAGGGAGGTCCAGGGTGCTTTCGTTTGCCGTTGCTACTTAGGGCTAGCTACACAACTAGCTAATTGGTGCTTCTTCACATTAACATAATATTAATACTTTGGACATTTAACCTATCCAGGAAGAGCCTGCCAAGTAATAGCCGAATAGCCCAGACAACACAGAACATAACGAACTAGGAAGATTAGCTAACTGGTTATCTCTGCTTAATTAAACCGTACCTGGTATGCTAGCTAGCTAATTAGCATTGTAGCAAGACTGTCTAAACTAAGCTTCGGACGACTGTGATAAATACAAGACACATCCATTCCGAGGACTGGGTGGCTATCTATCTGGGATCTTACCGTTAAGACTAGAGTTACTGATGATTTGAGTCACGCTAGTTTTTTTTTCTCTCGATTAAAAGCCGGTCGTGATTACATCGATGGATTGCCAAATGCACTAATGCCAACTAACCATGCATCGGATAAGAGGACTTGCTGCTTCTCGTCCCTGAAACCGTAAGGCGTAACGCTAGCTGGCTCTTGATAACTTAGTTTGCGGGTGAGCGAAACCAGCGACCACTCGGTGTTTCCACGCATTCAGTTACTCAAGTGTTTGGGGGAAAAACTCCTACATACCTTAGCTAACCGTAGCCACCTAGCTGGCTCTGTTATATATATTTTTTGGCTGAGCTGTGCAACCTTCGCTTTATTATTCCCGAAAGAGAATCGGTTGCTGGGGCTGTTATTGAACTGGCGAGCTGAGCTGCCTATGTTTACGGAACAATGGGAAGAAGTTGGTACTAAATCTACGTCCCTGCAAGAGGCCGGGCCCTTCTGCACAAGCAAACCCGGATAAAAACCTTCATCACTGGGGAAGAGGCCGAAAGTACGCGGATTCATATTTGGGCCTTAAGTGAGTGTCGGACCGCAACGCTACACTAAAACCTAGGATTAGGCACCTGCAGCGGACTAGAGGCAATGCTTTCCACCACATGAGCAACCAGTGAACATTAGCAAAACATTTAAGTTACGTATTATTTACCATGTATGTACCGTGGCCCATTTTGTGGTGATGTGGGGAACTGGTAAACACTTAATTCCACGAGCAAACTTATCCAGCTGCACGCAAAAAGAGTGTTGTCTGGCCAGCTAATACATCCAGAAGCAGCTACTCATCTAGATGCTAAGCTACTTTATGATAGCCGTCTAGCTTGTGTAAGGGGCTGCTTCTGATTAAATACGGGTTATCTGGAAGCCCTCAAGTTCTTCGTAAACTGAAAACGTTGCGCAGTTGACTATTAATTTGATTAGACTTATACACTCACTGGCTTGGGTAATGTCAGCCATCCTGTTATGCACTTTCGTATTTTTCATCTATTGATGAAGCTGGTAACCAATGGATTATTGCGTGCCGTTTTTGACTGAATATAAATTAAACGGTGTCTTTCGTCCAGGCCGAGGAGATTTATTTTATGATTAATTTCTGTCAAAAGACAGCGTGTTCCCAGTCGTCTGTCCGATATTGGTTTTGTTTGAATGCATCGTTAACGTAAATGCTCTTTATAGTTGAACAGCTGCTGTTGGTTTGTTAATGAACGTAGTTAACTTTACTGGTAATATTGAGCATTTTTATCAAAGTTTTTAGAATTCCATTGCTGGAAGTAATGGTAACACGTTTTTGCATAGCTCTGTGTGTCCCTCTGTATATGGCTATTGGTGTAATATTGTGAATTTATAATCTCACTGTTGCTATTATGTATAGGTAGTGTCATCGCCATACTTGCACGGTCTTATACATTAACTCGTCAGTGTGTTTGAAAGAAGAAACTGTTGCGGAAATTACAAAGTCTTAATTAAGGGTACAACTTGAATGAATCTGTGTGTTCGCTGGCGTTGGTGTGTAAATGTATTAGCCTGTCATTTGGCCTATGTTTGTTGTGACTATAGAAGCGAAACTAACTTGTCAGAATGTTTAGCAGTTTTGCGGTTTTATTATTTTTTTTCCTTTTTACTCTCCGAACGACACAAACTAACTTTTTCACTGTGCTGCCCAGTGTGTTTATCCTCACAAAATCACTCGGGCACGTCACCTTTTGCCCAGAGTTTTAATACTTAATAAAATTAAATGATAGATTCATTTTTGCAGATGAGACCTCTGCTGGCAGGTGATCCAGTCATCCTGACGCAATCATGTTAACATAAGCTCCAAGCCTAAAGCACATAATAAAAACGGCTTTGTATGGCTCGTTTGCTGATGTTGATGACCTGTCAATACACTATGCCGTGATAGTCTAGAGTGAGGTGTGGCGGCTTCCTGCCAGGAAGCTGATATTTGGTGAAGAGTGACCATGTTTGAAATATTCAGAACAGTTTGTTGAACAAAGCAAGTGCACAGTGTTAGCTGGACCAAACTGTGGCCCTCCAGGGCTGGAGTTAAACCTGCAGACATTGCGGCCCTCCAGGACTGGAGTCTTGACACCTCTGGCCTAGCCGTTCCCTACAACCTGATGAAACTTCCTTCCTTGATGCCACGTCCTCGTGCCATTCTGCACTGTACACTTTAATAATTGCCACAGATTGATAATCTGACCCGTAAAGACGCCTTTGTGGCAATTATCCATGCTTTCTGTGATAAAGCAGAACTTTTCCCAGATTCGAGGCTGGTCTGTGGACTGGAGCGTGGAGCCTCAGGCACATGGAATGAGCACGTACTAATGAATGCTCCATAGTGTGAGCTTTTACCACAGTAATCAACCCTCAAACTGTGGACTGTGTCGATCCTTTAGCACAGGATCAGCCCTTTCGTCAGTTAGCCTGGCGTATGTTCGCCCCTGTGCTCCAAAACCTTGTGTGTGCGTGCGTGTGTAATGAAAGTCGGGTCGACTGGCCGGCTTTGGCTCTTGACCTGAATCATCCTCCTCTGCACAAGGGCTTAGAATAAAAATGCAGAACAAACAGGAAGAATAAACAACATGTTCAGGACAGCGTGCTCTGCAGCCGCTGTTACTGCGCCACGTCTCCATACCTCTCATGCACCACTCGTGCCCCTCCCCTGTAGGCGGGGACATGAGCTCTAATTGGACATGTGTCCTAGAGACCCAAGCTTGCTGGATTCAGTCAAGGGCCCAGTCGCAATGTCCACGCTGAGCCCTAAGGACTGAGCCTCCACAGACTGGTTGATGTCACATGCGTGCCCAGCATAAATGAGTGACTGCATGACAGTGCAAGGGCTTGAAATCGTATCAATACAAGGAATGGTACAACACTTTGCAATGGTATATATTGCCCTGAACGCGCCTGTCTTACACGCAAGATGTTTATGACAATCGCCGATTTAGGACTTTTAATTTTAGGTTTGTACCAGCTGAAAGAACTCATAACCGCCATGTGTGTCTTTTTGTTTGTTTTGTTTTGAGACGCTTCCAGTTGCGTTTCGGTTTTTATCACCACAAATTCCCTTAGCAAAGTCTGCCGGATTGCAGACTTGCGGAAAGTCCGCATAAACGGCTCAAAGTCCGTGACAGAGCCTTCATGCACTTGCTGATTTTACAGTTGGACAGCCCTGAGCCTTCACAGGATAGTAGCTCTCATTACCATTTTCTCAGAGCCAGTCAACCCCTAGCTGCTCCTGCTAAATGATATCTCTCATTGCTGAGTCTGAGGGAGCTGAACCTCTTAGTCCACCATAGCCCTCCTTTATCTTCCATTTATCTCTCTCACTGTCCCTCCTGCTGTCTATCTCTCTCTCCATCTGGTTCTCTCCCATCCTCTATCTTCCCCATCTCTCTTTCTGTATCTCTTGTTCTCTCTCTCCTTCTGTCTCTCTCTTGCCCCCCCCCCCCCCCCGTTCTTATTGCAGCTCTTCTGTGTGTGTGTGTGTGAGGTTCCACTGGCATGTCAGGACGTTGGTTCTTTAAAGGGGTAATCCACTGTAATGAAGTTCTAGGCTAATATTTTAGAATTTCGGAAACTTTTCAGCAATTTTTCAAGCTTTTTCTCTGTTGTGATAGCTGGACGATGTGAACTCTGGAAAATGCAATTCAATGACGTCACTGAATTGCATTTCTGAAATGTAATATGGAAATTGATAGGAGTCATTTTCATATAGTGGTAAAACACGCCTAGAATTTTTGTATCATACTATCACCAGGGTATATGAGTAGCCATGGTTGTTTTCTTCTAATTATATGTATTTACATTTTGTATACATGTTGAAAATATTTAGAAATGTTTATTTATAGACAGCCTGCACCAATATTTCACAGCCATTCAAGCCACCAACTCCCATACATCATCGCAGCGCTGAAACCAGAGTAACTACAAGCCTGCTGTCAGAGTTCTAACGTTAGTTAGAAAAACAAAATAACAGTACTGACTTCAACTTGTCTTAGTAGCTAAGGCTGATGGTCGGCTAACGTTACAAACAAACTTCATCTATCCCTCACACAAGCAGGCTGACACTCGGATGGAAATGCAGGTGGCAAGTCAGCTTTTGGATCTGACGTTAGCTACTAGTATTAGCTTTCACTTTAATCTTCAGAAAGCGACAACACAACCTGAACCAGTGAGCTAGGTTAAAGGGTAAGTAAACCATTGAACCCCTTTTTTTTAAAGCTGATTACTGATATACTGTATTTGGAGATATCCAGGTGCTAGAGATTGATCCTGTTGCAAATCACGACATTTCACTGCAATGCGTAGCATCATTAGTTAGAGTAGTGTATTTTGGCTAACTAGTGACACAGTGGTGAAACGAAGGCTATTGCAGTTGTAATTTACTATTAGCTGTTGTACAGTATATTTGAAGTGCCAGTAAATGTGATGTCACACCAACTGGGTGCATTTGGTCACGCCCTGACAACTTGCACTATAAATTAGTTTTTTTAGACGACATCCATTCTCTCTGGGAGATGGCTTGGTGCAGTGACCACAAGGGCACTTGTTGAAAAAGAAAGTTCTGCTTGCACGTACTTAATGATTTGCCTGTATGAAATACGGTTTTTGTATGAAATATGCCTTTTTGAAGGCATATGGGCATATAAGGTTATGATACGGGAGATCTAGTCTGGTCTTTTTTCCAAACGTTTTTCAACATAATTAATCCAATCGCAGCAATCACATTTTCTTTCTCCCTCTGTCCCGCTATTCTCTCGATTTCTGAGGCTGTGGAAAAGCAAGTAGCAACTGATCTAAAAATGCACTTTATTCAATTCAATTCAATTCAGTTTTATTTGTATAGCGCTTTTTACAGAGAACTGTCACAGAGACGCTGCACAGGGAAACAGAAGGAAAATTGAGCAAAAAAACCAGGCCTTAGCCCCCAACCAGCAAAATGAGGTAAAAAAAAACTCCCCTGTAGGGGAGAAAAAACACTGAACAGTGGCAAGAAAAAACTCCCCAGTGGGAAGAAATCTCGGAAGGAACCTGGCTAGAGAGGGGGTGCCCATCCTTCGCTGGCCGGCCCGGTTTAGCCTAAAGGTGGACTGAATGGTAATAGTCAATTCAATAATCAGTTCAGTCATCAGTTCAAAGGGGGCGGGGTGATGCATCTGGGACTCCGGTTGCATGAAGTCGGGAGGATAAACCAAAGGAGGGACAGGTCCGAAGCAGTCTGCAAACTCGGTGAACTTTATGACAACGAACCACAAAGAGATAGTAGCCCACAAGATCTAACAACTAATGTTATCTAACGTTGGTGAACTTGGCAAACAGTTAAAGCTGGAGTATGCAGTTTTTCCCCCACATATGTTGTCACAACATCCTTGGCCACACCCCCACCCCACAGACCTTGTTGTGAATGTGAAAGTCTGCTAGACCAATTTCAGGATTACAGAAATGTCATCTAAAATTCCAGGTAAAACAACAAAATCTTTTCTGTTGTTGCATAACACTGAGTTTGTGTAGCGTTAGTCTGAACCAGGCATTATCTGGCTACAGCTGGTAGCTACGCTTTGGTAACTTATAGCCGCGTAGCCAGTTTGAGCTAACACGATCTATACGACATATAACGTTAGCAAGCATGCCCTTCTTCCAAGAACTAGCCACCGAATAAAGTAATTACCAACCTAGCTATTCATTATAGGTAATTACAGTTGTCTGGCAAGCAGAAAGTCCATTCATGTTGAAACCTTTGACCTACCTGTCCGGTCTGTCTTTAAACCAATTTATTCCAGAAGATCTCACCACCTTCTGAAATTAGCACGTATATTTACTTTCTCCAATTCCCATTTATTTTTCTTTCCATGAAATAGCGCCAGTGTAACGGGTCCCTGTGAAATGTCCAGCTGGTGAACTTGCTAGCTACTGGCAAGGTCAATCTCACAGGTCATTGGTCCGTGATGTGGTCATGGTTACTGTTTTGAAATCTTGTTTTGAAAACAAAGTTGCTGGTACTTTTAGATTGCAGAATTTTAGGGTATAAGCATAGTCTATGGTGCTGGATTTCTCTCAGAACAGTTCTTTCTATGATTGCTACCAACTAAGCATTACCGTTCCCTGACAATTTTCAAAGTAAAAGTTACATACTTCAGCTTTAAATGGTTATGACTGGACAATGTTAATGTTTATGCGGTTTTAACCGAAATTAGATAATGTTCCGTGACATTTTAATGTGGCTATATGACTCAATTTAAGTTACTACAAGTTTCATTGTAAATTAATTCATGACTGCAAACGGAGGCGTGGTTGCTCTGAAACAGCCTGTTTAGTTTCCCTTTAACTAAGCTTACCACCATCAGACAGCTAACTTTGCTAAATGGTAAACTTGCGTACCTTAGGGCTGCGTTCGGATCCGAAATTTATCCTTTCCTCTTGTCATTCCCTTCCCTTGCTTCAAGGGGGGAATCCCCGAAATGCCAGGATGAAATATGGCAGCCACACCAAGTGTGATTTGGATCCAATTTAAGAAAGGGGAGGGAGTAATTGTATTCCCTCGCTCCCTCGTTTATCCTCCCTTCCACCAAGGGTATAAAATGCAAGCTTCCAGCAAGCAGGGAATCCCAGAATTCAATGCTCCACAATGGAAAAATTTGGACTGTCACTATAGAACTCTGTGGCGGTCACATTTAAACTCTATGGTGTTACACTTCCGAAATGTTGCGAAGGCATTTTTAAAGGTTCACCGTAAAGCCGCTGGGATACAGCTGCTTAATTAGTCATCTCCCCAGCCTTCTCTGAGTTCTGGTCTTTTACTCCTGTACCTGTACTCATGAAGCAGAAGTGCTGATCTGGGATCAGTGTTGCATTTTGACTCCTATGGATAAAGTAAGCACATGGATGGTGGAAAGCTGATCCTAGATCAGCCCTCATATTCTGGGATTCTTTGTGAAAATGAGCCTGTAAGATGTTCCTCATTTCAGCAGCACTTCTTTGTAAAGGTTAAATAAATAAACATAATGGCAGCTTTACTGTGGAAGCATATCCGTGCCAAAATTCAAATGAAAATGCAAATCGGCGATTACATTTTGTTTGCATTCGATGTGCGCAAAACCCATGACATAAAAAGGGCACTTTGCATTTTCATTTTCAAGTTAATGTACGCACTTTATCTGACAATATGAAAATGTTAATGCAAATCCATTTCACATTTATTTTTTCTCGCCCTCTACGACAACCCTGCCATAATTTTAATGAAAATTAAAAACCACATTTGCATTAGCAGTTTCTTATTGCAATCGCATGATCCATGACAAAAAGGTAACCCTAACCATTTAACATATCGTCTTCATGCTTTGCGGCACAAGTGACATAATTCAAATGCAATGGCATTGCATCCGTTTACATTATCATTTCCGTGTGGTCATGCAGAAACCCTGCCAAAACTCCGAACTGAACATGCAAACTGTCAAATCATGCCCATCAAGGCGGTGCCTCAAAGAAAGGGGCGTTACAAGGGACCATCAAACCACTGAATTTATGGTTCAACTTCAATGGTTGTCTGATTTCGGTCGTCAGGAAATTACCAGCCTAGATACAGATAGCGACATTTCCTAGTTCTCTGTGTTTGGGGATTATAGGCTAAATGCTAAAAACTAGAAAAGAAACAAGGTAGCCTAAACGTTACGATGAGCCTAGCCATCCCGTTGTTTACTAACTTAACCTTAACAGCAGGGAGGTCTTGCCGTAAGAGGCAATAGATTTCCGTTCACCGGTTTGCCTTAGACAGGGCTGTGTGATAAACCAACATTGGGCTATTGCCTAGCCTCTATTCTATGTCAAAATAAAATAAGCAGGCTATCAATAAAATAAGTGCTTATGTCTTGTCTGAGTGTTAAATTTTGTCTGAGTGGTAGACCTATTTAAATTAAAATGATTCTGTAGCCTATGTTCTTAAAAGAATGAGCACAATGGCACTGCCAATACTGACATGGATTTTAAAAATATATATATATTTTACACCTGTGTAGATGGGCTGCTGTTGGAACTCACTGTATTCGCACACCCTCTAAAAAGACCAGTTTTTATGTTCCCTCTCACGTAGCCTAGCCTATTTAAATTGAACAAATTAAAATGTTTTGTGTAGTAGGCTAGGCCACAACAGTAAAATCAGCGTCATATCCCTTATAGAAAAAGAATATACTGCAGTATATTGTAAATATATTAAAATTATCGTCACAATATACTGCAGTATATATTACATTTCCATAAGGGGAGGCTAACCCCCGCATCTTACAGCATTGAGATCGGAAAGATAATGAAAGATAATAAAATCAAAATAATTTTAAAGAAATTGTGTATATGTCCATTTGTTATAGGCTAATCTGTAGCCTATGCTATATTGCTTCATGACTAGGCTAAATATAGATTATTAGGCTACAATAGCTGAGGTTACAGGTAAATTTTCCAAGGTTGATGGGCCTGTGAGTAGGGAGATCAGAGTCGGGGTTGTGCCCCGGGGTCGTTTCCCCAGTGTTTTCACCCAATAATAAGCGAAGCTCAATTGCTGTGTCTTTCAGTTTTTACTTAGTTTTTTAAGTCTTTTACTGCCATCTGCTGGGTAAAGACATGAATGGTAGTCTACACAAGATGGCCTACGCAGAATATGCCTACACAAGTTTTTTAATTATATATATTTTTAATTAGCCTATAGGCCTACACCATACAAAATAATACATCGTTTTTGTAGGCTGTGTCTCGTTTCGATCGCTGTCTCAGGCTTTCTGTGGACTACGTTACCTATTGCTCTACACATAGCCTAAGGGTAGACTAAGGCTATCGAAAAGAAAACAATAATTAATAGAAATTGCGATGGAAATGCCCACGGTGAGAAGGGTACGACATTTTCAGGCATAGCTTGCCATGTATAGCCGGTTGTTTTTGACCGTAACTGTACTCAAACCCGTAACATTAGGCTATTTACCACACCAGATGAACGAAAGCAGCGGAACATATCTAAACTGTTAACTAATTTAACTTAGCATTGGGCTGGTTATATGGCTCATCGTAACTTTTAGGCTACCTCATTTCCTTTTTATATCATTTAGCCTATAATCCCCCAACACAGAGAGAACTAGGAAATATCGCAATCTAGCCTGGTAACTGCCTGACGACCGAAATCAGACAACCACTGAAGTTGAACTAGTGTTGTGTTGTTCGCGAACGATTCGTTCAAAAGACCGAATCTTTTGGGTGAACGAACTGAACTGAATCACTTACTAAAAAGATCCGTTCATTTCTCAGTTCAGTTGAGCTCTCGAACGGATCTGATCAGCAGCGAGCGTGCAGGGAGGGGGAGGGACTGCCGCGAGCAAACGTGATTTGTCCCCTGCGAACCAGTTCTGCTGTGCTGAAAGAATCATTCACGGGCGGGCGGGCGCTTCTGCGAACGTGTCGTGATCCGTTCACTGAAGGCTACTAGACACAGTGAGTTAACGTGACGTGATCCTGAGTGATAATCAGCAGCTCAAACTGCCAGAATCAGGCCCAGCAAGTTAAGACTTAAAAGTCATTGAAAACCAGCGTTCACCTCCAATATTGATGTTCAACGAGGAAACTTTTAAAATATCAAGATTTGTAAACGGAGTTTGGCGCGTTTGTCAAAGCGACAGCACTTCCGCATGAACCGTTCGGCCGTTTCAGTTCACTGAGTGAGTCGGGCTACGCAGTACGCAGTAGGAGCTCCGCCCAAGCACTGAATGATTCGGTGAACGAATCTTTTGAACGGATCTTTTTAATGAACTGATTCTAGTGATTCGAGTCACTGAAGTGAACTGTTTTGCCTTTGATCGTATTTACCTTTTAGGGTTGTTTTAACGCACTTGTTCCTAGTTTGAAAATGCACTAATGTACCTCGCTCTGGATAAGAGCGTCTGCCAAATGACTAAAATGTAAAATGTGTGTGTGTGTGTGTGTGTGTGTGTGTGTGTGTGTGTGTGTGTGTGTGTGTGTGTGTGTGTGTGTGTGTGTGTGTGTGTGTGTGTGTGTGTGCGCATCTTGAAACTGTGTCTTATCAGGAACAGTGTGTGTGTGTAAACCACAGAACTATAAGAACTAGAAAGGCAACTTCCTTATCAAAACGGCACATTTACCACAGCCCAAAGTTTTTTCTCTGATTGGCCCACGTGTCATTTTGTCCCTTTTGCAGAGAGTAATGGCTGCCGCTGTAAATCTTGAACCGCGACCAGAGCCACCACGGACGGAGTAGGTTTTGTGAGAACAATCAATGTTATGTGAAAATCAAAACAATAAATACATTGATACATTACTGAATACTTCTATGCTATGATTACATTCACATTTTTAAATAATGATTGTTGCACCTGTTTTTTTATTTACCATCTGTGGTATTGCAGTCGGTGATCCCAACCGCTTTTTCAAGCTTTCCGTGAACCAGCGGTCTTTGCCCGGCTAATAATAGCGTGAAGTGTTGCCTGAATAATGAGAAATTGTGATGGAAATTGCCACAGTGATAACCATAGTCTATTTTACAGGTTCCTTCCCGGAATGTCAATGTTAGACTGATAGAATGAACTATGGTGATTTTTGCAATGTAACGTTGTGTTAGACAGATTAATGTTGAAGGCTGTGTTGAACAAAGCAGGCTTATGACCCAACATATTATTAGCCCACCCTCCCAGAAAGCAGGAACCTCTTGCGACCGTTGACCATAGACGTGTATAACGTTAGCTAGCGACGACTGCTAAATTATGCTCTCAGAAATGTACAGTTCTGTGGTCATGCTAAATGAAAGGTACCTTTGTTAGCTCGCAATAGCAGTCAGAGGCGTATAAATGACAGGCTCACAAAAGCCTGTTGATAATATGCCAATAGTAGCTCGATGCAAATTTAAAAGAAAAGCCAGGCATAGTTATAGCTACTTTAGAACATATTTGGCTAACCTTAACGTAGCCTAACCCCATCGATGTATTCAGCTGCATTCCAATCTGAACGTTATTTTGAAAGAAATCCGTGTTAAGCAATTTATGACGTTACAGTTTATGGTTAAGCCTAACTGCAATGGACATAACGTTATTTATGCTAACCTTCCAATATCCAGTAGGCTATCAGATCCAGACGTCCTGGCTTTACCTGGATATTTCGTCTTTTTGCACCGAAAATATTTGTTCGGACACTTGTGCCCCGTTTATGCGGTCTGCAGTATAACGTTGTCTGGCTTTGATAGCCTAGCTTTGATGCTCAACTTCAGTTCCTTAATGCGTTTGATTTCTTTCGAGCGATGAGAGGGTGCTGCAGTGCACACCGACATAGCTACAAGAGCAACATAAAATGGTAAACGCAGCCACAATAACTTTCCACTTTCCAGGCCTAAAGCTACAATGTCCTATATAGCCTACAATAAATGGGAGCACTTGGTCTTCTTCGCAAACATTTATCGCATAATGCAGTTACTGTCATCCGGTTTGAAAAAATATAGGCTATTTCTGCACGCCATGTATTGAAGGTGAAACATATAAACGGCTACTGATTGACTAACCTTTCCCATATTAAAAAAAAATTCTCTCCAGTCCAGCGCCCACCACAGACCCACTGAACAATCAATGTTATGTGAAAACCAAAACAATAAATACATAGATACATTAACGTTATGTGTGTAGGGAATATTCATTTCAATCTATACACGGGGTACCAAAAATGTAGTGACCACGTACCAGTCTGATAGCAGTGAGAAAGACGATCAGTAACATGTTCTCTCAATCATCAGAGTCCGTACGCGGGGCACCAAAAATGTAGGGGACATACCTCTATTTATACACGGGGCGTCACTTATGTACTGCGACACGCCACTACCATCCTTATACAACTGGTGGCATGGTTTTGTATAATAAATCAGTCTCATAAAATTAATATATTATTCTCAAAAGAGAATATACTAACTAAAAATGGGTAACTTGAATTAATAATTAAATTAATTACACAATAATTGTCTTAGCAAAATCACAATATCATGTACTCAGTTGATACCGAATTAATATAAATGATTCAGCTAGAAGGTGAAGGCATTTTGGGGAATCCCTGCGATTAGCATTGGCTGATTCAGTTCAACACAAGAGCAACATTAATACAGGCAATCTTGGATAAATGTAATAGTTTATTGAACACAAAGTACCAAACAGAGCAAGGCACGATTCACTACTATAATGTACAACAAACTGTGTGCGTGTGTGTGTGTGCGTTGCGTTGGGCGTGTGAGGAATTTCCATGTTCTCCTACGTGTGGGGGTTGCAACGGACACGTGTTCAGTGAGAACAAAGAAACTAAGATGGAGGGAGGTTTGAAACTAGCTTTTGCTGGAGCTAGCTAATGGCGGCGCATGAACCATACCATACACATAAGGGATAGCCGTAAGCTTAAATGCGTGTGCGTTGAGATCAGCGTGCAGTGTTAGGACTAAGACTGGTTAGTGTTTAAAGACAGATCACATGCAAGATACGTTCGTGATGGTGATGCATTAAACATAACGCAGCGCGGTGGATGGCTTAAAACCATCCAAAGTAAAACTGTAACACAAAACGTTTACGGAACACACATTAACCTTTCAATAGCAGTTACATACATCCAGTCACAAACATGTTGCGGTTGCTAACTAATACGCTATTGCCCATGTTACAGCCTTACTTGAATTAAAGTCTGTTAAATAGGTTCTTCCGTTGGATCGCACACTCACAATAAAAAGGGGAAATCCGGTCGCCCTTTTCCAGTGTTGGCGAGTTCGCAGGGTTGTGATAGATAGGAGAACTGGCCGCCTCATCTTGGGTCCCATGAACAGGTTTCTTTCGTCGTCAGGGTTACGGGATAATGGAACCGTTCGCATTCTCTCTCCCGAACTATGCAGAACCATCCTACTGCAGACCGCTTGCCTCTTTGGGGACTCATCGGCGGTGCTCTGCTACAGGATCAGTGGCTGCGTGGTCCGCTTGGTGGTTCTTCTTGACCACCGGGTGCTCGCGTTGCCTCCTTGCGTCTCGTCTCCGGTCCTCCGTGGCTGATAGCCGGGGGTAGATGAGCCCGCCTCGCTCGGTTGAGTCGGCGTCGCGGACGGCCGATGCTTCCTGTAGAGCGAGGGCTCGGCCCGTGCTCCAGGCCTCACGGGCCCGGAAGAAAACTGGGGAGAACTGGCTGTGTTGGGATTATTATAAACTTTATTGCCAGTCGCGCATTCCGCTGTGCAGGATCACGTTACAGTGCGGAAATCACAACTGGTGCAACGTCCTACGTCACTTCCAACGTGGAGGAGGAGCCTCCTGTGGACTGTATGGAATTGTAGTTCCTATTGTCCCTACATGTGTATGATTACATTCACATAATTAAATAATGATTATTGTGTCCCCTTGTTTATTTTGCTTAATCCGCCGTCTGTGGTATAGGAAAGCTACACCGGTAGATCCCGAGTCCCGACCACTCTCTCAAGCTTTACGTGAACCAGTCTTGCACAGCTAGCTAACGTGAGGTGTAGCCTAAATTATGAGAAATCGTGATGGGAAATGGCTACTGTGAAAATTGTATGTTAGCCTATTTTGCAAGTATCGTCTCGGAATGTTGGACTGATATAATGAACTATGGTGAACTTGTGTCTGTTAGAAAGATTAATGTTGAAGGCTTCGTTTCTTTTAAATCATGCCCTCTTTTTTTCTGTGTAGCCTAAAAACATTTTGGATCCAGGAAAAATGTAAAATGTGATTGCCTGCTTCTATTGATTACCATATTGTGAACTATTGGTACCTAGATTGCGATGGGGCGACTCCGTTGGATTTCACAACGCTCCATTGGAAATACATGGCAGAGCTCATCGGTAATACTATTTCCGGGCCATGGCAGCCATCTTGCGGTGGTGCCATTGCGGAAGAACCAAATCGAATAGGGTTGAATTGAACCACATTTCCTTTCTAGTTCTTGTATAGTTCTGTGGTGTAAACACTGTTCATGACTTCTGAGGTTGGATTTGTTTGTAATGTGCATGTTAAATTGGAGCTGATTTTAGTGTTTATCACCACGCCCTCTGCTATTCTCAGACACGCTTCCGGAATGGTGATTTTCCCCCAGAGAGGATCTTTAACTGTGCATATCTGAAGAACAGTGAGCAGGGGCTGAGTCTCTTTTATAACCACATTTCATGAGGAATACATTGGGCCTCATTTATCATTCAGGGCATACGTTCAAATCTGATCGTAAAGTGAGCGTACAGCCATTTTTAGGAAAATTTACGGATTTATCAAATTGAACGTGGGGTGTACGGTACAATGAAACCTCACGACAGCTCTCGACCCTGCGTACATTTTTCCCAGTGGCGAGGCAGTGACATTGCATGCAATGGACAGCAAGGGAATAGTTGTGCAGCCTATAATGAAAACAAATAACTTTGTTCAGAGCACTGGGTCAACAGGTGATGAACAAAAAGGTGCTCTTTGAAAAACATAGGTTATCTGAGCTTTAAAATCAGTTCGCTTTAAATGAGTAGCTGATCGTAAAAATGGCACGTCCAAGTCATTCCATTTATGAAAATATTAAAAGCCGTTAATGCACCTGGGCAATATTTTAAAATGCACTTGAACTTCTCATTGTGGCTGTAGACGTTGTGTAGCCTAATTGGCAAAAATAGTATCTGAATAAGTAGATTTTTAATCACTATTGTGCAGCCTAAATGGAATGAAGCAGAAGCCGGTTAAAATGATTACATCAGGAATAGCCTTTGTATAAGTATTTATTGGTGACCGCCATATGAAAATAATTACGCATCACCAGTCATGTTGTATGCAAGACACAAAACTGTTAATATTTTTTCTATAAATCCCATCTAGTTAGTTTTAATTAGCCTAGAAGACCTAACAAACGTCGCAACCAGCGTGATATAATCTTGAAATCTTGACGAATCAAGTCAGTTGCGTCCTTCTATCACTCCTTACACCGCCACTTCCCTATGATATCCCCCACAACACTCTCTTCTGCAGATGAGAGGTCCAGGATGCCATTTCCTGTACCGTCCGCCGGAAATTCTTTTGTGAATGGTTATTTTATTAAAAAGTTTTAATCTCGGCTGTAGTTCGCAATTCAGAGGAAGCATTTTAGCCCTGGTTATCCCTTGCTACATAGCGGCTTTTGAGCTAGGCTGCACACCATTCGCTCCCAATAAGCACACGTTTATCATCTTGTTAATTCATAAGCATTTAAAGTTTACCCTCACAGAAAAATAATTTGCTTTCCTGTTGCTTATAATACTGGAGAAAACCGCGTTGGCATGTGCGTTTTGAAGGAGGTGGCATTGCCAAATATAGATAATAAAATGTGGGCGTGTGAGCTTGGTAATTCATAATGATGTGAATGCGCTTCCGATCCAGGTCTGATTTATCATACATTTACACTCAGATCAGTGATTGATGAATCGCAAGTGAGAATTTTGTATGCTAGCTGGATCCTTCAAATATACGCTATTTTTTACGACCATATTGATAAATGAGGCCCAATACGATCATTTAGCAACAGGCTGAGTGGCGTAATGGTAGACAGTCATACAGCATAAGGGTAATGTGTCTGTGAGCATGCGCATGTGTGTACACGTGCGTGAGTGCATGCTCTAGTCCTGCTCTGAGATGGCGGAAGGAGGCCGTTTTCCTGGTGAGTCACATTGCTGCAGTGTAACATCAAAAGCCAGCGGTCAGGTTACAACATGGAGCCACCAAACAGCGAGAGAGCCACACCCTTTTCTTTTCCACAGAGGAGGGGGGGGGGGGGGGGGGGGGGGGGGGGTCCTACAGCTGCACTAGATCAGCCAGGCTTGGGCTCCACAGACATGTTTGTCTCTCTGTTTCTGTCTGTCTCTGTTTCTGTCTGTCTCTCTGTCACTCTATTCACTTCTCTCGGTTTCGCCTAGCAATGGGTGAGGCCGGACTTTTTGATTAATGCGTCTCCCCTCTCTCTTCCTTCCTCTCTTTCTCTTTCTGGAAGTTGCACAACATATTTTTTTTTTCTGTTTCTTCCTTTGTCTCTCTCTCTCACACAAACACACGCGCACACAACCAATTTTGTACATTTGAGGGAAACTTGAGTCACAATTATGAAGATGACTGTCAGGTTGCTATGTGGATATACCCATATTTTTTTGCTTAGTGTTTTTTCACAACATCCTTTTTCTGTGAATTGAGCGGAAAGATTAAGTCCCCTCAGTTTGTGTTTGAGTCCACGGACTCATCTGGAGTTGCGCAGGTGAGGCAGTTTACCTGTGTAACAACAGACCCTGTGGACTCTCCAGAACCAAGGTTGGGGCACCCCAGAAGACCCTGTGGCTCCACAGGACCAGGTTTGGGGGACCCCAGCAGACCCTGTGGCTCTCCAGGACCGCTGTTCGGGGTTCTGATATAAGCAGTCCCAATAAAGAGACACGCACCCTAATTTACATACGTAACTAAATATTTGCAAGGTGTCAGCTTATTAAAAGCACAACCCTGTGCATTCGGAAGCCTGTGTAGTGGCGATAAAGATGAGAAAGCAGGGTTCTGGATCAGCAGTCTTTAAACAAGGCTGCTGATTGGTTGGTTCTGTGGGCCTGTGAAATGGGGTGTGTGGATGAAGAGTGTACTTTACAGGGCATTGCAGGAGTCCATCTGTGTGTGAGACGTGGTGGCCCTGCAGCTGAGCAATGCCCACCCCCTCCCCCTTCATGGCCATTGCGCAGAAGAGTACATTTGTTTTGGTTATGTTAACTCGGGAAAGCAAATAACTAACTTGGCTAAATGATAATGTCATCTTCAGCTAAAAAGAGTAGCTTCCCAACGAAAAAGATATCTTTCTTCCATGTGAGATCGGGTACAGTGGAGCCGTTCTGATAATACAGAAGTCAACGTGAACAAGCCATAACTAAAGTTTGCAATCTTCGTTAGATAATGAATCTCCTAAATATCCAAATCATAAAGCAGCATTTTAACAACAGAAGTTGCACAACCAGCTTTTTTTTTTTTTTGCCAGCTTTTTTAGCCTAACATTAACATTATATTGAATATTTTATCCTGTCTAGCATCTTTTTTTATTATATCCCCGCTCTGTTCTCTTTGATGTCTCTGATATTATGAAGGCAAATTACATTTATGCCATTTTTCAATTTACATAATACAATTCTGACTGTTGCGTAGGCAATACCAGCAGGCAGTGAAGAGAGGCAGGGG
>CM056376.1:115012172-115017782 GCA_029718625.1 Synaphobranchus kaupii | reverse complement strand
AACTATGGGAACGAAGACTCCTCAGTGCGCTGCTTCGAGCTGGAGTGCCCGCCTGGCTTTGACTCGCCGGGCCTTCCTTCCTCCTCCTCCTCTTTCCGGCTCTCCTTTATCTCCGTTTCCCTCTCACTCCTCACTTTCTCCCTTCACCTCCTCTTCGGCTGAGTCTGTCCATCAGCCGGACACGTTTCCTTTCCACCGCCACCCCAAACTGTGCTCCCTTTCTACCCTCTACGGCCTCTGCACACCTGTATCTTGATCCATTTTCAGGTTACTCCCACCCCTTAGACCTCCATTCCACTAGGGGGTGCTGTGCTGATGTATGATACAGTCAATACAGTAGAGGGCAGTAGGGAGCCTGAACTGGTGGGGCTCATGCTAAAGCATATACAGGTAGAGGAAGAATAATATCAGTCAGCGCTGGACTCTTACTGTTTTTTTTTTTATAAAAAAAAAGAAGAAGCTAATCTCTCTACTGTTGCTGGTTCAGCATTTAGTGTTTCTGAATTCACAGAAACGACTCTGACGTGTAATAACAATAACAATAGTTGTTCTACTACAGCTACAGCTAATGCTACGACCGCTACAGCTGCCCCTGTCAACACCAGTGCCGCCTGTACAACTATGACGACGTCTGTGCATCTTTTCTTTCCACTAATGTTGTGCTACTGTAATGTATTGCTATTGCTGTCACCTCCGCTACTGTTATTACTAGCGCTAATCGCTAGTTAGCATAACAATACATACACACGCATACACACATACACATACACACACACACACACACGCACACGCACACACACACACACATCCACACGCACACACACGTACACACATACGCATGCACACACATATACATACGCACACACACATACATAGTATAGAAAGAATGTGTCAGTTCTCAGGTCTGTGCAAGAAGTGAGAGGGAGCCGCAGGATGCAGCTCAATACACTACTACTGTGCTCAAAATATGCAAACAAAGAGAGAGAGAGAGAGAGAGAGAGTTAGAATGAGAGAGGGGGAGAGTAGGAGAGAGAAATAGATAGAATTTGAAAGATATAGTAAGATGAGGATGAAGAAAAGCGGGATATGACAGACAGACAGACAGGCAGACAGAGAGACAGACAGGTGGAGAAACAGACAGACAGACAGGCAGACAGGTGGAGAGCCAGACAGACAGGTGGAGAGACAGACATGCAGACAGACAGGTGGAGAGACAGACAGGCAGAAAGACAGACGGAGAGACAGACAGACAGAAAGACAGACAGGTGGAGAGAGGGCTGGCCCTGAGATAGAAAGAGGAGAAACTGTTGCTCATAATTCTCAATCCATTCACACCAGAACATAACCACCACAACAGTACATCTCATCCTGTATATATGCCAGTACAATCCTTCTCTTATGCTCCCACCACATGTGCCTGCTGTTGCCCTGGGTGATGGTGTTGAAAATAAAGAGGGATGGTGTTCGCTGGGATTGTGTGATAGCTGGGGTTTGGACAGTCATCTGATTCATTCTGATTCATCTGATTCAGTCTACACATCTTTTATCATCCTTGTATTTATGCTTTGTGGAAATATAGTAAAAACGAATTAACTGTACATTTTGTTTTTGAATTATTCTTCAGTGTTCCTTTTTGAATCCCAAAGAGAGACAGACTATTGATTTAATTCAGGAGATTTAAACGGTAATTTGGAGTGGAATTTAAGCAAGCGGGGTGAGATTCGCTGCTACTCTCACCCCCAGACCAACTCTCCAGCTACCCTGACCCCTGACCTCTCCACCCACATTGAGACTGGACTCTAGAAAATGTTCCAGAAGGATTGAGCTGAAATGGAGAGGCAGATGGGCTGGCTGACTGGCTGATGCAGTGACACAAATATCTTGGCAGACAAAAACAGAGAGACAGTCCCTGTGTGAGATACAATACAGTGATTCAGTGACTGAATGAGACTGAAACACTGATTCAGTGACTGAATGAGACTGAAACACTGATTCAGTGACTGACTGACACTTACTAACAAAGTGATACACTGGTTGGCTGCCAGACACCTGACTAACTGAAACATTGGCACGCAGACAGACAGAGGGTTTGGTGGGGCAGTGTGAGAAAGTTTCCCCTCAAAGCTGAAGGCTGATTGGTTGATTGACAGACAGACAGACAGACAGACAGACAGACAGAGGGTTTGGTGGGGTAGTGTGAGAATGTTTCCTCTCCCAACTGAAGGCTGATTGGCTGACAGACAGACAGACAGACAGACAGACGGACAGCAGTCCAGGCAATGGGGGGGTCTGTGCAGGTGACACTAAGACCTTCCCCTCTCTTCCTGGATCCTCCTTTGGTCTATATTTACATCTAACTTCTGCTTCTCTCACACACTCTCTCTCTCTCTCTCTCTCTCTCTCTCTCTCTCTCTCTCTCTCTCTCTCTCTCTCTCTCTCTCTCTCTCTCTCTCTCTCTCTCTCTCTCTCTCTCTCTCTCTCTCTCTCTCTCTTTCTGTCTCTCTCTCTTTTTCTCTCGCTGGTGGGTGTGAAAGAGGGCATCTTTTCCTCTGTTGCCTGCTTGTTTATTTCTGTCTTTCGCGCTTCCTGTGTGTGAGGAGAACACAAGAGGTCAGAGGTCACTGTAGATGTGCTCACTGAACTGCAGGCTATCTTCCGTGAGGGGAGGGAGAGAGAGCAAGCAGAATAGAGAGTGAGAGGTAGTGAGGGATAGAGGAAGACAGAGAGCTAGAGGGGGAGAGAGATGGAGAGAGAGAGAGGATAATGGGACAGAGGTCAGGAGGTTTAGTTGGAATGACAGGAGCTACCTCTTTACTGTCAGTGGTTTTGGACTTTCCGTTTATTTATTTTATATTCGTTTGAAATGCTCTCACCTTTCCAGATGTTTTCTTTGCTCCTTTGAAAGAGGTAACGGCCAAGGCCAGTCCAGTGAGCTCAGCGTGCGTGGTTCACCTCTGCAAAGGAATCACCATGGCAACACGCATCAGGCCACACCCCCATCTCCCTTTGGTCTCTAATTTCTTCTGAAGTCGTCAGATTCACACAGAAATATCATTATCAGACCTTGTGTGTGTGTGTGTGTGTGTGTGTGTGTGCGCGCGGGCGTGCATGTGTGTGTGTGTGTGTGTGTGTGTGCGCGTGTGTGTTTCTTTTTATTCTTCTGAATTCTGTGATCATTTTATTGTGAAAGGACAAGTGACATGCTGTCATCTTTTAAAAATTACTGACAATAAATGTAATCTTTGTTTAACAAAAGCGTTTTCTGTGGGCGTATCCTTCAGTCTATTTGAACCTCCTCCAAAAACAGCCCCTGTAGAGATGAGGAAAGAATGTTTATTTCTTCTCTTCCTCTCTCACTCTTTATCACTCTCTCCATCTTCTCTGTGTAATGCTCTCTCCCTCAGTCCCCACACAAACGTGGCTCTCATTCCTTTTTCATTTTATAGTAGTAATTACCACATAGCACACACATGAGCAGGTTGGGGTGGTTTGAGCGCAGAAAGACACACAGTCTCCACAGTAAACCTCAGTCTTCACCAACTCAGGGGAACACACTGTATGACCGGAGACCCACACCAGGAAAGATTCACAATCCCACCACTTGATCCTCAATGCCAGCAAACACACCCTGACCATGGTCTACAGGTCAGTCACTGAGAGTATTCTCACCTATAACATTGTCTCCTGGTATGGGAAGCTCTCAGTTAGACACAGGAACAAGCTGACCCAGGTGGTTAACCAGGCCAGCAAGATCACTGGAAATAAGCAATTGCAACTCCAGAACCTATACAACCGGTCCATAACCAAAAAGGCCCATAACCCAGGTCTATAATGACCCCCACCCACCCCCCTTCACTCATCATTCCAGCTGTTGCCATCTGGCAGGAGATTCAAGGTCCCACTAGCCAGGAAAAATGGGCACAATAAGTCATTTATGCCCTCTGCTGTGGCCATCCTAAACAGAGAATAAACTAAACCCCCCCCCCCCCCCACTGCTGCTGCTGCTGAAAATGTATTTTAGCTGCCCTGTACTGTCTGTCTTACACTGTGTTGCCAGAATGCCAAAGGCAAATTTCCATTTCATGTAATGTCATGAACAATAAAGTTTTTCTTATCTTATCTTATCCTCATCAACATCCCAAAACATGTTTAAAGCCCTCTCACTCATCTATTAATTAATTAACAAAACCTAACCCTTGGGGGTAATTAATTAATTAATTAATTGGTTGATCCTTTATTTAATAAGAAAACCTTTTTTTTTTTTTTGGTTTCAGTTAGAAACCAAATTATGCTACACCACAGCAATCCACTGAAGCAACACGTACTACTGGTATGAGTAATCCACTGAAGCAACACATACTACTGGTATGAGTAATCCACTGAAGCAACACATACTACTGGTATGAGTAATCCACTGAAGCAACACATACTACTGGTATGAGTAATCCACTGAAGCAACACATACTACTGGTATGAGTAATCCACTGAAGCAACACATTCTTCGCCACGTTCATGAAAGCCACTTAAATTTTAATTCAACCAACCCAAAATGTATTATTATTATTAGCTTGCTTATGGAAGGCAGAAAGTTGGCTACTTGTCTTCTACAGAACCTTCAGTGGTTTGTCGTGTGAAAGAGCTTGCAGCTGATGTGTGATGCTTGCTGTGCCGCTAATATGTCTGCGCAGCATGGCACCCAACCTCCAGAATAATCTCCAATCCCTCTGAACATTCAAAACTGGATTACAAATACATTTGCACTCATTTAAGATCCCAGTTAGAGCCCCACTCCTGCCATTTTTAAATTGTATTTTTGTTTTATAACAACAAAAACAATAATAATATTATTATTAAATTATATATAACTTTTCATTTTAGAGTAAACATCACTGATTTTCACATTTTATATTGTACCAAAATGATACAATCTCAAAAAGTTAAATGTTATAAAGAGTTCTGGGTAAGAGTGCCTGCCAAATTATTTTAATGTAAATGCAATGTAATGAACCAAGAAGGCAGAAGTACCTCAAATACAGTTCTTTTGCAGCTCTGTGCTCTAACCAAATGTATTCCTGCCAACGTGATTGCAATTGGCCCCAGGGGTCAATGGAGAGGGTCAGACAAAAAACAAAAATAAACTTTTCAGCATGCAAAACACTACACGGGAGAGGGAGTGGGTTTAGCTGGGATCTTAAATTGGTGGAAATAAATTTTTAATGCAGTTTTGAATGTTCAGATGGATTGGGGATAGATTGTTCTGGAGGCTGGGTGCTATAGTGCGGCAGGCGTATTAGCGGCCAAGCAAGAATCACGCGTCGGCTGCAAACTCTTTCGCGCGAAGACATTCCTCGTTTCCAATTCCTCGTTTCCAATTCCTCGTTTCCAATTCCTCCTGAGAGCTAAGGGCAGAGGGGGTTAGCTCAGGTTACTGAATCCGTCACTGCTCAGCTTTTAGAAAACATTAACCTCCCTACTATCGTTACTTTGTTATCAGTCTTAACCGTACTAGTTGGACTTTTAAAATAATACGTTGGGTGTGGGTAAAAATGAGTGGAACTCAAAACTGACCGTTAAACCAAACTAACGTTAGCTAGTTAGCTATGGTGGTTT
>CM056376.1:114939672-115007172 GCA_029718625.1 Synaphobranchus kaupii | reverse complement strand
GTGTACGGGGTAGGGAGGTGTACAGGGTGGGGAGGTGTGCAGGGTAGGGAGGTGTACAGGGTGGGGAGGTGTGCAGGGTAGGGAGGTGTGCAGGGTAGGGAGGTGTGCAGGGTGGGGAGGTGTGCAGGGTAGGGAGGTGTACAGGGTGGGGAGGTGTGCAGGGTAGGGAGGTGTGCAGGGTGGGGAGGTGTACGGGGTGGGGAGGTGTGTAGGGTGGGGAGGTGTGCAGGGTGGGGAGGTGTGCAGGGTGGGGAGGTGTACAGGGTGGGGAGGTGTGCGGGGTGGGGAGGTGTGCGGGGTGGGGAGGTGTGCGGGGGTAGGGAGGTGTGCGGGGTAGGGAGGTGTGCAGGGTGGGGAGGTGTGCGGGGTAGGGAGGTGTGCAGGGTGGGGAGGTGTACAGGGTGGGGAGGTGTGCAGGGTAGGGAGGTGTACAGGGTGGGGAGGTGTGCGGGGTGGGGAGGTGTACAGGGTGGGGAGGTGTGCAGGGTAGGGAGGTGTACAGGGTGGGGAGGTGTGCAGGGTAGGGAGGTGTGCAGGGTGGGGAGGTGTGCGGGGTAGGGAGGTGTACGGGGTGGGGAGGTGTGTAGGGTGGGGAGGTGTGCAGGGTGGGGAGGTGTGCGGGGTGGGGAGGTGTACGGGGTGGGGAGGTGTGCGGGGTGGGGAGGTGTGCGGGGTAGGGAGGTGTGCGGGGTAGGGAGGTGTGCGGGGTGGGGAGGTGTACGGGGTGGGGAGGTGTACGGGGTGGGGAGGTGTGCGGGGTGGGGAGGTGTACGGGGTGGGGAGGTGTGCAGGGTAGGGAGGTGTACAGGGTGGGGAGGTGTACAGGGTGGGGAGGTGTGCAGGGTAGGGAGGTGTACAGGGTGGGGAGGTGTACGGGTGGGGAGGTGTGCAGGGTAGGGAGGTGTACAGGGTGGGGAGGTGTGCAGGGTAGGGAGGTGTACGGGGTGGGGAGGTGTACGGGGTGGGGAGGTGTACGGGGGTAGGGAGGTGTACGGGGTGGGGAGGTGTACGGGTGGGGAGGTGTGCAGGGTAGGGAGGTGTACAGGGTGGGGAGGTGTGCAGGGTGGGGAGGTGTACGGGGTGGGGAGGTGTGCGGGGTGGGGAGGTGTGCGGGGGTAGGGAGGTGTGCGGGGTAGGGAGGTGTGCGGGGTAGGGAGGTGTGCGGGGTAGGGAGGTGTGCAGGGTGGGGAGGTGTGCAGGGTAGGGAGGTGTACAGGGTGGGGAGGTGTGCGGGGTGGGGAGGTGTACGGGGTGGGGAGGTGTGCAGGGTAGGGAGGTGTACAGGGTGGGGAGGTGTACAGGGTGGGGAGGTGTGCAGGGTAGGGAGGTGTACAGGGTGGGGAGGTGTACGGGTGGGGAGGTGTGCAGGGTAGGGAGGTGTACAGGGTGGGGAGGTGTGCGGGGTAGGGAGGTGTACGGGGTGGGGAGGTGTACGGGGTAGGGAGGTGTACGGGGTGGGGAGGTGTACGGGGTAGGGAGGTGTACGGGGTGGGGAGGTGTACGGGGTAGGGAGGTGTACAGGGTGGGGAGGTGTACGGGGTGGGGAGGTGTACGGGGTGGGGAGGTGTGCAGGGTAGGGAGGTGTACAGGGTGGGGAGGTGTACGGGTGGGGAGGTGTGCAGGGTAGGGAGGTGTACAGGGTGGGGAGGTGTGCAGGGTAGGGAGGTGTACAGGGTGGGGAGGTGTACGGGGTAGGGAGGTGTACGGGGTGGGGAGGTGTACGGGGTAGGGAGGTGTACAGGGTGGGGAGGTGTACGGGGTAGGGAGGTGTACAGGGTGGGGAGGTGTACGGGGTGGGGAGGTGTACGGGGTACGGAAGTGTACAGGGTGGGGAGGTGTACGGGGTAGGGAGGTGTACAGGGTGGGGAGGTGTACGGGGTAGGGAGGTGTACAGGGTGGGGAGGTGTACGGGGTGGGGAGGTGTACGGGGTACGGAAGTGTACAGGGTGGGGAGGTGTACGGGGTGGGGAGGTGTGTAGGGTGGGGAGGTGTGCAGGGTGGGGATGGGATGATGAGGCACGTGCGGCGGATGGCGTGTTGTGGGAGGTGATATGTGGGAGTTTTAGCGCCTGAGAAAGGAGGAAGAGAACATGAGAAAGCACGGACGGAGGTGTGTGGGTGAGAGTGACAGGAGGAGCGAGAGACTGAGTAAGAGGGATAGACGGGAGGAAAGACTGAGAGAAAGAGAGACAGAAAGAGAGAGAGGAATAGACAGGAGGAGCGAGAGACTGAGTAAGAGGGGATTTTACGGTGGCGGTGAGATTAAACCAATATCGTAATAAGAAACTTAAATCCCAGTAACAGCACATTCTGAACATTCACCCTCTTTGTGTCAACAACTTTAATTGGGCAATGTGTAGCCTATTTTGTTTTCGAGATCACACAGACTAAATACATTTTATGAACCTTTCTATGATCACCTTTAAAAAGAACGTGAAGCATTCTGTAATATAACTCTGGTTCATTTGCTTTTTACCTTAGAAAAGATATGGCCCTGCATTCAAATCTGAAATTGACCCCATATTTGCTAAAGAAAAAAGGTAGGTTGTGACGTCACTAAGTTGGTTTGTCTCGGCTGCAAAAGCTATCCCTATGAACTAGACTGGTGACTTTCAATGAGCTCAACGGTGAATAAACTGAGAACCCAAGGAAGTAGGTCCTTTTGTATCGCCCCGGGATGCTCAAATGAGCATTGCAACATATTAACTTTCACAAACTGACGAGGCCGCAACTTTCCACCTATGAGACGGGGGCGACAGGTCTACATTGACCACTTTATTATTAAGTCAGATTTATGAACACGGGCGATTTGTTCTTCGGACCACAAACCGTCAAACTTAGTCAGAGGCAGTTCGTGAAAAGTTGTTTGTTTTTGGTCGATTATAACAAAATGGGCATTAGTATGGCACAACCCAGACTCTACCAAGATATGGCTATCTTCCCAAACTGAGCAACAGGACAAGAAAAGCAAATGTCAGAGAGGTGACCAAAAGGCCAGCACTTAAAGAGTTACAGAACTCGGAAGAGGGAATTTGAAGCTTGTTATCAAAGGCAAGATGGATGGCATGGAACACAGGCTAATCCTTGAGGGGAACCTGTTTCAGTCTGCAAGAGATGTGCGTTTAGTGCAAAGATTCATATTCCCACCAGACAATGACCCAAAGCCCATCACAAAAACCACAGAGGAATGGCTTAAAAAGCAGAAGGCCAGTGTTGTGGAATGGCCCAGGCAAAGTCCACACTTTAAACCCAATCTGCGGTATGACCTGAAAATCGCTGTCCAGTGTCCACTGACACTCTCTCTCTAACTTGGCTGAATTGGAGCACATTTATATGGAGAAATGGGTAGAAATCCCCAAAGCTACACGTGTAGAGCCTGAGATGGCCAAGATAAAAAGTACTGACTCTGGGGCTGCGGTGGGCGGGACACTCAAGGCAGTGTGTGTGTGTGTGTGTGTGTGTGTGTGTGCGTGTGTGCGTGTGTGCGTGCGTGCGTGCGTGCGCGCGCGTGCGCGTGTGCTTTGTCTATGTGTGTGTATTTTGATCTGTGTGAATGAAGTGTGTGCATGTGTACATATGATTGTGGGTATGAGTGTATGTGTGTGTTTCTGGGTTTCTTAATTTATCTTGATAATTTATTTCGTCAATCTGTCTGCACCAAAGCAGTCACTCCATATTCTGCCCCCCCTCTCTCTCCTCTCTCTCTCTCTCTCCCCTCTCTCTCTCTCTCTCTCTCTCTCTCTCTCTCTCTCTCTCCCCCCTCTCTGTCTCTCTCTCTCCTTCTCTCTCTCTCTGTCTCTCTCTTTTCCCTCTCTGTCCTCTCATTTTTATTGCTTTTGTGAGTAAATTTTGAGTGTCATTTGTATACGTTGTTGAGATGTGACAAAGCTGTTTAAAAGGTTTTTAAATTCAAATTCTCTCTGTGTCTGTTGCCCTCTCTTTCTTCCTTCTCATTATCTTTTTTTAGTTTTCCACGGATTCCGTTTGCGTGTTGCTGGTGACGTATGTGTGCAGTTGCGTGTTGGAGGCGTGAGAATATTCATGTGGATTGTGTTTGTGCGTGACATTTTGGTAATATATGTGTGTGTGTGTGTGTCTGTGTGTGTCTGTGTGAGTGTGTGTTTGTTCGTGGCTGTGACGTGTATGTGCGTATACTGTGTTTCTGTGTGAGTGACGTATGGATGTACGTGTGTGTGTGTGTGTGTGTGTGTGTGTGTGTGTGTGTGTGTGTGTGTGTGTGTGTGTGTGTGTGTGTGTGGTTGTGTCTGTGAGTGTGTGTTTGTTCGTGGCTGTGACGTGTATGTGCGTATACTGTGTTTCTGTGTGAGTGACGTATGGATGTACGTGTGTGTGTGTGTGTGTGTGTGTGTGTGTGTGTGTGTGTGTGTGTGTGTGTGTGTGTGTGTGTGTGTGTGTGTGTGTCTGACTCATTGGGACATAAGAGAGGGCTGGAGATGGATTTCCCGGACCATCTGTTTAATGCACTTGGGAGAGAGTGAATGAGAGGATGTGTGAACCTCATTTTACATTTTGGTTACGTCATTACTAAACGCACACTCATGCACACACACACACACACACACACACTCACGTGCACACACTCATGCATACGCACTCACACATGCACACACAGTAATTATGGGGTTAAGTGTCTGGTGTGATCCGTAATATTAGGGCTCACTTATGTTATTTCACTGCATTACAGGGCTAATATGCTAACAGTGTAGATACTGCATTACTGGGCTAATATGCTAACAGTGTAGATACTGCATTACAGGGCTAATATGCTAACAGTGTAGATACTGCATTACAGGGCTAATATGCTAACAGTGTAGATACTGCATTACAGGGCTGATATGCTAACAGTGTAGATACTGCATTACTGGGCTAATATGCTAAGTGTAGATACTGCATTACAGGGCTGATATGCTAACAGTGTAGATACTGCATTACAGGGCTGATATGCTAACAGTGTAGATACTGCATTACTGGGCTAATATGCTAACAGTGTAGATACTGCATTACTGGGCTAATATGCTAACAGTGCAGATACTGCATTAAAGGACTAATATGCTAACAGTGCAGATACTGCATTACAGGGCTAATATGCTACCAGTGCTGAGACTGTAGTACAGAGCTAATATGCTACCAGTGCTGAGACTGTAGTACAGGGCTAATATGCTACCAGTGCTGAGACTGTAGTACAGGGCTAATATGGTAACAATGTAGATACTGCATTACAAGGCTAATATGGTAACAGTGTAGATACTGCATTACAGGGCTAATATGGTAAGTGTAGATACTGCATTACAGGGCTAATATGCTAACAGTGCAGATACTGCATTACAGGGCTAATATGGTAACAGTGTAGATACTGCATTACAGGGCTAATATGGTAACAGTGTAGATACTGCATTACAGGGCTAATATGCTACCAGTGCTGAGACCTTTAGTACAGGGCTAATATGCTAACAGTGCTGAGACTGTAGTACAGGGCTAATATACTACCAGTGCTGAGACTGTAGAACAGGGCTAATATGCTACCAATGCTGAGACTGTAGTACAGGGCTAATATGGTAACAATGTAGATACTGCATTACAGGGCTAATATGGTAAGTGTAGATACTGCATTACAGGGCTAATATGCTAACAGTGCAGATACTGCATTACAGGGCTAATATGGTAACAGTGTAGATACTGCATTACAGGGCTAATATGCTACCAGTGCTGAGACCTTTAGTACAGGGCTAATATGCTAACAGTGCTGAGACTGTAGTACAGGGCTAATATGCTACCAGTGCTGAGACTGTAGTACAGGGCTATTATGCTACCAGTGCTGAGACTGTAGTACAGGGCTAATATGCTAACAGTGCTGAGACTGTAGTACAGGGCTAATATGCTAACAGTGCAGATACTGCATTAAAGGGCTAATATGCTAACAGTGTAGATACTGCATTACAGGGCTAATATGCTACCAGTGCTGAGACTGTAGTACAGGGCTAATATGCTACCAGTGCTGAGACTGTAGTACAGGGCTAATATGCTACCAGTGCTGAGACTATAGTACAGGGCTAATATGGTAACAATGTAGATACTGCATTACAGGGCTAATTTGCTACCAGTGCTGAGACTGTAGTACAGGGCTAATATGCTACCAGTGCTGAGACTGTAGTACAGGGCTAATATGCTAACAGTGTAGATACTGCATTACAGGGCTAATATGCTAACAGTGTAGATACTGCATTACAGGGCTGATATGCTAACAGTGTAGATACTGCATTACTGGGCTAATATGCTAACAGTGTAGATACTGCATTACTGGGCTAATATGCTAACAGTGCAGATACTGCATTACAGGGCTAATATGCTACCAGTGCTGAGACTGTAGTACAGAGCTAATATGCTACCAGTGCTGAGACTGTAGTACAGGGCTAATATGGTAACAATGTAGATACTGCATTACAAGGCTAATATGGTAACAGTGTAGATACTGCATTACAGGGCTAATATGGTAAGTGTAGATACTGCATTACAGGGCTAATATGCTAACAGTGCAGATACTGCATTACAGGGCTAATATGGTAACAGTGTAGATACTGCATTACAGGGCTAATATGCTACCAGTGCTGAGACCTTTAGTACAGGGCTAATATGCTAACAGTGCTGAGACTGTAGTACAGGGCTAATATGCTACCAGTGCTGAGACTGTAGTACAGGGCTAATATGCTACCAATGCTGAGACTGTAGTACAGGGCTAATATGGTAACAATGTAGATACTGCATTACAGGGCTAATATGGTAACAGTGTAGATACTGCATTACAGGGCTAATATGCTACCAGTGCTGAGACTGTAGTACAGGGCTAATATGCTACCAGTGGTGAGACTGTAGTACAGGGCTAATATGCTACCAGTGCTGAGACTATAGTACAGGGCTAATATGGTAACAATGTAGATACTGCATTACAGGGCTAATATGGTAACAATGTAGATACTGCATTACAGGGCTAATATGCTACCAGTGCTGAGACTGTAGTACAGGGCTAATATGCTACCAGTGCTGAGACTGTAGTACAGGGCTAATATGCTAACAGTGCTGAGACTGTAGTACAGGGCTAATATGCTACCAGTGCTGAGACTGTAGTACAGGGCTAATATGCTACCAGTGCTGAGACTATAGTACAGGGCTAATATGGTAACAATGTAGATACTGCATTACAGGGCTAATATGCTACCAGTGCTGAGACTGTAGTACAGGGCTAATATGCTACCAGTGCTGAGACTGTAGTACAGGGCTAATATGCTAACAGTGTAGATACTGCATTACAGGGCTAATATGCTAACAGTGTAGATACTGCATTACAGTGCTAATATGCTAACAGTGTAGATACTGCATTACAGGGCTAATATGCTAACAGTGTAGATACTGCATTACAGTGCTAATATGGTAACAGTGTAGATACTGCATTACAGGGCTGATATGCTAACAGTGTAGATACTGCATTACAGGGCTGATATGCTAACAGTGTAGATACTGCATTACTGGGCTAATATGCTAACAGTGTAGATACTGCATTACTGGGCTAATATGCTAACAGTGCAGATACTGCATTACAGGGCTAATATGCTAACAGTGTAGATACTGCATTACAGGGCTAATATGCTACCAGTGCTGAGACTGTAGTACAGAGCTAATATGCTACCAGTGCTGAGACTGTAGTACAGGGCTAATATGCTACCAGTGCTGAGACTGTAGTACAGGGCTAATATGGTAACAATGTAGATACTGCATTACAAGGCTAATATGGTACCAGTGTAGATACTGCATTACAGGGCTAATATGGTAAGTGTAGATACTGCATTACAGGGCTAATATGCTAACAGTGCAGATACTGCATTACAGGGCTAATATGGTAACAGTGTAGATACTGCATTACAGGGCTAATATGCTACCAGTGCTGAGACCTTTAGTACAGGGCTAATATGCTAACAGTGCTGAGACTGTAGTACAGGGCTAATATGCTACCCGTGCTGAGACTGTAGTACAGGGCTAATATGCTACCAATGCTGAGACGGTAGTACAGGGCTAATATGGTAACAATGTAGATACTGCATTACAGGGCTAATATGCTAACAGTGTAGATACTGCATTACAGGGCTAATATGGTAACAGTGTAGATACTGCATTACAGGGCTAATATGCTACCAGTGCTGAGACTGTAGTACAGGGCTAATATGCTACCAGTGGTGAGACTGTAGTACAGGGCTAATATGCTACCAGTGCTGAGACTGTAGTACAGGACTAATATGCTACCATTGCTGAGACTATAGTACAGGGCTAATATGGTAACAATGTAGATACTGCATTACAGGGCTAATATGCTACCAGTGCTGAGACTGTAGTACAGGGCTAATATGCTACCAGTGCTGAGACTGTAGTACAGGGCTAATATGCTAACAGTGCTGAGACTGTAGTACAGGGCTAATATGCTAACAGTGCAGATACTGCATTACAGGGCTAATATGCTAACAGTGTAGATACTGCATTACAGGGCTAATATGCTACCAGTGCTGAGACTGTAGTACAGGGCTAATATGCTACCAGTGCTGAGACTGTAGTACAGGGCTAATATGCTACCAGTGCTGAGACTATAGTACAGGGCTAATATGGTAACAATGTAGATACTGCATTACAGGGCTAATATGCTACCAGTGCTGAGACTGTAGTACAGGGCTAATATGCTAACAGTGTAGATACTGCATTACAGGGCTAATATGCTAACAGTGTAGATACTGCATTACAGGGCTAATATGGTAAGTGTAGATACTGCATTACAGGGCTAATATGCTAACAGTGTAGGTACTGCATTACAGGGCTGATATGCTACCAGTGCTGAGACTGTAGTACAGGGCTAATATGCTAACAGTGCTGAGACTGTAGTACAGGGCTAACATGCTAACAGTGCTGAGACTGTAGTACAGGGCTAACATGCTAACAGTGCTGAGACTGTAGTACAGGGCTAATATGCTAACAGTGCAGTGGTGCATAGGTCCTCTCTGCTTTTGTACAAGTTGAAGTTTCTCACTTCTTTGGAAGTGCTGATAAGACCTCTATATAGTGCCCCCCACTATTATTGGCACCCCTGGCAAAGATGAGTAAAAGAAAAATCCAACCTTTAATTGAAGTAAATTTAGAAGTATATTTATTAATTGAAGAGACGTTATAGTATCGCTTGTAAGAGTACCAGAAAATAAGATGTCAAGAGTTTTGATATTGTTTTGATATTTTTGGGCCACAGACATCAGGAAGTCATGGCATGCAAAGGATATGTGACCAAATATTAAAAATGATTACTTTATTCTATATATAAATGCAGGGGTGCCAATAATTGTGGCACGCGTGGTTTTGTTAAAAATTATTTCTTGATGAGGATTTTTTTTTTCTCACAATAAATTCACTTCAATTAAAGGTTGGATATTTCTCATTTTTTCAGTGTGACATTAAAGGAGATGTTCGGTATATAGCATTATAAGCCCTGTTAGAAGGTTATTTACGATCATATACAATGGTCCATATCAACATTTTGACAAACTGTGCAGTCTTGAGATATATTGCTCATTGCTCATGTCACAGCTACTTACACAATGGATCTGGATGGGCATAGAGAAAATCCTTCAAAAAGCACCATAAACTCTCGTTTGCAAAGACTGGAAACTCACCGAGTTTGTTGCGTAAAGTTGTTCCATTTTCACTCCACTTTGTGATTACAATGAGACCAAGATACGGTTTTTACCATTTACGGTTGGTACCAGAGGTAGAGGTGAGTTGGCGGAAAATGAGCATTATCTTAATGATGGGTTTTTTTTTTCTCAAAAGCATAACAATGGTCATTACTCAAAATATACATTATGGGTGTGAGAAGTAATGAGAAAGGCTGTTAAAAAAATGGATAAAAACCTGAAACAGGCTGAAAAAAGTTTAATTCATTTCATACTGAATTTGCAAAAGTGCATATATGCAAGAATCAGTGTGTATGTGCCATTCACAACACATGCCAGATTAATGTAAATTACCCAAGTGTGTGGATACAATAATTTTTTTCAATTTCCCTGGAAATATGTAGAGCATCATAATATAAATAGAAAAAATTGAAAAGGCAATATTATCTATGAACTTACAAAAAACAGTTGAGACAGAGTTTTTCATTGAGTTCATCTTGATACAATGTCTAGAGTATACTGTGAGTTTCCCATTTTCTAAAAGCAAATTTATTGTGGTTTTTGAAGGCCTAACTACTTGCCCCATCAAAGCCGGTTGTAATCCACTGAGAAGCTGTGGTTGAGGTAAATTTCTCGATAATAAAGATGTCACTGAGGTTGTGCTATGCACGATTATAACTGATGGGAAACAACCTTTCAATAAGATCCGGGTTGAAAAATGGCGAACCTATATTTAATGGAATGCCGAATGTGAATATGATATGCATATGAATCAGCTCGTCCTGCCAGTTCATTTTCAGAGAAAATAGAGAAGAACCACAAAACAGTGTGAAATCGAGACGCTCATTACAGAGGTCAGACAGGCTATAGTGTTTGGTGGAAATAGGTCTGGCATAACAAATAAAAGAAAATATGTGGAGTGTACAATATTGTTTAAATAAGAATCAAAGTGGACATTTCCAAATCAAAAAGACCTCATCATTGCATTATGGGTGTCAAATATCAGAAAGATCTTGTCAGGATTGAAAAGGAACCATTTATCCCCAGAAATCCCCTTAGACAAATGCATGAATTAATTTTCAGCGTCATGTTTGGACAGAAATGGCCCAATAGGTGAAAATAAGATGGATAAGCTGGACACAGAGAGATGTGGGAATTGCGGTTTTAACCGGCTTTTTATTTTGAGAGCCAGAGATTACACCACCAAACAAACACAGATCTTCTCCCTTCTCCCTTCCCCCTCACAGATTTCAGGTAAAAATAACAGACTAAAATAAGAAAGACAAAATAAACAAAAGTAGCACTCAAACTTTTTAGTGCCGTTGCTGGGTCAGTACGAATGGGAATAAGTCCTAGATCTGGTCAGTAATTTTGGGACTATGTACCAGGCCTGGTCAGTAATTTTGGGACGATGTACCAGGCTTGGTCAGTAATTTTGGGACTATGTTCCAGGCCTGGTCAGTAATTTTGGGACTAGGTACCAGGCCTGGTCAGTAATTTTGGGACTATGTACCAGACCTGGTCAGTAATTTTGGGACTATGTACCAGACTTGGTCAGTAATTTTGGGACTATGTACCAGACCTGGTCAGTAATTCTGGGACTATGTACCAGACCTGGTCAGTAATTTTGGGACTATGTAACAGGCCTGGTCAGTAATTTTGGGACTATGTACCAGGTCTGGTCAGTAATTTTGGGACTATGTACCAGGCCTGGTCAGTAATTTTGGGACTATGTACCGGACCTGGTCTTGTCAGTGGTCCATTCGGGGCGACACTAAGAGTTAACTGTACTGTAACCGTGGCTACTGCTGCTGTTCCCATACCATGTTCCTGTTATTGGTGGCCCAGTCACTCTGCTCAGAGGGATATTTTTGGGGTGCAGGGCACTGCGATGAGATCAGAGCTCTGGGGGTGACAGAGTAAGAGGCGTGTGCACCCCTCACTGCATCTGATCAGAGATATTAATACCTTCTGTGTGTGTGTGCGTGCGTGCGTGTGTGCGTGCGTGCGCGCGCGCTATTAACACTGTGCAGAAATATTTTTTTACATGAATACATCCATCTGTCCATTTTCCATCTCTGCAATCACTCAGCTGCCTCCCTGTATCTGTCATTCCCCATCCCTCTTTCTCCTCAGTGTTTCTTTCTTTCTTTCTCTCCCTCCTTCCCCCTGAAACTTGCCAGTGTATAAAATATCTCCCTTTATAGTTATAAATAGTATCAGCGTGGTGCTGACGCAGCCCGCTCATTCATGCCCAGACCCGTCAGGTTCGCTTTTCTTTCCCACTGACTGACACGTTCTGGCACGTCTCTCATTTATCAAAATATCTCCATCTTCCTGTCACTCCTCCAGTCTTCTAATTATCTCACTAATTGTTTTTAATGTGAAAGATTACTTCACAAATGAGTTATTCAGGATTCAGAGGCGATGACAGGATTTGGGTAACATTCCCTCCTGTGGAACTTCATGGTTACTACAGCATTCTGTGAGTGAGAAAATGTCACACCTCCTTACAGAGTGCTGCTCCTTACTCTCCTCCCTACAGAGTGCTGCTCCTTACCCTCCTCCCTACAGAGTGCTGCTCCTTACTCTCCTCCCTACAGAGTGCTGCTCCTTATCCTCCTCCCTACAGAGTGCTGCTCCTTACGCTCCTCCCTACAGAGTGCTGCTCCTTACTCTCCTCCCTACAGAGTGCTGCTCTTTACCCTCCTCCCTACAGAGTGCTGCTCCTTACTCTCCTCCCTACAGAGTGCTGCTCCTTACTCTCCTCCCTACAGAGTGCTGCTCCTTACCCTCCTCCCTACAGAGTGCTGCTCCTTACTCTCCTCCCTACAGAGTGCTGCTCCTTACTCTCCTCCCTACAGAGTGCTGCTCCTTACCCTCCTCCCTACAGAGTGCTGCTCCTTACTCTCCTCCCTACAGAGTGCCGCTCCTTACGCTCCTCCCTACAGAGTGCCGCTCCTTACTCTCCTCCCTACAGAGTGCCGCTCCTTACTCTCCTCCCTACAGAGTGCCGCTCCTTACTCTCCTCCCTACAGAGTGCTGCTCCTTACTCTCCTCCCTACAGAGTGCCGCTCCTTACTCTCCTCCCTACAGAGTGCCGCTCCTTACTCTCCTCCCTACAGAGTGCCGCTCCTTACTCTCCTCCCTACAGAGTGCTGCTCCTTACCCTCCTCCCTACAGAGTGCTGCTCCTTACTCTCCTCCCTACAGAGTGCCGCTCCTTACTCTCCTCCCTGCAGAGTGCCGCTCCTTACTCTCCTCCCTACAGAGTGCCGCTCCTTACTCTCCTCCCTACAGAGTGCCGCTCCTTACTCTCCTCCCTACAGAGTGCTGCTCCTTACTCTCCTCCCTACAGAGTGCCGCTCCTTACTCTCCTCCCTACAGAGTGCCGCTCCTTACTCTCCTCCCTACAGAGTGCTGCTCCTTACTCTCCTCCCTACAGAGTGCTGCTCCTTACTCTCCTCCCTACAGAGTGCTGCTCCTTACTCTCCTCCCTACAGAGTGCTGCTCCTTACTCTCCTCCCTACAGAGTGCTGCTCCTTACTCTCCTCCCTACAGAGTGCTGCTCCTTACCCTCAGCACATGACTGTATTGTCTGATGATGTTGACCAACAATAATTTGTAAAATGTATTTAATCCAACTGGCTTAAAACAAACAGAAGGACCTGTCATTTTTGGAGGACACTAGAAATGATTGGCCTTAAATGAGCAATTTGAATATTTAAAAACTGCTTTATAGAGGATTCTGGGCTTTAACTATAAACCTAAAGCTGTTTGTATGTGAGACTAGTTTGTGCTTAAATGTATGATGTCTGCTGCCAAACGGCTGTGTGTGCGCTGGCCACTGTTTCCACCGCACTGCTGGTTCCAGTCTTAACACACATCTGTATCATTACCTGCTCTCTACTCTGATTGTTCTATCGCCTCTAAGCAGTCAGGGGCCTGTCTGATGCGTACTGTACACATTTCATTTGCACCCCAGTGCTGCCATCTGGAGGGGAATATGAAGAATGCATGTTCTATAAATGTGAGTTTTAGTGCTGGACTCAGCACACAGCTGTTTATTTACACCTTAACTCAACTTCTGGCGCATGTTTATTTTATAAATGTCAGTCAACCAGTAAAATGATTAATATCTAACAGGAGTATATAAATAATGTATAACATATAGAGTCATAGATGGCATATGGATACAGATTTGTAACATACAGGGTCATAGATAGCATATGGATGCATATTTGTAACATACAGGGTCATCGATAGCATATAGATACAGATTTATAACATACAGGGTCATCGATAGCATATAGATACAGATTTATAACATACAGGGTCATAGATAGCATATAGATACAGATTTGTAACATACAGTGTCATAGATGGCATATGGATACAGATTTGTAACACACGTGGTCATAGATAACATAGATACGTGTAACATAAAGGATCATAGCGTATAGATACAGATTTGTAACATACAGAGTCATAGATAGCATATAGATACGTGTAACATACAGGGTCATAGATCGCATATAGACACAGATGTGTAACTGCAGTAAAGGACGTGAAGAATATTCTGGAGAGGCCAGTGAATCTTTCAGGCAGGGGAGGTGGTGTATGACAGTGGACAGGGGCCTGTTTTTATCAACTTTATCATTTTACCGGTTTGACTTGAATATTTTTATAGGTTTGACTTTGATTTTAGCAGAGGGAATGACAGGAGACGAATTGTAGATACTTATTAACATGGTCATGTAATTCACACACTGGCCATCAGGAGCTGCTAATCTCCCATCTTTCTTATCCAAACACACACGCGCACACACTCACATGCATAGACTCACACGCATATACTCACATGAACTCGCATGCATGCACTCACTCACACATCTAAAGAAGAAAGCAGTTTTATTACTGTAGTGGGCAAACAAAGAGACGATACCATAAATAAAATTGTTCAGTTCCAATATCAGGATTTTTACCTTAGTGAAAGAAAGCCATTCCAGAAAGCTTCCCACAAGTTCCCGCCCCTCAGCCTCACTGTCCAATGGAGAAAGCCCCCGAGTCACTGGACATCTTCTCTTCCTGTTTGAGTGACAGCTGGCTGGAATTGTTTCGGGATAGCCCGTTGCTATGGGACGAGACACTGGACGAGATCTGGGACTCCGACACCTGGGCAGAGAGAGGAAGTGGGAGGGAGAGAGAAGTGATTTTATTTCCCTTCAGGTAAAGTTTGTTTGCTGTTTCACCTTTTTTTTTAATCTATGATGCACAGAATAATTATTTACAGTTAGGACACACCCCTGAAATGGCTCACTTTTTATTTCATTTCTGACATCCATTCAATTTATGCAACTGCTTATTTAGAGAAGAAATTCAGGTGAAATACAGAAGTCAGGGTGCAACAGTAGTTCCACACCTCTGCACTCCAGGTCCAGTTCCCTAACCTCTATACTACACTACCCATCTACCCATCTTATACCTCTATAATACACTACCCATCTACCCATCTTATACCTCTACACTACACTACCCATCTACCCATCTTATACCTCTATAATACACTACCCATCTTATACCTCTATACTACACTACCCATCTTATACCTCTATACTACACTACCCATCTACCCATCTTATACCTCTATAATACACTACCCATCTTATACCTCTATACTACACTACCCATCTTATACCTCTATACTACACTACCCATCTACCCATCTTATACCTCTATACTACACTACCCATCTACCCATCTTATACCTCTATACTACACTACCCATCTTATACCTCTATACTACACTACCCATCTTATACCTCTATACTACACTACCCATCTTATACCTCTATACTACACTACCCATCTACCCATCTTATACCTCTATACTACACTACCCATCTACCCATCTTATACCTCTATACTACACTACCCATCTTATACCTCTACACTACACTACCCATCTTATACCTCTACACTACCCATCTACCCATCTTATACCTCTATAATACACTACCCATCTACCCATCTTATACCTCTATACTACACTACCCATATTATACCTCTACACTACACTACCCATCTTATACCTCTATACTACCCATCTACCTATCTTATTCCTCTATACTACACTAGCCATCTACCCATCTTATACCTCTATAATACACTACCCCTTTTATACCTCTATAATACACTACCTATCTACCCATCTTATACCTCTATACTACACTACCCATCTACCCATCTTATACCTCTATACTACACTACCCATCTACCCATCTTATACCTCTATACTACACTACCCATATTATACCTCTACACTACACTACCCATCTTATACCTCTACACTACACTACCCATCTACCCATCTTATACCTCTATACTACACTACCCATCTACCCATCTTATACCTCTATACTACACTACCCATCTTATACCTCTATACTACACTTCCCATCTACCCATCTTATACCTCTATACTACACTACCCATCTACCCATCTTATACCTCTATACTACACTACCCATCTACCCATCTTATACCTCTATACTACACTACCAATCTACCCATCTTATACCTCTATACTACACTACCCATCTACCCATCTTATACCTCTATACTACACTTCCCATCTACCCATCTTATATCCCTATACTACACTACCCATCTACCCATCTTATACCTCCATACTACACTACCCATATTATACCTCTACACTACACTACCCATCTTATACCTCTATACTACACTACTCATCTACCATATTATACCTCTATACTACCCATCTACTCATACCTCTACACTACACTACCCATCTTATACCTCTATACTACACTACCCATATTATACCTCTACACTACCCATCTTATACCTCTACACTACACTACCCATCTACCCATCTTATACCTCTATACTACACTACTCATCTACCATCTTATACCTCTATACTACCCATCTACTCATACCTCTACACTACACTACCGATCTTATACCTCTATACTACACTACCCATATTATACCTCTACACTACCCATCTTATACCTCTACACTACACTACCCATCTACCCATCTTATACCTCTATACTACACTACTCATCTACCCATCTTATACCTCTATACTACCCATCTACTCATACCTCTACACTACACTACCCATCTACCCATCTTATACCTCTATACTACCCATCTTATACCTCTATATTACCCATCTACTCATACCTCTACACTACACTACCCATCTTATACCTCTATACTACACTTCCCATCTCCCCATCTTATTGCAATATGAGCTGCTGCTTCAGGAAGGTGCACTTTAGCAAAGAACACACGCAGCCAGTCAGCGCTGACTCTCTACCTCTTTCTCCCCCTCTCTCCCCTCTCTGTCTCCCTCCTCCTCTTTCTCTCTCTCTGACCAGAGGAACTACTGAGGGAGGAGGTGTAGAACACTGACTCAGATTCTAGCGAGGATGCTTGGGGACGTACCGGACCCCTAAACTGTCTCTTCCCTTTGCGGTGCTATAAAAACAATTTAGACTGGTTCCGTAGCCTACCACGGAACACTAACGGCTAACCCGATTGGTTAGACGCACTGCGGTCCTTGGTTTCACCTCGTTTTCAAACCGGAACAACATGGCGGCCTGTTCATAAAATGTATTTTATTCCACCTAAACGGTACACTAAAATGTTTCTGAAAATATTTGAGGTGAGAAATGGGTCATGCATTTGCTGAATCTTGATTAATATCTCCCTAGTTTGACTGGTTGATCCGAGTTTCTTGGGCCAGACGAGCTGCACTGGACGGATTAATTTGCATAGAATGATGATGGAGTATATCCCATGCAAATTCAGAACCGGCAAACGTACCACACACTCGCCGTGCATCCATCATGCACCACGGCGCCTCTCCTGCTCTCAAATTACACTGAACCCAATTTTTATAAAGTCTATGGTTGAACTAAGGTACGTCGTTGGATTTGGTGAAAGCTCTCCCTCCTTCGGTGGCACAGAAGGAGGGAGAGCTTTCACCAAATCCAACGACGTGCCTTGGTAAGATGGGTTGATGGGTAGTGTAGTGTAGAGGTATAAGATGGGTAGATGGGTAGTGTAGAGGTATAAGATGGGTAGATGGACAGTGTAGAGGTATAAGATTGGTAGATGGGTAGTGTAGAGGTATAAGATGGGTAGATGGGTAGTGTAGAGGTATAAGATGGGTTGATGGGTTGTGTAGTGTAGAGGTATAAGATGGGTAGATGGGTAGTGTAGAGGTATAAGATGGGTAGATGGGTAGTGTAGAGGTATAAGATGGGTAGATGGGTAGTGTAGAGGTATAAGATGGGTAGATGGGTAGTGTAGAGGTATAAGATGGGTAGATGGGTAGTGTAGAGGTATAAGATGGGTAGATGAGTAGTGTAGAGGTATAAGATGGGTAGATGGGCAGTGTAGAGGTATAAGATGGGTAGATGGGCAGTGTAGAGGTATAAGATGGGTAGTGTAGAGGTATAAGATGGGTAGATGGGCAGTGTAGAGGTATAAGATGGGTAGATGGGTAGTGTAGAGGTATAAGATGGGTAGATGGGTAGTGTAGAGGTATAAGATGGGTAGATGGGCAGTGTAGTGTAGAGGTATAAGATGGGTAGATGGGTAGTGTAGTGTAGAGGTATAAGATGGGTAGATGGGTAGTGTAGTGTAGTATAATGGGGGGGAACTGGACTTTCATCTCTGAGGTTGCAAGTTTGATTCCCAGGTGGGGCACTGTCGTGATACACTTTAGCAAAAACTGAACCTGAAGTATCTCGCTGTATAAATGGATTGTATGTAAAGAATGTAAGCTGTATAAGTCTATTTGCCTACTGTAAAAATGGCCACATTGAGGATTAGAGCCAGACAGAGGATGTGTCCAGATCTGACTGACTGACACACCAATTCAGAGAGTCCCAATCGCACCCGGTTCTCCATAGTAAATGTACACTACTGGGGGTACAGCCCAATGGCAGCTCATGCTCCCATTGGCTGAGAGGCAGACGGTGCAAACTGATTGGCTATTTCTGTACCTCTTCAAACTTCTTGGCCTTGTATTGTTCTGCTCCCTTCAGGAAATTGAGAAGGATGATATCACAAAGCACTGTGCCCTGCAGCCAATCATAGAGGAGAGTGTAGATGTAAATGTACAGACACAGTAAGGGTAATTACTGTGAGACTGACTGCAGCAAGTAGACTGAGTATGTCAAAATGGTAATACTGTGAGAATAGCAGGTCATTTATATCAGTGATGTCAGTGATTATCCATGAGTCTCACCACTCCAACCGAAGTGAAGGCAGCCACCATGTTGATCAGAGTTGGGATCATGTTGAACTTTCCGGCCTGGAAAGGGAGAGCCGCACTTTTAAATGCTTTGCAGACAGATAGCAAAGGTTCATGGGAGATGAAGTTCCTTTTTTAACACTCACATTGCCATTGACCAGTACATCAAACCTGATGGCATAGGCCTTCAGCAGCGTGCGGTATTCTGTCCCATTCTCCATCTTGTAGTACTTAGCGTACCTTACAGCAGAAAATAGAACATGGTTGGAGCCATGCGAAGGTAAGGTAATTCTATGTGTCCTGATTAGTCGGTGTGCAGTGTGAGCACTGTGATTGGCCGGTGGTCAGCACCTGAAGTTGTATCCTGGAGACACAGTGTTTTTCTGGGAAACAGCGTCCAGGCGTGTGAAAGAGTAGGTGGGGTTACAGCTGTCTTCTGATTTGTCCAAGTCACACATCCATCCAATTTTTATTCCTATCACCCCTCCCTGAGGGAGACAGAATTATTCATCTACTTTAAATATGTATGCATTATTAATATTGTCACTATTGCAGTTCTTATAAGTCCTTCCACTCTGCTGCCAGATATGCAGTAGATGTGGATGGATCACTTTAAGGGTTTCTTCTCCTGACTTATTTTTCCGTAGAGTTCAATAGGAAAATAGAAAAAAACATTTGTAAATTACAGGAGGAAGAGGATATTTAGGTTAGGGGTGGGCGGAAGGAGGAAGGGGGATATTTGGGTAGGGGTGACAAGGCAACCCCTTACCTTCTGGGCGAGGGCGATGAAGTTCTGGTGGGCAAACTCTACCACATCCCCTACCCTGAATATGGGGCAGTAGGTGTTTTTCACTGGGTCAAAGTTGCACTTCTTTATGTAAGCGGCTGTTATGGTGGGCAGGAAATTACCCCTGGGGGAGAGACAAGTGATGTCATCACAGAATACAACAAAAACTTAACCAGAGATATAGCAAACTCTTTAGACCAGTGGTGCCTAGACTCAGTCCTGGGGATCTACTCTCAACGATGTTTTACTTCCAACCAATTTTGTAACCACCCGATTTCACAATTTGACCTCCTCACTTCTTTAATTAAGAACGTCATGAGTGGAATCAGGTGGTTTGAAGCAGTGGTTGGAAGTAAAACAGCATGGAGATCAGATCCTCAGGACAGAGTGTGGGCACTGCTTTAGACAGACTGCATTTCTGTGTCCTTTGCATGAGGAGGATTTCCAGACAACAGCCAGTGAAGATCCAGGTTGGGTGAGCAAACCAGTGTGGTCATTTTCCTTGTCTTTATGCAATGCACAGTTTGTTTTCTCCGTTTTTCTACTTTCAATTTTGGAGATTAAATTTGGCTATATTAAGTCTTGTAACGAAGAGGGGTTATAAAGGAGGACTTATAAACGTAACAACTATAACCAGGCCTTTGACTTCTTGTCTTATTAAGAGTTTCTTGAATACATAAAGACGTAAACCTTGAAAGGCATTTGAATATTTAAGTTTAAATGTGCAAATTGAAGCTCATGAATAGTTTTCATTAATGAGATTTCTTGGCTTGTCATCTTGTATGTTACTTACAAAGACAGTTTCCCAATTACTATAAATGGCCCATATGCTGTAATTTAGGAAGTTTGTTATACATTCCATTCATATTTTATAAATATCAGAAGATATTCTGTTAAATTCAAAAATATTGGGACAGTGACAATTTCTCTTAGTTTGGCCTTGTACTGCAGCACATTGGATTTGAAATAAAACATGATTAGTTTTGCATGATTAGTTCACGCACAAGAAAGCTAACAAAAGGTCTAGAGTTGATTCTAGGTGTGGAATTTGCATTTTGTTGCTGTTGTCTCTGAAAATGAGGACAAGTAAGTGTCAACGCCAGTAAAACGAGCCGTCACGAGGCTGAAAAATCTGAATAAATCGATCAGAGTGGTGTGTCAATACATTGGGTGTGTCAAAATTACGTAACATTGTTAGGAAGCAAGAACAATGCTTGAAACTTGAAATGTGGCAATGTGTGCCTTGTATTTTGACAAAAACTTGTATAATTGTAGAATTCATATTTTAGCAAATATGAAAATATCCTCATAATTGATTGTGATGGTTCTGATAGAATTGATTGTGGTGTTTTTGATGGTGATGATATTTTTTATTGCGGTGTTTTTGATGGTAATGATGATGGTATTAATTGCATTTTTATGGTATTGATGGTGGTATTGATTCTTATGATGATTAAATAATACATAGAAAATGTCAAGCACAGAAAATGTTGGACCCACTTGGTGAAGTTAAAGAGAGGAAAGCGGATGCTGTTCTTGATGAAGATGGTGAAGTTCTCTACCTCCATCATGGGCTCTCTAAGAGAGAAAGAGTTCATACAGTACATTAACACTGCACTGAGAGAAAGGGTACATACAGTATAGTACTTTAACACTACACTGAGGGTTACAGTGCATCACCACTTCACTGAGACAGGGTTAATGCCTGGAGAGGGTTAGGGTTAGCAACATTGCACTACATGAGTTTTGAAGCTTGTCGAAAGAGGTGCAGACAGATGGAGTCTTACGTCTTTATGTAGTCGATCTCAGCTGGACACCATCCTTTTATCTCACAGGTTTGTAATGAGCTGTTGAAGCTAACACACCTGCCGGTCATTACACCTGTGGGATGGAGAGAGAGGGAAATGGCATGATGGCCTGCTGTCCAGCCGATTCACTATTACTGGAACAGGTAAACGTTCTTATATCATTCAAGCAATTTGTACAAGAAAGAAATATGCTATTTAAAATGGTTTGCAAAAGAACAGATTTTTTCACTTTTGCGCCTGGAGTGAGCTGTAGCTTCTTAGGGATTTCCATAATAATCCTTGGCTTCACTCTTTATGATAACATGATAAAATCTGTGCTCATTGGGAAATGAACACAGATGACAGGCACAGAAATGGGCTGGAGGAGACTGCTAGATAATTCTGCAAGAGAAGTACTGTCAGTCCTGGGCCCTGGCAGAAAATATGTAGAAAACTAATCCTCCAAAAAATAAGCAAATGCCTTCTCGCACTCAGAAAAGAAGCAATAGAACACAGCTCCGACACTTTAAAGAGGGACCATGAGTGGGCTATATAATAACAAGCAGTTGCCAAACTAACCAAAAAATCACTTAAATTGTTTATTCAGCTGATTTCCTATATAGCAGAAACATTTGTTTCAGTTCATTTCGTTTTTGCTAAATGAGACCAAAATTCCGAAGAGAATCCCGGAATGCTGAGCTCTGTAAAAACATCCTGAAGGAGACAGAATTGCCCAATACCCATTGTAATAATCATTGACAGCAAATAAAAGTCGAGCACGTGGTGTCCCTGCCCTATCCCTGACACCACAGAAAAGAGTCCCCACACTGCCCTGGCCCTGGGGCTCACTGTACTATTAGCCTCTAACGCCTCTCAACCTCAGGGCAGCACTATACATACATTAGATTAGAGTAAATCAAACTAAAATCCTATAACTATATGCTGTCTGGCTCAATGACAGAGAGAAAATCCCATCATGAATGTTCAGAAAACATTCCGCCATTTTCAGCCATTGTCTGAAAAACACAATTATGCGCCAAAACAAATATCTTCTCATACCGTGTGTGTCTGTGTGTGCGTAATCCTGCGTATGTGTGTGACGGAGAGAGTCCAGGACAGCGAGATATGGGGGTGAGTGATATGAGTGCAGAGTGTAAACTCACCGTTTCCTGCTGCTTTGCCTGCGTTCCTCTTACAGTCTTCATCGCTGTGGCAACTGTACTTAGTTTCACTCTGAGGAGGATGCACAGAAACAAGAGTAACACACGATCAGCACCACAGCGTGTTCACAAGAGTAACACATGATCAGCACCACAGCGTGTTCACAAGAGTAACACATGATCAGCACCACAGCGTGTTCACAAGAGTAACACACAATCAGCACCACAGTGTGTTCACAAGAGTAACACACACAATCAGCACCACAGCATGTTCACAAGAGTAACACACAATCAGCACCACAGCGTGTTCACAAGAGTAACACATGATCAGCACCACAGTGTGTTCACAAGAGTAACACATGATCAGCACCACAGTGTGTTCACAAGAGTAACACACACAATCAGCACCACAGCGTGTTCACAAGAGTAACACATGATCAGCACCACAGTGTGTTCACAAGAGTAACACATGATCAGCACCACAGTGTGTTCACAAGAGTAACACACACAATCAGCACCACAGTGTGTTCACAAGAGTAACACATGATCAGCACCACAGTGTGTTCACAAGAGTAACACACGATCAGCACCACAGCGTGTTCACAAGAGTAACACACAATCAGCACCACAGCGTGTTCACAAGAGTAACACACAATGAGCACCACAGCGTGTTCACAAGAGTAACACACAATCAGCACCACAGCGTGTTCACAAGAGTAACACACAATCAGCACCACAGCGTGTTCACAAGAGTAACACACAATCAGCACCACAGTGTGTTCACAAGAGTAACACACAATCAGCACCACAGCGTGTTCACAAGAGTAACACACAATGAGCACCACAGCGTGTTCACAAGAGTAACACATGATCAGCACCACAGCGTGTTCACAAGAGTAACACACGATCAGCACCACAGCGTGTTCACAAGAGTAACACACAATCAGCACCACAGCGTGTTCACAAGAGTAACACACAATGAGCACCACAGCGTGTTCACAAGAGTAACACACGATCAGCACCACAGCGTGTTCACAAGAGTAACACACAATGAGCACCACAGCGTGTTCACAAGAGTAACACACAATCAGCACCACAGCGTGTTCACAAGAGTAACACACAATCAGCACCACAGCGTGTTCACAAGAGTAACACACAATCAGCACCACAGCGTGTTCACAAGACTAACACACAATCAGCACCACAGTGTGTTCACAAGAGTAACACACAATCAGCACCACAGCGTGTTCACAAGAGTAACACACAATCAGCACCACAGCGTGTTCACAAGAGTAACACATGATCAGCACCACAGCGTGTTCACAAGAGTAACACACAATGAGCACCACAGCGTGTTCACAAGAGTAACACATGATCAGCACCACAGCGTGTTCACAAGAGTAACACACAATCAGCACCACAGTGTGTTCACAAGAGTAACACACAATCAGCACCACAGCGTGTTCACAAGAGTAACACACAATCAGCACCACAGTGTGTTCACAAGAGTAACACACATTCAGCACCACAGTGTGTTCACAAGAGTAACACACACAATCAGCACCACAGTGTGTTCACAAGAGTAACTCACAATCAGCACCACAGTGTGTTCACAAGAGTAACACACATTCAGCACCACAGTGTGTTCACAAGAGTAACACACAATCAGCACCACAGTGTGTTCACAAGAGTAACACACATTCAGCACCACAGTGTGTTCACAAGAGTAACACACACAATCAGCACCACAGTGTGTTCACAAGAGTAACTCACAATCAGCACCACAGTGTGTTCACAAGAGTAACACACATTCAGCACCACAGTGTGTTCACAAGAGTAACACACACAATCAGCACCACAGCGTGTTCACAAGAGTAACACACATTCAGCAGCACAGTGTGTTCACAAGAGTAACACACATTCAGCAGCACAGTGTGTTCACAAGAGTAACACACACAATCAGTACCACAGCGTGTTCACGAGTTAGAGCTTGTCATTTTCACCTGAGCCCAATGAAACCCGACCAGAACCAAGGGTTCTCTTTAAAGTTTGAGTGCAAAGCACCACGCGAGCTGGATGGTTATTAAGCTAAGCTATGCGAGTGAGGCCTCACAGTCGGTATTAAGCTAAGCTATGCGAGTGAGGCCTCACAGTCGGTATTACGCTAAGCTATGCGAGTGAGGCCTCACAGTCGGTATTACGCTAAGCTATGCGAGTGAGGCCTCACAGTCGGTATTAAGCTAAGCTATGCGAGTGAGGCCTCACAGTCGGTATTACGCTAAGCTATGCGAGTGAGGCCTCACAGTCGGTATTAAGCTAAACTATGCGAGTGAGGCCTCACAGTCGGTATTAAGCTAAGCTATGCGAGTGAGGCCTCACAGTCGGTATTAAGCTAAGCTATGCGAGTGAGGCCTCACAGTCGGTATTACGCTAAGCTATGCGAGTGAGGCCTCACAGTCGGTATTAAGCTAAGCTATGCGAGTGTGGTCTCACAGTCGGTATTACGCTAAGCTATGCGAGTGAGGCCTCACAGTCGGTATTAAGCTAAGCTATGCGAGTGTGGTCTCACAGTCGGTATTACGCTAAGCTATGCGAGTGAGGCCTCACAGTCGGTATTAAGCTAAGCTATGCGAGTGTGGTCTCACAGTCGGTATTACGCTAAGCTATGCGAGTGAGGCCTCACAGTCGGTATTACGCTAAGCTATGCGAGTGAGGCCTCACAGTCGGTATTACGCTAAGCTATGCGAGTGAGGCCTCACAGTCGGTATTACGCTAAGCTATGCGAGTGAGGCCTCACAGTCGGTATTACGCTAAGCTATGCGAGTGAGGCCTCACAGTCGGTATTAAGCTAAGCTATGCGAGTGAGGCCTCACAGTCGGTATTAAGCTAAGCTATGCGAGTGAGGCCTCACAGTCGGTATTAAGCTAAGCTATGCGAGTGAGGCCTCACAGTCGGTATTAAGCTAAGCTATGCGAGTGAGGCCTCACAGTCGGTATTAAGCTAAGCTATGCGAGTGAGGCCTCACAGTCGGTATTAAGCTAAGCTATGCGAGTGAGGCCTCACAGTCGGTATTAAGCTAAGCTATGCGAGTGAGGCCTCACAGTCGGTATTAAGCTAAGCTATGCGAGTGAGGCCTCACAGTCGGTATTAAGCTAAGCTATGCGAGTGAGGCCTCACAGTCGGTATTACGCTAAGCTATGCGAGTGAGGCCTCACAGTCGGTATTAAGCTAAGCTATGCGAGTGAGGCCTCACAGTCGGTGCTAAGCTATGCGAGTGAGGCCTCACAGTCGGTATTAAGCTAAGCTATGCGAGTGAGGCCTCACAGTCGGTTATTGTCCGGGGAGTATCAAGTGAGGCAGTAGCCATCGAAAGGAAAATCTGAGGTCTGGACAAACTTTTACATGATTTTTGATCGAACTGTAAATGAAAGCATGAGGTTCATAAAATGCAAATACTGTGATACCCTGCTTACGTAGACTATTTTAGATTTTTGTGAGCGATTTGAATAAAAACTTTTTTGGGCTTTATTGCCCGAGCCTAGCGCTTGTGTAGGGGCTTGATGATGATGATAGGCTAGGTAAGTTTATTTTTTATGATTGTAATATGCTTGTAGTTTTCTCTAATTCTTAAGTCGTAAGATATTGTAGGGTGTTTGGTTGCCGCAGATGATTTTGATTTGTGCATTCGCAGCATTATGGCAGATAATCACATGCACCAGGAGCATTCCCTTATGGAAATGTAATATACTGCAGAATATTTTAAAGATATTGTGAAGAGAATTTTGATGCATTTACAATATGCTGCAGTATATTCTTTTTCCATAAGGGTTATGGCAGATAATTACACACCAGGGTGCGTCAGGTTCAAATCGGGTCGGGCTTTCAAAATGCAACAGGCGGGCTCTACTCGGGCTCGGGCTGAAAAAGATGCCGGCTTATGTAGGGTCGGGCTGAAATTTTTGGGCCCGTTTCAAGCTCTATAGAAACACACATTCAGAGTGTTCATAAGAGTAACAGATACAGGTACAGGTAACAGGGAGACTCACCTCTGGGCACCAGCTCTGTATCTGGTTTTCTGTGGTGATGAGTTTGGTGATGATGCAGAACACAGAGGAACCCTGAGGAACAAACACTGATTTATCACAGGTGCAGAATAACCCACACAGGTAATAACCTGCTCCGTTACTGAATAACCCACACAGGTAATAACCTGCTCCGTTACTGAATAACCCACACAGGTAATAACCTGCTCCGTTACTGAATAACCCACACAGGTAATAACCTGCTCCGTTACTTAAAGACCCACACAGGTAATAACCTGCTCCGTTACTTAAAGACCCACACAGGTAATAACATGCTTGGTTACTGAATAACCCACACAGGTAATAACCTGCTCCGTTACTTAGACCCACACAGGTAATTAGATGCTCTGTTACTTAAAGACCCACACAGGTAATAACCTGCTACGTTACTTAAAGAACCACACAGGTAATAACATGCTCTGTTACTTAAAGACCCACACAGGTAATAACAAGCTCCGTTACTTAAAGACCCACACAGGTAATAACATGCTCCATTACTTAATGACCCACACAGGTAATAACATGCTTCGTTACTTAATGTAAATGTAGGGTAGTGTTGAAGTTACAGTGTAAATATAGGGTAGTTGATGTTACAGTGTAAATGTAGGGTAGTGTTAATGTTATAGTGTAAATGTAGGGTAGTGTTGATGTTACAGTGTAAATGTAGGGTAGTGTTAATGTTACAGTGTAAATGTAGGGTAGTGTTAATGTTAGTGTAAATGTAAGGTTGTGTTGATGTTACAGTGTAAATATAGGGTAGTGTTGATGTTACAGTGTAAATGTAGGGTATTGTTAATGTTACAGTGTAGATATAGGGTAGTATTGATGTTACAGTGTAAATGTAGGCTAGTGTTAATGTTACAGTGTAAATATAGGGTAGTTAATGTTACAGTGTAAATGTAAGGTAGTGTTGATGTTACAGTGTAAATATAGGGTAGTTAATGTTACAGTGTAAATATAGGGTAGTGTAAATGTAGGGTAGTTAATCTTAGTGTAAATATAAGGTAGTGTTGATGTTACAGTGTAAATATAGGGTAGTGTTAATGTTACAGTGTAAATGTAAGGTAGTGTTGATGTTACAGTGTAAATGTAAGGTAGTGTTGATGTTACAGTGTAAATGTAAGGTAGTGTTAATGTTACAGTGTAAATGTAAGGTAGTGTTGATGTTACAGTGTAAATATAGGGTAGTTAATGTTACAGTGTTGCTGACCTGTGTAGGGGTAACGTAGTCAGCCACATCCATCAGTCTGTTGTTGTAGACACCGAAACCCTTCACCTTGGTCATTACTGAGGACTCTATGGCTGTATCACGCACCTGGTATGCCTTCTCATGCAAGAACACCCAACTACAGGGAGAAAGAGGGGGAGGGGTGGAGAGAGGGAGGGATGGAGAGGGAACAGGGGAGGGGTGGAGAGGGAGGGATGGAGAAAGGGAAGAGGGGGAGGGGTGGAGAAAGGGAAGAGGGGGAGGGGTGGAGAGAGGGAGGGATGGAGAGGGAACAGGGGAGGGGTGGAGAGAGGGAGGGATGGAGAAAGGAAGAGGGGGAGGAATGGAGAGAGGGGGAGAGTATAGGTGTCATTCTGTCATTAGAATTTTAGGTGAGCAGTTGCATAACCTGTTCAAAAAACCAAGTATACACACACACACATACGCAACAAACACATGCATGCACACCTATAAACACGCACACGCGCGCACACACACATGCACACACACACACACACACACACACACACTGAGGCGGTACTGACCCTATAAAGTAAATGAGGATGAGCAGCTGGACGACCCGGTTGATGATGCCGATGGTCCAGCTCTTCACCACCACAGACTTGGTCGTCCCGTACGTAAAGAAGTCCGTAATACAGCCCATCATCTTGACTGAGGAACAGAGTTAGATCCAGCGACCTGCCAATCTGAGTGTACGTGTGTGTCTGTGCGTGTGTGTGTGTGTGTGCGCTTGCGTGTGTGTATGCACGTGCGTGAACCCACACCCAAATCCACAGGCTCTTCTCTGTCCTTCTGTGCTGTTGGTTTTTATATACTTGGCTGTCTGATATTAGTCATCTCCATCACTGCCCTGGTCTCTAAACTTCAGCACCAAAAATATCCCAGTCAAACTTGAAGCTTGGCTGTTGCTTGATTTAAATAAAATCTGAAATTCTGCTCTCTCTCTCAATTCCTCTTTCTGTCCACTTCATTCACCAAATGAGAAGGAAAAAAACTCTTACTCTCCCCCTCCTTCCTTTATCTCCTCCCCCTCTCTTCCTTTACCTCCTCCCCCTCTCTTCCTTTACCCGGGGGGATCCTACTCCTCCTTCCTTACATCCCCTCCAAGTGCAGATGAGTGAGATCAAAGGGCGACCTGCCTGTTTCACGCTTCTACACTGCTTTATGACATCACAACCCATTCCACACTTCGACACTGCTTTATGACATCACATCCCATTCCACACTGCTACACTCCTTTATGACATCACAACTCATTCCACACTTCTACACTGCTTTGAGATCACATCCCATTCCACACTGCTTTATGACATCACAACTCATTCCACACTTCTACACTGCTTTGAGATCACATCCCATTCCACACTGCTTTATGAGATCACATCCCATTCCACACTTCTACACTGCTTTATGAGATCACATCCCATTCTACACTGCTTTATGACATCACATCTCATTCCACACTGCCATATGACATCACTTTCCATTCTACACAGTGTATGGCCGTCCCATTCTATTCTATACTGTGTTAGGAACAGTAAATATACTCTGCACTGCAACCTGGGAAAGCATTAAACCAGACCATTAAACTGTAAGCAGTGAATCGACTTTAAGGAGGGTTCTTTTTCTTCAAAATGAAGGAGAAGAGCTGTTCCAGAGGAGGTGTGTTTCTACTGGCCCAAAACTGAAAACCACAAAACACACACGTGTACCCAACTGATACAAACAAACCACACAATTATCTACTAACAAAAAACACACTGATACAAACCACACAATTATCTACTGACACAAAACACACACGTGTACCCAACTGAAACAAACCAGCCACACAATTATCTGACACAAAACACACACGTGTACCCAACTGATACAAACAAACCACACAATTATCTCCTAACACAAAACACACACGTGTACCCAACTGAAACAAACTACACAATTATCTAACACAAAACACACGTGTACCCAACTGAAACAAACTACACAATTATCTACTGACAAAAAACACACGTGTACCCAACTGATACAAACAAACCACACAATTATCTAACACAAAACACACGTGTACCCAACTGATACAAACAAACCACACAATTATCTACTAACACAAAACACGTGTACCCAACTGATACAAACAAACCACACAATTATCTACTGACACAAAACACATGTACTCAACTGATACAAACAAACCACACAATTATCTACTGGCACAAAACACGTGTACCCAACTGATACAAACAAACCACACAATTATCTACTAACACAAAACACGTGTACCCAACTGATACAAACAAACCACACAATTATCTACTGACACAAAACACGTGTACCCAACTGATACAAACAAACCACACAATTATCTACTGGCACAAAACACGTGTACCCAACTGATACAAACAAACCACACAATTATCTACTGACACAAAACACACACGTGTACCCAACTCATACAAACAAAACACACAAGACAAGAGTAAGAGCAGGACCAAGGAAAAGTAATCAAACCAGGAGATGAAACCACAGAGATGATCTGTGTCTGCTTGTGTGTGTGTGTGTTTGCGTGTGCGTGGGTGTGTGTACCTGTGTGTGTTTGCACGTATGTGTGCATGTGTGTGTTTGCGTGCATCTGTGTGCGTGTGTGTACGCGTGTGTGTGCGTCAGACACTGGGGCTGCCAGAGAGAGGGGCGGTGTTGAGGAGCTCTAAGCTCTCAGATGAGATTAGAGTGAAAGTTGAGACTGAGTGCTGTGTGTGAAACAGGAGACCCAGGACAACCGGAGATGGCCTCTCCTCACTGCAAGATAAATTAAAACTTTTCAACCAAGAATGTGATTATCCGGAATGTGGGCAGTGACGAGAGACGAACCTGGAGAAGAGAGAGAGAGCGGGAAAGAAAGGGAAATATGTACAAAATGTGATAAATACGGGAAAGAAAAGCCCGTACGGTGAGGAAAGGTTCAGGTATCCCAGTCTAACGGGAGATTTAAGGTGTTAATACACAGCTGTGAATATACTGCCTGTCAGGACAAACCAGTCCAATGGACCCTTCTAGTAGCAGCTGTTTACTCTAGATACTTTACTCTGTCAATTTTACAGCAACATTGGAACTGTGATATTTTCTCAGATCTCTTAATAGTATTCCCAAAAATAACACGCACACACAGACAAATGTTCACACTCACAGAAAGCACCTTAGATACCAGCGCCCTGTTTCACGTACGTTGCTTAAACAATCCAGGATAATTTGTTGCATATCGTATCAAATTATCTCGTTAATTAAATTTGGGCTTACTCCTTTTCGCGAACATGAATTGTGATTTTGATTGCTTAATCTAGCATTGAATCATGTGGGATAACTGTCCGCAAACGCTCTGCTAAAAAGGGGAGATGAATTGCACTCCTTCGATGGATGCAAAGCCAGGTGACACTGCCCTTTGCAGGATCATATAACACATTGAAATTGCAAAACTCTCATAATGTAACCTATGTTGTCTTTTATTTTGTTTTGATTGTTGTAGATCGCAAAATTATGGAAACACTGGAGAGGACATTTTTTCACCTACAGAGAGCAAGAACTCATCGTTGAGAAAGCAAATCCAACCTTCCCAGAATGAGAGGAAGCCTGGCAGACAGCTGCAGGTAATTAAATCCGTAGGAAGACTTATTCACTTAAGTGGTTAATTTAATTGTGCTAAATTTTAAAGTGGTGGTAAGCCCCTAATATTTGGACACTTGTGCTTTGTTATAATGTCACCAGAAACATGAAATTATATTATTTTTAATGACTTCCCTGGTCACTAAGCAGCAGCTCAGCTTCTAGTGTATCCAACATATCTTAATCATATAGCCATAATAATCATGTATGAGCACACATAATCACTGATAGAGCGCCCTAATGTCTGTGTGGGTAGTAATTGTTGAGGCCTGCCAGTTTGTATACATTCCCAGAGCCATGTATATTCCCAGTTTAAAGCGGAGGTCAGGGTGGTATGACTGAACTTGTCACAATAATATTCTGCCCGAGGGTGTTACTGGCCAGGCTGGGCACCTATGACCCGCAGTCATCACCTCTGTTACTAAAGCCACCTATGACCCACAGCCATCACCTCTGTTACTAAAGCCACCTATGACCCACAGCCATCACCTCTGTTACTAAAGCCACCTATGACCCGCAGTCATCACCTCTGTTATTAAAGCCACCTATGACCCACAGCCATCACCTCTGTTACTAAAGCCACCTATGACCTGCAGCCATCACCTCTGTTACTAAAGCCACCTATGACCCGCAGCCATCACCTCTGTTATTAAAGCCACCTATGACCTGCAGCCATCACCTCTGTTATTGAAGCCACCTATGACCTGCAGCCATCACCTCTGTTATTAAAGCCACCTATGACCTGCAGCCATCACCTCTGTTACTAAAGCCACCTATGACCTGCAGCCATCACCTCTGTTATTAAAGCCACCTATGACCCACAGCCATCACCTCTGTTACTAAAGCCACCTATGACCTGCAGCCATCACCTCTGTTATTAAAGCCACCTATGACCCACAGCCATCACCTCTGTTACTAAAGCCACCTATGACCCACAGCCATCACCTCTGTTATTAAAGCCACCTATGACCCGCAGCCATCACCAATGTTATTAAAGCCACCTATGACCCACAGCCATCACCTCTGTTATTAAAGCCACCTATGACCCACAGCCATCACCTCTGTTATTAAAGCCACATATGACCCACAGCCATCACCTCTGTTATTAAAGCCACCTATGACCCGCAGCCATCACCTCTGTTATTAAAGCCACATATGACCCACAGCCATCACCTCTGTTATTAAAGCCACCTATGACCCGCAGCCATCACCTCTGTTACTAAAGCCACCTATGACCTGCAGTCATCACCTCTGTTATTAAAGCCACCTATGACCTGCAGCCATCACCTCTGTTACTAAAGCCACCTATGACCCACAGTCATCACCTCTGTTACTAAAGCCACCTATGACCCGCAGCCATCACCTCTGTTACTAAAGCCACCTATGACCCGCAGCCATCACCTCTGTTACTAAAGCCACCTATGACCCGCAGCCATCACCTCTGTTACTAAAGCCACCTATGACCTGCAGCCATCACCTCTGTTATTAAAGCCACCTATGACCCACAGCCATCACCTCTGTTATTAAAGCCACCTATGACCCGCAGCCATCACCTCTGTTACTAAAGCCACCTATGACCTGCAGCCATCACCTCTGTTACTAAAGCCACCTATGACCTGCAGCCATCACCTCTGTTACTAAAGCCACCTATGACTCACAGCCATCACCTCTGTTATTAAAGCCACCTATGACCCGCAGCCATCACCTCTGTTACTAAAGCCACCTATGACCTGCAGCCATCACCTCTGTTACTAAAGCCACCTATGACCCACAGCCATCACCTCTGTTACTAAAGCCACCTATGACTCACAGCCATCACCTCTGTTATTAAAGCCACCTATGACCCGCAGCCATCACCTCTGTTACTAAAGCCACCTATGACCCACAGCCATCACCTCTGTTATTAAAGCCACCTATGACCCGCAGCCATCACCTCTGTTACTAAAGCCACCTATGACCTGCAGCCATCACCTCTGTTACTAAAGCCACCTATGACCTGCAGCCATCACCTCTGTTACTAAAGCCACCTATGACCCACAGCCATCACCTGTTACTAAAGCCACCTATGACCTGCAGCCATCACCTCTGTTACTAAAGCCTCCTATGACCCACAGCCATCACCTCTGTTACTAAAGCCTCCTATGACCCACAGCCATCACCTCTGTTACTAAAGCCACCTATGACCCACAGCCATCACCTCTGTTACTAAAGCCACCTATGACCCACAGCCATCACCTCTGTTATTAAAGCCACCTATGACCCGCAGCCGTAGCCTTCAAAGCTAATGGGGTTTAGTGAGTTAGCCACGTACATGAAGCTAATGGGGTTTAGTGAGTTAGCCACGTACATGAAGCTAATGGGGTTTAGTGAGTTAGCCACGTACATGAAGCTAATGGGGTTTAGAGAGTTAGCCACGTACATGAAGCTAATGGGGTTTAGAGAGTTAGCCACGTACATGAAGCTAATGGGGTTTAGTGAGTTAGCCACGTACATGAAGCTAATGGGGTTTAGAGAGTTAGCCACGTACATGAAGCTAATGGGGTTTAGAGAGTTAGCCAACGTACATGAAGCTAATGGGGTTTAGAGAGTTAGCCACGTACATGAAGCTAATGGGGTTTAGTGAGTTAGCCACGTACATGAAGCTAATGGGGTTTAGAGAGTTAGCCAACGTACATGAAACGGCCTTGGGCCCAAATGGAACCCTGTATTTATTCATTAATTTTGTTTGTTTCTGTATTTATGTTAATTCCCTTCATCTCTTCTTGTATATTTAAGTTCATTATTTATTGTCAGTGTAAATTGTTAGATGTGCCAATGAAGCCAAATTAAAAATGAAAATGGAGAAACTGAAGTAGAGAGAGACAGGGAGAGGAATACGTCATGAATATGGATGAAGAGTTGTGTCCATGGCCACTGGCAGAATCCCAGTGATTGCATATCAGGAGTGCGGTCTGAAGTGTACTGATGCGCCACAATATATTCTGCAAGGAAGAGAGAGAGTGTGAGAAAGGAGGAGAGCACAGAGAACTGTGGAACGGTGTGAGACAGGAAGATGACATTCTACAGGAGGAAATTATTAAAAGTCTACAAATATTGTATGTCCAGAGAGAGCTGGCAATAAAGTATCTTTGGGTAGAGAGAACTTGGTCATAAACAAACCAAAGGAAGAAGCTTGCCGGGTTGATATTAATAACAAAATACGTATGAACTACCTATGCGAACACAACACCAGTGATTATTATTTGCACAAGCTGTGAAGGTGTGGCAATACGTGTCCTGTATCACAAAAGCGTCACATCAGTGATGTATCCTCCGGTTTATTTCTGCTGTATGGGGGGTGGGGGGTAAAGATAGATGGAATGGTGTGATGGAGACGCAGAAAGGGATAAAGACGGATCGAGCTTTACCCCTTATTCCTCTACAGTGTCCTATCACATCATTATGTGGGCTATGCACCTGGCCTATCACATCATTATGTGGGCTATGCACCTGGCCTATCACATCATTATGTGGGCTATGCACCTGGCCTATCACATCATTATGTGGGCTATGCACCTGGCCTATCACATCATTATGTGAGAGAATCTGACTGCCCACCGTGCGACGTCTAGTCTGTCATGTACGAACCTCGCATATTTCTCCCTGGAAAGATTAATAATAACTTTATTCATATTATGCTACCCCGCCGAAACCCTGCCCATCTCCCAACACAGACTGAAGACTCACCTCTTCACCATGGCTCCCCTGACCCCCTCTAGATATCCTTTCGTTTTCTTTCTTTGGCTGGATTTCCTCTTGGTTAAAGTTATAAGGATAGTTGTTTAATATGAGATATGGTTGACATGACTTATAAAATGGCCTCTGTCCCTTCCTGGTGATGTCACACTGATGTTCTCCACTACTGTAAGTCTCTGGATAAGAGTGTCTGCTAAGTGATCATAATGTAATGCATTCAGCACGTTTCTTGTAGGTGTGCAATGTGCTCTACAGACATTTTAATGCACTGGGAAGCGGTATGTTTGGGGGAAAAGGAGGGAGGGGTGAAGACGGAGGAGAAGAGAGAAAGAGGTGATAGAGAAAGTGACTGCTGAGTGTGGGGAGAGAGAGAGAAAGAAAAGAGCAGATTGAGTAAGAGATCAGGTTAATATAATAGACACTCAAATGAGTGCCCGTGCTGATACTCTATGCACTGTTAACATGATTTCTGACACAGTGCAGTGTACATATTATATTTGACTCTGATCTGATTCCATCTAATCTAATATGGCAAAGAGGCTCTCATACATTGCATCTGCTGTGCCACTTCCACTCTGATAATTCTATGCATGATTTCACATAAAGATTACCAGGCTAAGAACAGAAAGAAATAGTAATTACTGTGTGAATAAGCCAGACCCATTATTATCCTTATATTGTAGGCACAAGTAGATATGCCAGATATGCAGTAGATATGGATGGATCACTTTAAGGGTTGTTTCTCCTGACTCATTTTCCTGTTGAACTCTGGAAAAACCTGTCTCCACTGACATCACACACACTGTGACATGACAGTTACTGTGTGGGGTGGGGCTGCAGTATTATTTATGGCATCCACTGCTCGGCTGGGTTAAATGCAGTACGGAGTAGAATGGTAGATTCATACATATTGTCTATTTACACAGCTGAAGGCAATCTGAAGCTATCTGGGTTTAATGGAAACACCCCACCTAGACGAGGATCCCGCAATGTTCCGATTGCACGTCCAATTTTGCAGAACACCACACTGCCTCCCTGTGGTAGAAATGGGATGTACAGCCTTAACATATGGGATTTACTGTGATCTGGAAATTAATCTGTTGGGGTGGGTAACAGCCAATATTAGACAAAATCAGATGATATTTTATTTTTGTATGATTTCTGTGTCTGTACTGTATTTGTTTTTCATGTATGTATTCTGAGGTGAGACCAAAGACACATTTCCAGCCTTTGCTGGACAATAAAGTTATATTCAATTCTATTACAGTAACACTCTGGATGCAGTGATAATCGATAGATGGTGGGGGTATAAATGGGGTAAGTTGGAGTACATTGGGAATTTGGCTAAGCAGGCTGGCTGACAGTAAATAGGGTGTTAAATAAATAAGGAGGTACTGGTATAGAATCACTGAACTGTTGCTAAATGACATAATCAAATCTTTAAGATGTGCCTTGAGTCATAGGACACAAGTTACCCCCTGTAGCCACGTGTAATTACCGTTAAAATTGTGGATCTGAGGAGCGTTCCACTCCCCGAAGACAGCACATCGCTCCTCCATCCTTTTTAAAAACATGTTTATTAATCAGTTTTCAAATACAGTTATTGTGCAACGAAACTAAATTCCACACATCCATGAGAATGGGATGTATATTGTATGCACTTAGAATAATTATTTTATTGCAACAAAAAAAAAGGGAAATTTAACAGGTATGTTTATGGAAGCATTAACAATACGTTTTAAAGAAAAAAAATTTTTGAAAACAAAAATAAACAAGAACATAAGGACAGACGATCGCATTAAATAGATAGCCTACATATCAAAGAAAACCAGCGCTGAGAAGAATTCTGCTCTGCCCCTCCTTCCTCCATTTTGCTGTGCGTCGCGCATTGGACGTCACGTTGCGTGACAAGTACTTTCTGCTACCGAATACCGTAATACCTAGTGTAGTCGGCCATTAGATTTTCTGATTAGGATTTTGTACGTATATAATATACATACAATCCACACAATAAAAACATAAGTCATTTAGTTCTTTATAGCTATTTTTATCTATAAAACGTACAATGCATAAATATTTAAAAAAAGTATACTGTGACCAAAGAGCATCTAAATATTAACGTTGTATATATTGTACTAATATACATACATCATTTGTAACAAATTAAATGATTGGCAACAGTTTCTTATTCCTGCAATCATCCAGGAAATGCAGAAATAAATGCTGCAATTCAAGTCACAACTAAATAAAGTCCAGTGGAGAAAACCGAATGCAAGAAATATTTTTACTGTCACTTTAAATCTCGACGTCACGGAGACAGTCAGTTCTGTTTAAGATTTGTCCTGACTTGTTATTTGTCTCGACGAGTGATGTATGAAAACAGGAACGAATTGGTCGAAGAGAGTGGTATGTTTGCATTGAGAGTTCTGACGGACTGATTCATCTTACTGATCAAGCTTAACAGTTGTATTTATCTAGGTTCAATTAGATGGGTTCCGCTAGGTTTTTGTGCGCATTCGTCCTATAGGCTACTGTTAACTATTCCGTTCTTGGTCTCGAAACTTGTGGTGTTGCTTTTGTGTAGTAGTAGTAGTAGTAACATCGCTATATCTGCACGACTATACAGTTGACTATACAAACCACACTCATATTGCAGAATATTTATATTCTGTAGAAGGCTTATTATGTCCAGTGCTACAGCATTAATTCTATATTCTGTTGCGTTGTCAGAAGAATTCGCCGGTATCAGTACAGTGTGGCATCATAAATTACTTTCGCTTTAAATCTGCCTGTACTAAACTTGCCCTGCTTTAAATCTACCTATACTAAACTTGCCGTAAATGATGCAGCTGTTTTTTTTAAAGTGAAACAGTCAGGTCTTTACTGTATAAAATAATAAGGTTTTTAAGACAGTGTGTGTTTGTGCGATGTGTTGTAGACATGGGTCCCAAGCGCAGGCTGATCACAGACACCTTTAAGGTGGTAAAGAGGGCTAAGAAGGAGCAGAAGAAAGACAAGGAACCTACAGCGCAAGAGAAAAAAGGTCTGTGTGTGTGAGAGAGAGAATTAGTATGTTTACCTGTGTGTGTTTGTGAGAGTATGTACCTGAGTGAATGTGTTCGTGTGTGTGTGTGTGAGAGAGAGAGAATGAGTATGTTTACCTGTGTGTGTGTGTGTTTGTGAGAGTAAAATTAGTATGTGTACCAGTATGTGTTCATAAATTACATGTCTGTGTTTCACATCTTTCTTTTTATTGTGTTTATCTCTATGTATTTTATTATAAATATGTTTTCTGTTTATCTCTACATTCATACATCACTTAAGGCTAAATTAAACTTTGGTAGAACTTTGGGTTGTGTGGCTAAATATGTTCATTAGTTGCTCTGTGCTCCCCTGGGGTGATAATCCAGAATAGGGTATTTGTTGCTCTCCATTCACTTCTATGGGGCAGCTAAAACGATCTCAAAATGACACTTCTAGCACGTATACGACCGGGAAAGAAGCAGATTCTGTCAATACAAACAACAACCATTCCTCTTATGTATTTTTTAAATGAATTTATATTTTCTTCAATGTTGTTAGCAAGCTACCAGGAAAGACTAGCAAAATGTCGGCAGGTCGGTTTGTTTACCATAGATATTGGCTGTGTTCCATTATGCATACTTGCATATGCATACTAGTTAGTGCGCATAGCGCCATTTTGTTTGCAGTGCGTTCCGAACCGCAAGTATGCAAAATTAAAGTATATTCTAAAATCCCCGGGTGTGTACTTCCGTACTTGACAAGACCCAGAACTGCCCAGAATTTCAAGCTTTCATCGATGCACACGTGTGGGTTTTTCGTTCCCAGAGATCATTGCGCCACACGTAGACTGTAGAAAAATAACACGACATGTAACTGAGAGGTGCATCCCAATACTCAAAAAATGCACCCTCCTTTCCTCCACTACCACCTCCTCTCCTCTGTGCCCCGGAAACCGATCAAAATTACACCGGCTCCATAGTTAAATAAGCATACATTTCACCAGGAAACTACCGTTAACCGAAGCTAAGCTTGTGACAGTTACTGACAGCATGACCTAAGCAATATGTCTGTATTCTATTTAAGGCACCTTGCTATTCCGTTTTACTGCTGGTATGAGGTGATCTGGACTGATTCCGCCACTGCTTAGGTCAGGCTGTCCCTGTACGTTACTGTAACGTAACAGACCTGAGGTAAAATGATTGCCTCATATGGTTCACACACAAAGTTATTATAAGTAGCTAGTTTCACCATGGCAGTAATGTCTTAAACAATGAAAATGCAAAATTTGGCCAAACTATATTTATTGTAAATAATGCCGTGCACCATAACATTTGTAGTCAATTTCAAATGCTTAGGCCTCATGGTGCTAACTGTACCGTAGCTAGGTCGAGTAAGGTAATTGGTGGAGGTGATTCTATAGTTTTTTCTGTGTGAGGTCAAAGGTAGGCTATTTTGCTGACTAAGTCATCAAGTGAGTTCCAAAATTGAAGCATACTTGCGCTCTTGCATACTTTCAAGTGCGTTCTAGCTAGTGTAATTGGAAGAATGTACTGTCTAGAATGCAAGTACGTAGAACGCAAGTATGCATAATGGAACACAGCCATATACTACCAGGAACGCTTGCTTCCATGGAAATTTGGACCAATGAGTGGTTTCTGACGCATCGGCGCATTAACGCTGTTTCTGGCGCAAGAATTACCTACCGGATCTATGTTCGAAATAAAATACGAAAAAGCCAGGAAAGGGCCATTTAGGTTTAGGACTGGTTATTGTTTGTATTATTGACAGAATCCAATTTGTCTGTGTTCGTATACATCCTAGAAGTGTCATTTTGAGACCGTTTTAGCTGCCCCATAGAAGGGAATGGAGAGCGACAAATACCCTATTGTGGCAGCTACCTCTGGGACTCAGTCTCAGTCTCAGTTTGGTAATTTCCCGCACTCCTTCACTATTCTGGATTATCACCCCAAGGGAGCACAGAGCAACTAACGAACATATTTCGCCACCATTTGGACTCATATGGCCAGGTAACTACACAATCCAAAGTTCCACCAAAGTTCACTTGTGCTTTAACTGACCTCATCCTGTCTCTCTGGTTACTGTCGGCCAATCAGAACCCGAGCCCCTCCCCCTGACACAACGGGAGCAGGACCTGTTGGAGCTCCGGCAGTTTGATCTGGACTGGAGATATGGACCCTGCACTGGTCAGCATCTTCTGCTAACCTACCTCCTCCTGTCACCTCCTCCCCTCTCTCCTCCTTCTGTCACCTCCTCTCCTCTCTCCTCCTTCTGTCACCTCCTCCCCTCTCCCTCTTCAAAAGATAACCTGCTGTGGAAACTCCTGTAGTGCCTATTTTCTTAGCCACCAGATGGCGCTGTAATGCCATATTTTCCCTCGATCTCTGTATTTGTGGCCATGACACTCTGAGCCTCTGTCGGATCAGTCCAGCAGGATATCGTTGCAGAACCATTAGGTGTGAAAATTTCACTTCATCTGTTTCACTGGCAGGACCTTAAGCCACTGAATGGTGTCTCTTAAAATAAAATAAATTAAAACAAGCCAAGCCCCACATCACAGTTCGCGACCACTGGAACACACTAGAGCAGAGCCTTAACAGATACCAGACCATGGGGCCCATCCACACACTGGAACAGAGCCTTAACTGATACCAGACCGTGGGGCCCATCCACACACTGGAACAGAGCCTTAACAGATACCAGACCATAGAGCCCATCCACACACTTGGAACAGAGCCTTAACAGATACCAGACCGTGGGGCCCATCCACACACTTGGAACAGAGCCTTAACAGATACCAGACCGTGGGGCCCATCCACACACTGGAACAGAGCCTTACCAGATACCAGACTGTTGGGCCCATCCACACACTGGAACAGAGCCTTAACAGATACCAGACCGTGGGGCCCATCCACACACTGGAACAGAGCCTTACCAGATACCAGACTGTTGGGCCCATCCACACACTGGAACAGAGCCTTAACAGATACCAGACCGTGGGGCCCATCCACACACTGGAACAGAGCCTTACCAGATACCAGACTGTTGGGCCCATCCACACACTGGAACAGAGCCTTAACAGATACCAGACCATGGGGCCCATCCACACACTGGAACAGAGCCTTACCAGATACCAGACCATGGGGCCCATCCACACACTGGAACAGAGCCTTAACAGATACCAGACCATAGGGCCCATCCACACACTGGAACAGAGCCTTAACAGATACCAGACTGTGGGGCCCATACACACACTGGAACAGAGCCTTAACAGATACCAGACCGTGGGGCCCATCCACACACTGGAACAGAGCCTTACCAGATACCAGACCATGGGGCCCATCCACACACTGGAACAGAGCCTTACCAGATACCAGACCATGGGGCCCATCCACACACTGGAACAGAGCCTTACCAGATACCAGACCATGGGGCCCATCCACACACTGGAACAGAGCCTTAACAGATACCAGACCATGGGGCCCATCCACACACTGGAACAGAGCCTTACCAGATACCAGACCATGGGGCCCATCCACACACTGGAACAGAGCCTTAACAGATACCAGACCATGGGGCCCATCCACACACTGGAACAGAGCCTTAACAGATACCAGACCATAGGGCCCATCCACACACTGGAACAGAGCCTTAACAGATACCAGACCGTAGGGCCCATCCACACACTGGAACAGAGCCTTAACAGATACCAGACTGTGGGGCCCATCCACACACTGGAACAGAGCCTTAACAGATACCAGACTGTGGGGCCCATACACACACTGGAACAGAGCCTTAACAGATACCAGACCGTGGGGCCCATCCACACACTGGAACAGAGCTTTAACAGATACCAGACCATAGGGCCCATCCACACACTGGAACAGAGCCTTAACAGATACCAGACCATAGGGCCCATACACACACTGGAACAGAGCCTTAACAGATACCAGACCATAGGGCCCATACACACACTGAAACGGTATCCTAACAGGATTTATTTCGCAGGTCTTTATTGGTTAAACCAGGAATTACCATAAGCATTAAGACAGTTCCCTCCATTCAAGTGAAAAAAATAATTAACTGTACAAATGTGTGTGAGTGAGGCGTGTTAGTTGTGAGTGAGGCGTGTCTCAGTTGTGAGTGAGGCGTGTCTCAGTTGTGAGTGAGGTGTGTCAGTTGTGAGTGAGGCGTGTCAGTTGTGAGTGGGGCGTGTCAGTTGTGAGTGAGGCGTGTCAGTTGTGAGTGAGGCGTGTCTCAGTTGTGAGTGAGGCGTGTCAGTTGTGAGTGAGGCGTGTCAGTTGTGAGTGAGGCGTGTCTCAGTTGTGAGTGAGGCGTGTCAGTTGTGAGTGAGGCGTGTCAGTTGTGAGTGAGGCGTCAGTTGTGAGTGAGGCGTGTCTCAGGTGTGAGTGAGGCGTCAGTTGTGAGTGAGGCGTGTCAGGTGTGAGTGAGGCGTGTCAGTTGTGAGTGAGGCGTGTCAGGTGTGAGTGAGGCGTGTCAGTTGTGAGTGAGGCGTGTCAGGTGTGAGTGAGGCGTGTCTCAGTTGTGAGTGAGGCGTGTCTCAGTTGTGAGTGAGGCGTGTTAGTTGTGAGTGAGGCGTGTCTCAGTTGTGAGTGAGGCGTGTCAGTTGTGAGTGAGGCGTGTCTCAGTTGTGAGTGAGGCGTGTCAGTTGTGAGTGAGGCGTGTCAGTTGTGAGTGAGGCGTGTCAGTTGTGAGTGAGGCGTGTCAGTTGTGAGTGAGGCGTGTCTCAGTTGTGAGTGAGGCGTGTCAGTTGTGAGTGAGGCGTGTCAGGTGTGAGTGAGGCGTGTCAGTTGTGAGTGAGGCGTGTCTCAGGTGTGAGTGAGGCGTGTCAGTTGTGAGTGAGGCGTGTCAGTTGTGAGTGGGGCGTGTCAGTTGTGAGTGAGGCGTGTCAGTTGTGAGTGAGGCGTGTCTCAGTTGTGAGTGAGGCGTGTCAGTTGTGAGTGAGGCGTGTCAGGTGTGAGTGAGGCGTGTCAGGTGTGAGTGAGGCGTGTCAGTTGTGAGTGAGGCGTGTCAGGTGTGAGTGAGGCGTGTCAGGTGTGAGTGAGGCGTGTCTCATGGTCTCTCTCTCTCTCAGGTATCAGTCGGCTGCAGCGCTGGGAGAGGGCGGAGCTTCACGGGTTAAAGCCGCCACAGACTGTCAGAGAGCTGCTGCTGGGGAGAGGAGAAGAAACAGAATACACACACAGGTACTGAATACACACACACACACACACACACAGGTACTGAATACACACACACACACACACACACACACACAGGTACTGAATACACACACACACACACACACACAGGTACTGAATACACACACACACACACACACTGATACTGAACATACACACACACACACACACTGATACTGAACACACACACACACACACACACACAGGTACTGAACACACACACACACAGGTACTGAATACACACACACACACACACTGATACTGAACACACACACACACACATACACACTAATACTGAACACACACACACACTGATACTAAACACACACACACACACACACTGATACTGAACACACACACACACACACACACACACACACACACACACACACACTCTGATACTAAACACACACGCACACTGGTACTGAACACACACACACACACACACACACACACACACACACACACACACACACACACACACACACACACACACACACACACTGATACTAAACACACACACACACTAGGGCTGTCAACATTGGCCAAAAATCACATTCGAATATTCCTTCTGAAAAAACACATAAGTTTGAATATATTCGAATATCCATTACAATTTTAAAATGTTACAATTTGACCAACTTTCGGGCTGTGTTATTGCGCGTTAGGTTCACAAGAGGACAAACCAATACAACGAGACGCATAACTAGTATTGGTACATTTAATTTCAACATAAACATGAACGCAGTCAAGTTTTTTTTTTTAAAACGTTAACATTCGAGATGGCTTTTAAAATCTACATACACACTTTTATAATGCTTTTGTTTGAATAAAATTAAGGCACACAATTTCGAGAAATGTTACTAAAAAGAATTGATCCTGAGGGATCATTTACAATAAAGTGCTATTAAAAACAGAAAAGTACCATCTTTGACCTTTTGGAGAGGGAACTGGGATCAGCATAGTTTTAACGTTTAACGTAGCATAGTTTTAACGTTTAACGTAGCTTACAAAGCTTGCATACAACTTTGTCTCGAGGTTCCACAATTTTGCCATTCACTGACCAAAAACCGAAGTACTTCCAAACGGGGCTTTTTAGATTGCTCGGAGTGCTAATCACTCTCTCCGCGGCTGAGCTGGTTTCCGAAACTCTCTGCCATGCTGCTGCTATTGAATTATTGGCTCTTTTCAGCTCGACGAATATGCCTATACATTTGATTTTCAATCTGCTATTAAATGAAAGTGCCGTGTCCGTCCAGTACAAGCATAGCAAATGACCCGTATGCAGCGTCTTCCGTTTTCAACAGAGGAGGCTTGTATGACACGTGACTCGCTCGCTCACTACATAGGCCAGTAAGGGACACACACAGCGGAAGAGGGCAGCGCGCACTTCTCTGATCCAATAAAAATATATATTTTGTACACTGAGCGGAAGCCACGCCCAATAATTGAATAGTATTTTTTTATATTCGAATGTAGCTTTTTTTTTCATATTCGAGGAATATTCGAATATCGAATATTAATTTACCAGGCCTAACACACACACACTGATACTGAACACACAGGTACTGAACACACACACACACTGGTACTGAACACACACACACACACACACACACACTGATACTGAACACACTGGTACTGAACACACACACACACACACACACACACACACACACACACACACACACACACACACACACTGATACTAAACACACACACACACACACACACACACACACACACACACACACACACACACTGATACTGAACACACACACACACACACACACACACTGATACTAAACACACAGGTACTGAACACACACACACACACTGGTACTGGACACACATGCACACACTGGTACTGAACACACACGCACACACACACACACACACACTGATACTAAACACACACACACACTGCTGGTGCACTAACTGCTGTCATTATGATATATTATAATAAACTGTCATTATGATACATGCAGAGTTAAAGTCAGGTGTTAATATATAACTCATTATGATACATGCAGAGTTAAAGTCAGGTGTTAATATATAACTCATTATGATACATGCAGAGTTAAAGTCAGGTGTTAATATATAACTCATTATGATACATGCAGAGTTAAAGTCAGGTGTTAATATATAACTCATTATGATACATGCAGAGTTAAAGTCAGGTGTTAATATATAACTCATTATGATACATGCAGAGTTAAAGTCAGGTGTTAATATATAACTCATTATGATACATGCAGAGTTAAAGTTGGGTGTTAATATATAACTCATTATGATACATGCAGAGTTAAAGTTGGGTGTTAATATATAACTCATTATGATACATGCAGAGTTAAAGTTGGGTGTTAATATATAACTCATTATGATACATGCAGAGTTAAAGTTGGGTGTTAATATATAACTCATTATGATACATGCAGAGTTAAAGTCAGGTGTTAATATATAACTCATTATGATACATGCAGAGTTAAAGTCAGGTGTTAATATATAACTCATTATGATACATGCAGAGTTAAAGTTGGGTGTTAATATATAACTCATTATGATACATACAGAGTTAAAGTCAGGTGTTAATATATAACTCATTATGATACATGCAGAGTTAAAGTTGGGTGTTAATATATAACTCATTATGATACATGCAGAGTTAAAGTTGGGTGTCATTATATAATTGTGCACATATCGTAATCACAGAGTTAAATTTGGGTGTTAATATGTCTGTTGTGCATCTTGTGTGTTTCAGCTTGTGGCATGACCTCCCACTGTGAGGAGCCTGAGCATTGTGGGAACATTTTTGCAACGTTGTCTCAGCGTGGGTACAGCATTATTAGAGTGTTACTGCAGCTTTAGCTCCAGGTCTGAGAAGAGAGGCTTCTGTTGTCTGTTTGAGGGTCTTTCTGTTTGGCCTGAAACCTTTCACACTACGTTTTAATAAAAGATTGTTTCATAAGAAACGTTCTCTTTGCACAATGTGTACATTAGCTGGCCTCTTCTCGGTAGGTGTAACAGAGCTGGAATCAAGTCATAGTTTTGCAAATAACTAAGTAAGTCTCAAGTTACAGTGATCAAGTCACGTCACAAGTCCCACATTAAAATTTCTAAAGTCCTAATGTGTTTTTAAATCACATAAAAAATTTTTTATTTGCAAACCAATAGAATTATCTTTTGACATGTAGTAGCTGGTTAAAAAAATCTGGTCTTGACTATTTTGTAAAAAAAAAAAAAATGTATTGCTGTTTCAGGTGAACACGGACAAGTAGTAGGCTAATGAATGTATAACATAAGATAAATAACCAAGACCCTATTTCCACTTAGATTCATGTGCCAGTATTTGTTCGTATCTGAGAGAGGGAGAGAGAAATATGACCAGCAATGTGTATGGCTATTTGTGAATGATTTTCTGCACAAACACTAGGTTTATCAATAGTGACATCAGCTCAAGTAATGGCCAAACATCTGCTGATAGTAACTCTGACATCAACATAACATTAGGCTGACAATACAAATTAAATGGAGCTAACATTACACACTGGTTGAAGCTAGCTATTTGACTAAAGAGTACAAAAACATTTGGCAAATTGACTTGGGTTTTACCTTCATAACATTTAACTTAATTTTGTTGACTAAAGCTGATGTTTGTCAACAACCTTTTGGTCATGACGGAAATGAGATGAAAATGAACCTTTGTAATATAATTAAGCAATAGATCACGAGAGGGAGTGCGTTATTGGAAATATAATCACTGGTGACGTCGCGGAGTACTCTCCGCAGTGATTATATCCAATAACGCATGAATCCTCGAGTGATCTATTGCTTTAATACAACAATGTTACCATAAACGTTCAGTAAGTAATGAAAAAATATTGAAACAATAACTTTTGATTAACTCATTCTTTATTTCGGATTCGCCAAATTGCTAGCACCCTTTTGCCATTGCTATTGTTGTTGTTTATGCTTCCTAGGCAACGCTCTATAGAGTGCGTCTACGCAATGGCAGTGAGGTTATCAGCACTGGTGGAACACGTCTCAGCCAATCGCGTTACTCGCTCGAATCTCAGATATGTGATATTTATTCAGCAGAGGCAATCAGATTTGTTGTTTTTGTTTTTAACATTTTCATGTAACCTAACTAGTATTGATGAATAAAAATTGCAGTTTTCATCAACAATAACTAGACTGAATCTAACACTATATAACTAAAATATAAATAAAACTACTAAATGTACTGTATTACCCCTCTCTCTCAGTGCAGTGTTAATGTACTGTATTACCCCTCTCTCAGTGCAGTGTTACTGTACTGTACTGTATTACCCCTCTCTCTCAGTGCAGTGTTACTGTACTGTATTTCCCCTCTCTCTCAGTGCAGTGTTAATGTACTGTATTACCCCTCTCTCACAGTGCAGTGTTAATGTACTCTATTACCCCTCTCTCACAGTGCAGTGTTAATGTACTGTATTACCCCTCTCTCTCAGTGCAGTGTTAATGTACTGTATTAACCCTCTCTCTTAGTGCAGTGTTAATGTACTGTATTACCCCTCTCTCTCAGTGCAGTGTTACTGTACTGTATTACCCCTCTCTCACAGTGCAGTGTTACTGTACTGTACTGTATTACCCCTCTCTCTAAGTGCAGTGTTAATGTACTGTATTACCCCTCTCTCTCAGTGCAGTGTTACTGTACTGTACTGTATTACCCCTCTCTCACAGTGCAGTATTAATGTACTGAACTGTATTACCCCTCTCTCACAGTGCAGTGTTACTGTACTGTACTGTATTACCCCTCTCTCTCAGTGCAGTGTTACTGTACTGTATTACCCCTCTCTCACAGTGCAGTGTTACTGTACTGTACTGTATTACCCCTCTCTCTCAGTGCAGTGTTAATGTACTGTATTACCCCTCTCTCAGTGCAGTGTTAATGTACTGTACTGTATTACCCCTCTCTCACAGTGCAGTGTTACTGTACTGTACTGTATTACCCCTCTCTCTCAGTGCAGTGTTACTGTACTGTACTGTATTACCCCTCTCTCACAGTGCAGTGTTACTGTACTGTATTACCCCTCTCTCACAGTGCAGTGTTAATGTACTGTACTGTATTACCCCTCTCTCAGTGCAGTGTTAATGTACTGTACTGTATTACCCCTCTCTCACAGTGCAGTGTTAATGTACTGTACTGTATTACCCCTCTCTCTCAGTGCAGTGTTAATGTACTGTACTGTATTACCCCTCTCTCTCAGTGCAGTGTTAATGTACTGTACTGTATTACCCCTCTCTCTCAGTGCAGTGTTAATGTACTGTACTGTATTACCCCTCTCTCTCAGTGCAGTGTTAATATACTGTACTGTATTACCCCTCTCTCTCAGTGCAGTGTTAATGTACTGTACTGTATTACCCCTCTCTCACAGTGCAGTGTTACTGTACTGTACTGTATTACCCCTCTCTCTCAGTGCAGTGTTAATGTACTGTACTGTATTACCCCTCTCTCTCAGTGCAGTGTTAATGTACTGTACTGTATTACCCCTCTCTCTCAGTGCAGTGTTAATGTACTGTACTGTATTACCCCTCTCTCTCAGTGCAGTGTTAATGTACTGTACTGTATTACCCCTCTCTCTCAGTGCAGTGTTAATATACTGTACTGTATTACCCCTCTCTCTCAGTGCAGTGTTAATGTACTGTACTGTATTACCCCTCTCTCACAGTGCAGTGTTACTGTACTGTACTGTATTACCCCTCTCTCTCAGTGCAGTGTTACTGTACTGTATTACCCCTCTCTCACAGTGCAGTGTTACTGTACTGTACTGTATTACCCCTCTCTCACAGTGCAGTGTTAATGTACTGTACTGTATTACCCCTCTCTCAGTGCAGTGTTAATGTACTGTACTGTATTACCCCTCTCTCACAGTGTAGTGTTAATGTACTGTACTGTATTACCCCTCTCTCTCAGTGCAGTGTTAATGTACTGTACTGTATTACCCCTCTCTCTCAGTGCAGTGTTAATGTACTGTACTGTATTACCCCTCTCTCTCAGTGCAGTGTTAATGTACTGTACTGTATTACCCCTCTCTCTCAGTGCAGTGTTAATGTACTGTACTGTATTACCCCTCTCTCTCAGTGCAGTGTTAATGTACTGTAGTGTCCAGGCAGTAAGAGTCAGATATATAATCTGTACCTTCATTGGGGTACTTATGTCCGATTTAGACAACCTTTCTCTTCTCCTCTCTGAGGTATTGATAAAATTAGGTTTAAAGTGTGCTGTATAAAATAGGTTAATTATAAAAGGCACTGTGAAATGTGTCAGGGAGAAAATCATGTGTATTAGAAGGAGAAACAGCAGCAGTTTGAAAAAATACATTAAGAATATAAAGACTGATATGAGTGTGTATGTGTGTCGCTGCCTGTGTGTGTTTAAGTGCGTGTATACATACGTAAATACGTGATCGACTATGACATTCAAAACTGCAACATTTTTTTTTTTTTTTGCATTTAAAATGTTCATTAATCCACAAACATATAAAAGGGGAGAATAATGAAAATGTATTTTTGATGCAAAGTGTGTCATCTCTAAATAAGAAGACTAAGTTTAACATAGTGTCTCCTTTTTATATGAACATGCTCAGTGAACATTATTAAAGGCCACTTTTGATTGGCTGCCGTCTAAATGGTTGCTCCACTGATTGGTTAGAAATGTAAATGCTACACAAGAATGTGTGCTGTTACTTAGTGAATCAAAATGGCAGCTTTCATCAATAATTACTAGACTAAATCTAACACTATATAACTAAAATATGACTAAAGCTACTAATTATTTGAAGGAGTGTGTTGTTACTTAGGCAAGAAAGTGGTCTTTAAAATGACCAAAACCAAATCCTCCTGTTGGGGCAATACAAAGAACGTGTTGCTTTCAGGATAAAAAGCAAACAAACAAAAAAAAAACATTTCAATCTTAACTGAAAACAATAGGCATTGTATTATTTTTGTGAATAATACAATTACAAAAAAATATAATTTTGATTGCACAGGGTCTTTGAGGATCTATTTTAATATTTAAATATGTGAAGTAGAGAGAGAGAGAGAGAGAGAGAGCGAGAGAGAGAGAGAGAGAGAGAGAGAGAGAGAGAGAGAGAGAGAGAGAGAGAGAGAGAGAGAGAGAGAGAGAGAGAGAGAGAGAGAGAGAGAGAGAGTTAATTGCCCTGGGTGAGCAGCAAAAATTAGAAACAGATTTAATGACGTGTATTTATGGATTTTTTAATTGGGTCAAACTTGGCTCACATAGTCCCTATGAAGTCGGACTGGAACATAACCGCCACCCGTAACTCCCCACCCCAAACACACACACACACACATTGGTCAAGATTTAAACAAGCTGACCTTACTTATAAACCAGTGGACAGGGTATCTCTGTCATGTTTGATAATGAAGAGATAATGATACTCAATCTGGGTCAGATTCTACCCGCTGGCTGCCCATCATGCTTATTGAGGGACCTTTTTTCTTTTCTTTTTTTGAAAGAGTGCAAAAAAATTATAAAATGACATTGATTGACAAATGAGTTGTAAATATTGCATTGTAAATATTGCATTGTAACTGAGATGTGAAGAAGTGAGGCACCTTGTTGTCTGCATCCTCAACTCCACTGGGACCCTAGTTACTGTTTGAAGTTAATAAATCCCGGGATGGCTCTGAGATATTGTACGTTGGAGAAATTAGCCTGGGAGGGAGTGTGTCGTGTACTTGGCTGACCTCCACCAGCTTCGTGGTCTTGTTGAAATATTACGTCATTAGCCCTTAGACGCCTTCCTCTTGTGACAGATTGGGTACTGAAGTAAAATCTCCGCATTGCATTTTCCTATGTAGTTCCGCCCACTTTCGATATTTTAGTGCCAGTAATTGGTCAATACTACAGTCAATCATTTAAGTATTTGTCAGGTTGGAAGATATTTAAGTCAATCTTTCGAACGAAGACTGTCGCACCGCATGGTGATTGGTCAAGTGCGGTGCCAAGGGGAGGGTCGAGGTTCCGCCCTCCTGCACCAAGGTTGTAGTAGGCGGGATTCTTACTTATAGTACAATGTGATTTGTCAACGTACCTGTCAAAAGCATTGATAGCCCTCTCATTGGCCCAACCGCACCCTCTTCGTTTTCTGCGTCTGAAGCTTGGCGTAACTGTCATTCTGTGGCGACGGCTATGTTGGTAGGAGATAGTGGTGGATTAAAGCGCACGACATCGAGGGAATTATCAACAATAGTCATAGCTAGACAAATACGCCTTTATCCAGCAGTAATTAGATCACAGTTTGCTCAAACAATGTCGCTCATTTTATGACAGTGTTTGAAAAGATTACGGATCATGTAGGATTCCGTGGGAAATAACGGATGATCTAACGTTAATTCTGTACCGTAAAACGTCGCTTAATAAACCGTTTATTACATATTTCTATATACCTAGCTATATTTTCTACAACACTGTCGTTGTTTTAATATTTTTATTTCGTAATTAGTGTAGTTATTTATTATCAAGGTAACGGAATACTTATTGTACTGGTAAGTAAATTATTATTAGCGATTGTTATCACAAGATAGCTTAGCTGGCTAGCCCTATCACAGCAGCATAAGTATCTAGCCGGATATCTAACGTTAATCGATAACTATGTGCTTTAGTGTCAGGAGACATTGTCAAGCTAGCTAGATATCAAGTAGGCTAACAACATTAATGACAATAGGCTACGCTGCTTTGAACGTTTTATGGTATTTAACATTGCGGTTATATTTCCCATTTCTGGGAATAATCACAGTGTTGCATTTGTGTTTTTCGAACGGAAATGGAGGGACTGAGTAACGTTATAGCTAACTTAGCTAGCTTACTTAAAGGTTAGTGTTGCATAATGTTTATTGACTTGTTAATAAACGCTTGCGTTAGCCTAGCCTACTGTTAACTTATTGGTGCGATTTCAGTAAGCCTAAATGCATAGTGTATTACACCACAACGGCCAAACATTTGACGGCTTCATGAAATAATGACGACTTTATTAACGTTACTTTGTATGATGTTGAAAGCCCGTGCCTAAAGCAGCATAACTACTCCCCTGGTCTCTGTAGGCTACCAAGCAAAACGTGCTGCCTCCGTTCTCACAGACACAAGAAATATCTTTTGCGTTTTCTCCTGAGGACCTATTTATTGATTCAGTTAGGGTACCTGTGATCAATTGAATCTGGGATTTATTTTCATGCTATGCATCTTTACTGTAAGTTATGCTTCGTTGCGCTGCAGCGGGAGCTGAAATGAATGCCCATGGCGTTAAATACACAATATCCAAATTCATTACATTTATTGACACTCTTGAATCTCGGCAGTTTACATTTGCGGTACTGCAGTGGCCTGCCAGTATACTAGCCCGTGTGTGCAGCGGTCCCTTACCACCACCCCCTCCCTCTCCCTCTCCCTCCCTCCCTCCCTCCCTCTCTCTCATCCTCCCTCCCTCCCTCTCTCTCATCCTCCCTCCCTCCCTCTCTCTCATCCTCCCTCCCTCTCTCTCTCTCATCCTCCCTCCCTCCTTCCAGGGATGGACAATGCCCATACGAAAACGGTGGAGGAAGCACTGGGTTTTTTTTGCGTGAACGAGTCAACAGGCCTGAGCAGCGAGCAGCTGAGGAAGGCACGAGAGAAATGGGGATCAAACGGTAAAACCCCGGCGCGAGCTCTCCCTCAAATCCAATCGGACCCACGGGCGCCACTCACGTGTCTGTGGACAGTCCTATATTTCTGCATAAAGCAACCAGACCAGCAACTGCAGAGCACCAGGACAGCATGTTATTAATAATTGATTTAAACCCATTTCCTGTGATTTATTTGTTTTCTCTGCTTCTCTGTGTAGTTTTAATAATAATTGTGATTATTATTTAGTTTTTTTCTTTTATTTTAAGAAATGGTAACAGTCATCTGTAGATAACCTTAAAATAGTATTTCTGCTCGCGCGGCATGTCTCCTAACTTGATATTCCATTCTGGAATACAGGCTGGGTCAAACCAACATACATGCGAAAACTCTGTTTCAATCGCGATAGCACAATCATTTAAGATATCAAGTTATTCCCATATTCCCGAGGAACGTAGACATGCTTTTACGTAGTCTTCTGTCGACTGAACATTAGTTTCTGTGGAGTGATTTTGAAAACCCTTGCGACTTACTTAGTGGTGAACAAAGCAGGCATAAAATGGATTGAAATGCGCTTAGATGTCACAATAGTCTCGCTTTTAAGTGTAATTCGCTCAATTCCCCTGGTGCGCCTGAGCACGTTAGGGGGTCGCTGTTTTCTCACTGGGATACCAGGCAACGTGAAGGGCATTTGAAATGTCTCAAAGCTGATCCTTCAGTTCATCATTTTGGTAGACAGGAAGGCGGAGCTTTATAAGAAAATCAGATCTCATGAGTTACTTACTGGCAGTAAGCAGCTTATTGACAGTCTCTCTTTCCCTCTCTCTCTTTTACACCTCTTTGGGTCTTGATATGAAGAACTCCCAGCAGAAGAAGGTAAGATAATCTATGCCCTCTCTCTCTCTCACTCCTGTTGCTCAGTAATTTCATACAACACCCTGTAATGAGTTTTTTAAAAATGACAACAATGTTTTATGCCGTGTATGTATTAACATACATAATTAGTAATTGCTATTTATATGAATTAAATAATGGGTAATATCTATCATTCTCTGTCACCCCGCCCCCCCCCCCCCCCTCTCTCTCTCTCGCTCTCTCTCTCTCAGGAAAGTCTCTTTGGGAGCTGGTCATGGAGCAGTTTGAAGATCTCCTGGTGCGGATATTACTGTTGGCGGCCTGCATCTCGTTTGTAAGGAAACTGTTCTCCAGCCTGAAACTACAAACATTTTTACCAATATTATACAGCATAACTAACACTGCAGTACTCTATTATACTACCATACTCACTGCAGTACTCTATCATACTAACATACCCACTGCAATACTCTAGCATACTAACATACTCACTGCATTACTCTATCATACTAACATACCCACTGCCGTACTCTATCATAGTAACATACACACTGCAGTACTCTATCATACTAACATACTCATTGCATTACTCTATCATACTAACATACCCACTGCAGTACTCTATCATACTAACATACTCACTGCATTACTCTATCATACTAACATACTCACTGCAATACTCTAGCATACTAACATACCCACTGCAGTACTCTATCATACTAACATACTCACTGCAATACTCTAGCATACTAACATACCCACTGCAGTACTCTATCATACTAACATACTCACTGCATTACTCTATCATACTAACATACCCACTGCAATACTCTAGCATACTAACATACCCACTGCAATACTCTATCATACTAACATACTCACTGCATTACTCTATCGTTCTAACATACCCACTGCAATACTCTATCATACTAACATACCCACTGCAGTACTCTATCATACTAACATACCCACTGCAGTACTCTATCATACTAACATACTCACTGCAATACTCTATCATGCTAACATACCCACTGCATTACTCTATCATACTAACATACCCACTGCATTACTCTATCATACTAACATACCCACTGCAATACTCTATCATACTAACATACCCACTGCAGTACTCATCATACTAACATAACCACTGCAGTACTCTATCATACTAACATACTCATTGCATTACTCTATCATACTAACATACCCACTGCAGTACTCTATCATACTAACATACCCACTGCAGTACTCTATCATACTAACATACCCACTGCAGTACTCTATCATACTAACATACCCACTGCATTACTCTATCATACTAACATACCCACTGCATTACTCTATCGTTCTAACATACCCACTGCAATACTCTATCATACTAACATACCCACTGCAGTACTCTATCATACTAACATACCCACTGCAATACTCTATCATACTAACATACTCACTGCAATACTCTATCATGCTAACATACCCACTGCATTACTCTATCATACTAACATACCCACTGCAATACTCTAGCATACTAACATACCCACTGCAATACTCTATCATACTAACATACTCACTGCATTACTCTATCATACTAACATACTCATTGCATTACTCTATCATACTAACATACCCACTGCAGTACTCTATCATACTAACATACCCACTGCAGTACTTTATCATACTAACATACCCACTGCAGTACTCTATCATACTAACATACTCACTGCAGTACTCATCATACTAACATAACCACTGCAGTACTCTATCATACTAACATACCCACTGCAGTACTCGATCATACTAACATACCCACTGCATTACTCTATCATACTAACGTACCCACTGCAATACTCTAGCATACTAACATACCCACTGCAATACTCTAGCATACTAACATACCCACTGCAATACTCTATCATACTAACATACTCACTGCATTACTCTAGCATACTAACTTACTCACTGCAGTACTCATCATACTAACATACCCACTGCAGTACTCTATCATACTAACATAACCACTGCAGTACTCAATCATACTAACATACTCACTGCATTACTCTATCATACTAACATACCCACTGCAGTACTCTATCATACTAACATACCCACTGCATTACTCTATCATACTAACATACCCACTGCAATACTCTAGCATACTAACATACTCACTGCAGTACTCATCATACTAACATAACCACTGCAGTACTCTAGCATACTAACATACCCACTGCATTACTCTATCATACTAACATACCCACTGCATTACTCTATCATACTAACATAACCACTGCAATACTCTAGCATACTAACATACCCACTGCAATACTCTAGCATACTAACATACCCACTGCAATACTCTATCATACTAACATACTCACTGCATTACTCTAGCATACTAACTTACTCACTGCAGTACTCATCATACTAACATACCCACTGCAGTACTCTATCATACTAACATACCCACTGCAATACGCAATCATACTAACATACTCACTGCATTACTCTATCATACTAACATACCCACTGCAGTACTCTATCATACTAACATACCCACTGCATTACTCTATCATACTAACATACCCACTGCAATACTCTAGCATACTAACATACTCACTGCAGTACTCATCATACTAACATAACCACTGCAGTACTCTAGCATACTAACATACCCACTGCATTACTCTATCATACTAACATACCCACTGCATTACTCTATCATACTAACATACCCACTGCAATACTCTAGCATACTAACATAATCACTGCAGTACTCATCATACTAACATAACCACTGCAGTACTCTATCATACTAACATACTCATTGCATTACTCTATCATACTAACATACCCACTGCAGTACTCTATCATACTAACATACCCACTGCATTACTCTATCATACTAACATACCCACTGCATTACTCTATCATACTAACATACCCACTGCATTACTCTATCATACTAACATACCCACTGCAGTACTCTATCATGCTAACATACCCACTGCAGTACTCTATCATACTAACATACCCACTGCAGTACTCTATCATGCTAACATACCCACTGCATTACTCTATCATACTAACATACCCACTGCAATACTCTAGCATACTAACATACCCACTGCATTACTCTATCATACTAACATACCCACTGCAGTACTCTATCATACTAACATACCCACTGCATTACTCTATCATACTAACATACCCACTGCATTACTCTATCATACTAACATACCCACTGCATTACTCTATCATACTAACATACCCACTGCAGTACTCTATCATACTAACATACCCACTGCATTACTCTATCATACTAACATACCCACTGCATTACTCTATCGTTCTAACATACCCACTGCAATACTCTATCATACTAACATACCCACTGCAGTACTCTATCATACTAACATACCCACTGCAGTACTCTATCATACTAACATACCCACTGCAATACTCTATCATACTAACATACCCACTGCAATACTCTATCATACTAACATACCCACTGCAGTACTCTATCATGCTAACATACCCACTGCATTACTCTATCATACTAACATACCCACTGCAATACTCTAGCATACTAACATACCCACTGCAATACTCTAGCATACTAACATACCCACTGCAACACTCTAGCAGACTAACATACCCACTACACTGTATAATACTCCATCGTACTAACATATCCACTACACTCTACAACACACTGTCATACTAACATATTCTCTCTCTCTCTCTCCCCCTCCCTCTCTCTCTCTCCCCCTCCCCCTCTCTCTCTCTCTCTCCCCCTCCCTCTCTCTCACTCTCTCTCTCTTTCTCTCCCTCCCATTCTTGTGTCCTTTCTTTCATTTGTAGACCCTTGCCTGGTTTGAGGAGGGTGAGGGGACGGTCACAGCCTTTGTGGAGCCCTTCGTCATCCTCCTCATCCTCATTGCTAACGCTATTGTTGGCGTGTGGCAGGTACAGTTTGTGTGTGTGTGTGTGTGTGTGTGTGTGTGTTTTTGTTGGGGAATGTAAGTAACTTCAGTAAACATTGCTAAGTTGTTTAATTTATGCGTATGTGCAGCATAGCTCAGCCTATTGTGTGTGTGTGTGCGTGCGTGCGTGTGTATGTGTGTGTGCACTCAGGAGCGTAATGCAGAGAATGCGATTGAGGCGCTGAAGGAGTACGAGCCAGAGATGGGGAAGGTTTACCGCCAGGACAAGAAGAGTGTGCAGCGAGTCCGGGCCAGAGACATTGTGCCGGGAGACATTGTGGAGGTGGCTGGTAAGAAACAAAACTACAACTCCCAACTCTCCATGAGCACATGTTGCATCTTCAGGGTGTGAGTACCCCAGGAAAAGGTATATTTGTGGTCAGACTGCAGAAACTGTTTCTAAACAGATAGCAGTACAGTGACAGAGCTTTGGGGGTGGCTGGTATGAAACTTAGCCTATACATTGAACAGTGTGGAGGGATTATGGGAAGAGAAGGTTTGAAATGAAATTGGGCCTAAGTACCTTGTATGTGGTGGCAGGCAGCCTATAGGGAGAGGGAGGGGGGGGACTACATTTCCCATGAGGCCCTGGCAGATTTGTCCTAGACAAGACAGCGCTGCCATTTCAGCTGGGAATTTCAGCCAAAGTACAAAAGGTCAGAGACATTAACCTTAAAACTTTAATCTCTTCTTCCCAAGACTTCTTTTTTTCCAAAGCCTTGAGGGAATGTTTTGTTTAAGTGACGTATGCATTCCTCGCGTTCCTCGCAGTAATGGACTGGAAATAGTGATTTTTGTGCTTCCATCAGAACGTCAGCATTCAGTTTCCAGGCTTGTAACTGTCATTTTAAAACCGTTTCAAAACGAATGCGCTACGCCATATTGTACACATTTGTGGAACTGGAAATCTGTGGGAACGTAAGTAACTGGAATTCTGTGGGAATGCATGTGGGAATGTTAGGAACTGGAAGTCTGTGGAAATATTATGAGCTAGAGGTGTGGGGATGTTAGAAACTGGAAATCTGTGGTAATATAAGGAACTGGAAATCTGTGGGGACCTTTTTTTAACAAAAAATGAAACACAACAAAGTGTGTCACAGACAAAAAGCAATCGGCCTGTTCCGAACAGGCACGTTTTGTACGGGCACTTCACTAGTTAAATAAAAAGAAATTACATAAATTAAGGTATTATTTATTTCAGTTTGTCTACTGAATATTTAAAAATGAACATATAATGCATTAGCCTAACTCAAATGTCAGTGATATTTGAGCTTAATACAAATCGCACAAGTCCAATCAATTATTATTTTGTAACCATTTCCTTTTACGGTGTTTAAAAGTGCTGATCTGGTGTCAGCTTTGATAGTTGAGTGAGTTTGTGATATGGACATGGGAATAAGAAAAATGTCCCTGCATTGCTCACGTGGCAGAAATCAAACTGACGTTCCTCTAAATTCTTGCGAAGAATGGAAGAGAAACGTGCCATTTTGTCTCAATTTGAGCACATTTCAGAAAATAAAGTCAAATGTAAAGTAAATGTAAACACTTACAGCGTCTGACTGAAAAAGCGCGTAGCAGCCGTGCTATCACCTTGACCCCGACCGCATAAATTTCTCAGCTAACAGCAATGAGAGCTTTCAATTTGAAAAGGTGCGACACAACTAGGCAGGAAAACCTGTCCAGAGGTGTATCTTTAGCTTTCTTGACATTTTCTTTGTTGTTACTTAAATAAACGATATTAATTAAATATTTAGCCTGTTTTTTATATCTTTTTTTAAAGATTCAGTAAACCCAACACAGTGTTTCCCATAGATTTTTTTTCAGGCCGGGCGGTGAAAGTGCGCCATTTTGCGTAGAGGCGGAAACTATAATTACACCCTCATAATATCAGCGCTGCCATTGAAAATTTTAATTAGGCCTAACGGAAACCGAAGCTGTTTTGGCAAGGGTTTTTCCAGATGCTATTTTGATCATTCCCGCATTCTGCGGTAAGGGAAATATTGCAGCTACATAAAAAAAAAAAAAAAGATTATCTATTAAAAAAAAATTATATAATTATTATTATTTTTTTCATTAAAATGATTTATTTTCCCTCTTGTCCAAGCCGGGCGGCACGTGAGTTTGGCCGGGCGGGCCACCCGGCCAAGATAATGGTAGGGGAAACACTGCAACAGCGTTGTATCCTGTCGACGCATTTGAAGTTATCCGCTCTGTAGCCTACTACCTATCATGTGGCGATTTTTCCTGATATGCACTCATACACAGTAGGTCACAGTATTGGCTTTTGAAGTCTGCTCTGTGGCTGCAACTTGGTTTTTGAAAGCACATCTTGGCTATGCGAAATATCAGACCTTTGAAGGCGAAATTAAATTAAACTTTCCCGATATTTTTAAACTTGATTAACGATCGTTACGTTTCATGTGAAAGGCAGACTGTGAAAATATAATTTTAATAAATATTTCCCCAACACTTCTGGACCAAAGTAACCATTGGTTCATAAACTGCTGCACATTATGAAAGTTATGCACATTATGAAAGTTATGATCACAAAAAAATGAACGATTAGGTTTTCTTTGGTTGTCAAATCAGCTTGGTTTTCTCCATTGATTTCGATGGGCAGAAAGCTCTTTTGCGCTCAGCAAGTATACTTCCAGGTGCCTCACTGCCTGGCCCCTCCCACCCTCTCCAGTTCCTATGTATAGAACAGGAAGTGACGAGGAAGTAAGAATGACGTAGAACAGGAAGTGAAGGGGAGTGACGTGTGACGTAGAAGAGGAAGTGAAGAGGAAGAAAGATCTGGGCTGCATTCGGATTCAATTTAACACACTCCCTTCCCTTGCTGTCTTCCCTCGAGGGAGCTATCTTGTGACGCAATTTGCTACGTGCAGCAAGAAAACTTAACAGGTGCTCTGCAAGGGAGGATTGACGAGAAACAAACAAAAACAGAACTGAACCACCCTCGCAACATATAGGAAGTTGAAACGTGACCGCCCACTTTTTCCATGTGGAGCATTGCATTGTGGGATTCCCTTCTTCCCTTCTTCCTCCCTTGGTGGAAGGGAGGATAAACGAGGGAGCGAGGGAATATAATTACTCCCTCCCCTTTCTTAAATTGAAACCGAATCACACTTGGTGTGGCTGCCATATTTCATCCTGGCATTTTGGGGATTCCCCCCTTGAAGGAAGGGAAGGGAACGACAGGAAGAAAGGATAAGATTTGGATCCGAACGCAGCCTTTAAGGAACAAGTGAATGTTTTGCTCCCCTCCTAATCCCAGTGCTCTGTTGTCATGAACTCCCCCAGTTGGAGACAAGGTACCGGCCGACATCAGGCTGACCTCTATCCGCTCCACCACGTTAAGAGTGGACCAGTCCATTCTGACGGGGGAGTCCGTGTCCGTGCTGAAACACACTGACCCAGTGCCTGACCCCCGCGCCGTCAACCAGGACAAGAAGAACATGCTGTTTTCTGTGAGTATGAGACGGGATGAGGTCCATCAATAGGCTCATAATTAGGTGGCTCAACACCTGTTTAAATGAGTTAATTATTTTATCCTTAAACGTATTAACGCAATGCAGGTTTGGCTGCATTGGCAGATAGGAAGGCTTGTGTTCTGGGAGGGGTAGGGGGTGTGACCCTGTGTCTGGCCGACCCCGCAGGGTACGAACATCGCTGCAGGCCGGGCCATGGGTGTGGTGGTGGCCACAGGGGTGCAGACGGAGATCGGGAAGATTCGGGACGAGATGGCAGCTACCGACCCAGAGAGAACTCCTCTACAACAGAAACTGGACCAGTTTGGAGAACAGCTGTCTAAGGTGGGATAAAGCCACACCTCTCTCTCTCTCTCTCTCTTTCTCTCTCTCTCTCGACTGTATGCTTTTGATCTGGTGTTGCCATGGTAACAGAGTTCATGCATCAAATCAAAATGTATTTGTATAGCGCATTTCACAAACAATTGTCACAATACACTTCACAGAAAGCTCGGGCCTAAAAGAGCATGGCTAGGGTGACAGTGGCAAGGAAAAACTCCCTATGTGGCAGATTGGAGGCTCAGGGCGTGGGTTTGGGGGGTCAGGGTGTGGGTTCTAAAAAGAGCTCTCTTGATTGGTCCCTTTGCTCCCAGGTGATCACCCTGATCTGCGTGGCTGTGTGGGGTATCAACGTGGGGCATTTCAATGACCCTGTCCATGGGGGCAGCTGGCTCAGAGGGGCAGTTTACTACTTCAAGATCGCAGTGGCCCTGGCTGTGGCTGCCATTCCTGAGGGTAAAACATGCTGTGTCTCTCTCTCCTCCTCTCCCTCTCTCCCCCTCTCTTTCTCCCTCCCTCTCTCTCTCCCTCTGTCTCTCTCTCTCTCTCCCCCTCCCTTTCTCCCTCTGTCCCTCTCTCTTCCTCTCTCCCTCAGTAAATAAATAAGTGAATAATTAAATAACCCCGCCCCTCCCCAGGTCTCCCGGCAGTGATCACCACCTGTTTGGCTCTGGGGACGCGGCGCATGGCCCGTAAGAACGCCATCGTGCGCAGCCTGCCTTCCGTGGAAACCCTCGGCTGCACGTCCGTTATCTGCTCCGACAAGACCGGCACTCTCACCACTAATCAGATGTCTGTATGCCGGGTGAGGCCCCGCCCTAGTGGGCACAGTGTAGCCAATCAGCTGTGGCTCGTGCCTGGGCCTGCATAACGGGGACTGGGAACTATGAGTATTTTTATCTAATAATGAATTGAGCTTCTGTCTGTTTCTTAAATAGAATAGAATAGAGATGGAACTGAGTGTCCAGCCCAGGTGAACGGTGATGGAGAGATCTCTACTCAGATCTCTACTGTGTGGTTTAATCTACTTCATCTACTTACCTGTCTAACACCATCACTAGGCTGCTTCTGGAATCTGGAGTACTGATATCTTTGCACACAAACATACCAATGTTTACTACAGTTAAGACAATGTATTAAGCTTAGCTCTTAACTACGTAAGCTTATTATTTTCTTGTTCTTGAATCAGTGGTAACATCATAGTGTTTATGGGTTATGTAAACAGTGTGTGGGTTGCGTGGTGTGGAAAGGGACGCTTACAGTACACTAACCGAGTCTTCCATGTTTAACCCCCTTTTCTAACAGTCTGTGTGTGGGACTATTTCTTTGTGCGTAGATGTTTGTGGTGGACAGTGTGATGGGGGAGCAATGCGCCCTGAGCGAATTTACAGTGACCGGCTCTACTTACGCTCCAGAAGGGGAAGTGTGAGTGTATTTAACCACTAACAGTTTCTCATGTGCTTATAGAGTTACACGAGTGCCACTAACAGTTTCTCATGTGCTTATAGAGCTACACGAGTGTCACTAACAGTTTCTCCTGTGCTTATAGCTTATAGAGTTACATGAGTGTGAATAACAGATTCTCATGTGCTTATAGAGTTACATGAGTGTCAATAACAGATTCTCATGTGCTTATAGAGTTACACGAGTGCCGCTAACAGTTTCTCATGTGCTTATAGAGCTACACGAGTGTCACTAACAGATTCTCATGTGCTTATAGAGTTACACGAGTGTCACTAACAGTTTCTCATGTGCTTATAGAGTTACATGAGTGTCAATAACAGTTTCTCATGTGCTTATAGAGTTACATGAGTGTCAATAACAGATTCTCATGTGCTTATAGAGTTACACGAGTGTCACTTACAGTTTCTCATGTGCTTATAGAGTTACACAAGTGTCACTAACAGTTTCTCATGTGCTTATAGAGTTACACGAGTGTCACTAACAGATTCTCATGTGCTTATAGAGTTACACGAGTGTCACTAACAGATTCACATGAGCTTATAGAGTTACACGAGTGTCACTAACAGTTTCTCATGTGCTTATAGAGTTACACGAGTGTCACTAACAGATTCACATGAGCTTATAGAGTTACACGAGTGTCACTAACAGTTTCTCATGTGCTTATAGTTACACGAGTGTCACTAACAGATTCACATGAGCTTATAGAGTTACACGAGTGTCGCTAACAGATTCACATGAGCTTATAGAGTTACACGAGTGTCACTTAAACAGTTTCTCATGTGCTTATAGAGTAACACGAGTGTCACTAACAGATTCTCATGTGCTTATAGAGTTACACGAGTGTCACTAACAGATTCTCATGAGCTTATAGAGTTACACGAGTGTCACTAACAGATTCACATGAGCTTATAGAGTTACACGAGTGTCACTAACAGAGTCACAAGCCCATAGAGTTACACGAGTAACACTAACAGTTTCTCATGTGCTTATAGAGTTACACGAGTGCCACTAACAGATTCACATGTGCTATTCATCAAACAAAGCATTTGACACCATTTTTGCTGTCTGAGCCAGTGGCAGAAGTATCCTCCAATACGCAGAGCGTGATCCGGAAATGTGTGTAAGTCTGCAAACACGTCAGCATGTATGTGCCGAGTTGGTTGCTATGTCATGGGGCCTGACTTTATTTCCCCGTCCAATTAGTATCTGTTTTACTCATCTAAACTTGCCTCATACAGGGAGGATTTTTTTAGGAGGAGCTTGATGGACAGATACTTCACAGACATATTGTGATATTAATACTTTCTGTTTCCCTCTCTCTCCCTCAACTTCCTCCCTCTCTCTCTTTCTCTCCCTCTCTCAGATATAAGGATGGCAGTCCAGTGCACTGTAGCCAGTTTGAAGGCCTGGTTGAAATGGCCACAGTCTGTGCCCTCTGCAATGACTCCTCCCTGGACTACAATGAGGTTATTGACACTTCTACTGTCCTGAGTGATATTGGATTGGGTTTGTAGCACAGTGATATTGGGTTGGGCTTGTAGCACAGTGATATTGGGTTGGGTTTGTAGCACAGTGATATTGGGTTGGGTTTGTAGCACAGTGATATTGGGTTGGGTTTGTAGCACAGTGATATTGGGTTGGGTTTGTAGCACAGTGATATTGGGTTGTGTTTGTAGCACAGTGATATTGGGTTACCCAGGTGATGATTGTTCTTCCTCACTCACTCTCAGGTGAAAGGCGTGTTTGAAAAAGTTGGCGAGGCCACGGAGACTGCCCTCTGCTGCCTGGTGGAGAAAATGAACGTTTTTGACACAGACCTGCGTGGCCTGACCCCTGTGGAGAGAGCTACAGCCTGCTGCTCTGTGAGTGTGTGTGTGTGTTAGAGGAAAGTCTAAATAGTAACACCGTGGCAAGCTTAGTGTGTGTGTGTGTGTGTGCAGGTTTGACTGCTTTTTAGTATCAGTATATCTATAATGTTCAGTAGTGATCAGTTGTTCATTATATTAAAAAATAAGAATAAATGGAGACATCTCTCTCTCTCTCTCTCTCTCGCTCTCTCTCTCTCTCTCTCTCTCAGGTAATAAAGCAGTTGATGCAGAAGGACCTGACTTTGGAGTTCTCCAGAGACAGGAAGTCCATGTCGGTCTTCTGCTCTCCCAACAAGCTCACCAGGACTGCCTCAGGAGCGAAGATGTTTGTAAAGGTCAGACCACCTGCAGTTCTCTCTCTTCTTCCCTCTTTCAAATTCGGATATTCAACTTGTGTTCAATAAAATTCAATTCAGTTCAGTGTTTTATTGTCAGAAGCATAAACTATGATTGTTTTTATTGCTCTTAATGATTTATTGGTTTTATGGTTGTGAATTTTTAAGGTATTTTATTGGGTTTATTGATTGTATTTATTGATTGTTTTATTATAATAATAAAAATAAAAAACATTTTCAACGACGAGCCAAGTTGGGCTGAATGGCCTGTTGCCGTCTGCCCCTTTTTTATGTTTTATATTTTTATGTGAAATATACTGTTAAAGGTACAAACATGCATAGGGGAACATCATTATTCTAATAGAAGGTTACTGACCCCACCCCCCACCCCCCAGGGCGCCCCGGAGAGTGTTCTGGAGCGTTGCCGGTGGTTACGGGTTGGTGGGGGTGCTCGGGCGCCCCTGACGGCGGGCCTGCGGGAGCAGCTGCTGGCGACGGTGCGTGAGTGGGGGTCCGGGCGGGACACCCTGCGCTGCCTCGCCATGGCAACACGTGACACCCCCCCCCGACCCTCGTTCCCTCAACCTGGAGAACTCTGCCGGCTTCTCTGACTATGAGGTGAGGGGCGGGGCCTGCCTCGTCCAATCCGCACGGCCGCTTTCTGCCTTGTCCAATCCGCACGGCCGCTTTCTGCAGTCCCATTCACATTTACTGCATATTTAGACCCAGCCCCAGTAACTCACGCTCAAAATCACTCTCTTTCTCATTGTTGTGTCCATTAAATTACCTGTTGCTAGTTTTAGTGCAAACAGTCTCCTTGTTAACCTGTTAAGCCCTAGGGTGCTGACCCTGAAAGGGTAAGGAAACAATATTAGTTGCTTTTGATGACAATTGCTTTGGGATTTGATGGAATATTGAGACACAAACACAAAATTTGACACGTTGACTGTAAAATGTGAAGTTTGGCTGCGTGTTTGCTATGGGGCTGACGTGAGCTGGTTAGCTCGGGCTATGATGTGCTTGGTATCAATGGAAAGAGTAGCTTCTCTAGTTCCATACGACACCCAACATGACGGAGTGGAGCGAACGGTTTATGTGTACTGTTGCGTTCCATTTTGACTGTCCCTTATATTTATACGGCTTTTATTTTGTAACTAAAATATTTAAATTATTGCCAAACAAAAATTGTTTGGACAAAATACACTTGGAGTGTTGTTTTGGTAGCGTTAAGGCCTCCTCTTTTAGAAACATTCGGAAAAAAAAGACCACCACAACATTTTATGAACTTTTTACAGGCAGTTATTTACGGTACCGTTCTACTGGACCCGGTACAGGGTCCGTCGGGCTCAGAAGGTTAAACACACTATTCAGCTTCCTGTGTAAGCCATATTTGTGTCAGTGTCTCTGTAAAAAGCTCTATACAAATGAACCCCCTTGACCCCCACAGTCAGACCTGACCTTTGTGGGCTGTGTGGGGATGCTGGACCCCCCCAGGAAGGAGGTTCTTTCTGCCGTCCGGATGTGCAGACAGGCTGGGATTCGCGTCATCATGATCACAGGTTAGTGTGGAGCTATCCCAATATATAAAATATATACAAATATATATAATTACTGAGCTACACACAGTAGAATAATAATTATATGCTGTTTACACCCTGAAATACACTCTGTGAAAGGTAGTATGTAAATGTCATATATTAATATTACTATAATTGTTGCATTCTCTAGTTCTTTTGCAATTTTTGGCAAAATAGACCAGAGCCCCTTTCACTCTCTCTCTCACTCTCTTTCTCTCTCTCTCTTTCTCTGGCC
>CM056376.1:114922172-114937172 GCA_029718625.1 Synaphobranchus kaupii | reverse complement strand
AGGTTCTTATAGGCAACGGAGAAAGTTCCTTTTTTTTTTTTTCAATTTTTAAGTTACGTTACAATCTGTTCTTACATTGGCAATTGAAAGCGATTCATGCATGTAAGAATCTTACATATAGCCCCTTTAAGGGAAGCTCTGGCATTAGAGCAAAGTTTCTCTCTGAGTGTGCTAGACTGACCCTCATGATGCAGCCAATGTTGGAGAGTACAGACAAACACACGCCGTCATCAGCTGCTTCTGTTCACACCGCAGCCCACAAACCAAGCTGCACAGACATGAGTCAGAGGAAGACTCTTCATGTGCAGCTTTAGCAAGCAGACCGCAGTCACCGTGTTGGCCAGCAGGGGTCGCTAAAGATCGTAGAGAATCGGATCCCAGCCAACTGAACCCTCCCTAACCTGGTTGATGCTGAATCCAATGATGTGTCGCCCTGTTGGGCGGTTGGCCACAGTCAGGAACAGATACCAGACCTATCCACACACTGGAACAGAGCCTTAACAGATACCAGACCATAGGGCCCATCCACACACTGGAACAGAGCCTTAACAGATACCAGACCATGGGACCCATCCACACACTGGAACAGAGCCTTAACAGATACCAGACCATGGGACCCATCCACACACTGGAACCATTTGCTCTAGCAGGGCCTGTGTAGTTGGTAGCCCTGCAAAGCGGCATGTGATTGGCTGTAGGAGGGGCTGTGTAGTTCGTAGCCCTGCAAAGCGGCATGTGATTGGCTGTAGGAGGGGCTGTGTAGTTGGTAGCCCTGCAGAGCGGCATGTGATTGGCTGTAGGAGGGGCTGTGTAGTTCGTAGCCCTGCAAAGCGGCATGTGATTGGCTGTAGGAGGGGCTGTGTAGTTGGTAGCCCTGCAAAGCGGCATGTGATTGGGTGTAGCAGCGGAGATCTCCTCTGAGTGCCGTGCTCGTCGCTGTAGCAATGAAATACAGCCCCTTAGACCCACACTTAGCAACACACTGGAAATGTGCAGAGAATCATGTGAAAGAGGTAAACCAAAATGAAAGCACAGAATTTGACATCTTTCTCAGTATCTCAATTCAAACAATGCTTTATGAGCGTGACACATTGACATATCTCTCTCTCTCTCTCTCTGTCTCTCTCTAACCCCCCCCCCCCCCTCTTTAGTCACACTACCTGCAGTGCAGTGAAGGGCACAGTGAGTTTGCGGGGGTGCAGTGTTCAGTTTTCGAGTCGCCGTACCCCATGACCATGGCTCTCTCCGTCCTCGTCACCATAGAGATGTGCAACGCCCTCAACAGGTGCCAAGGACCACAACTCTCATAATTCCACTTGTGCTTTTAGCTTTCACTCAGTTACACTTAGCTCAGCTCCATTGCAGTTTAGGATTCACATTGAATTACTTTTTTTCCATTGAATTAAAATGGAAATGTACTGTGCCAAGTTTTCAATGCATGAAAAATATTTGAAATAGATTTTCTGAATTGAGATCGAGTCCAGCAGTAACATGGCGGGTTTTCTGTCTGTGTGTGTGTGTGTGTGTGTGTGTGTGTGTATAATGTGTAATAATGTGGTGTTGTTTCAGTCTGTCAGAGAACCAGTCGCTGCTGAAGATGCCTCCCTGGTCAAACCCGTGGCTGGTTGGTGCAATCTGCCTCTCCATGGCCCTGCACTTCCTCATCCTGTATGTGGACCCCTTACCGGTGCGTGCCCCATGGCCACCCCAGGGGTGTTCTATATCCCCACGGTTACTGATTGATTGACGGGTCCTGTTCTATATCCCCATGGTTACTGATTGATTGACGGGCCCTGTTCTATATCCTCATGGTTACTGATTGATTGACGGGTCCTGTTCTATATCCCCATGGTTACTGATTGATTGACGGTTCTGTTCTATATCCCCATGGTTACTGATTGATTGACGGGTCCTCTTCTATATCCCCATGGTTACTGATTGATTGACGGGTCCTGTTCTGTATCCCCATGGTTACTGATTGATTGACGGGTCCTGTTTTGTATCCCCATGGTTACTGATTGATTGACGGGTCCTGTTCTGTATCCCCATGGTTACTGATTGATTGACGGATCCTGTTCTGTATCCCCATGGTTACTGATTGATTGACGGGTCCTGTTCTATATCCCCATGGTTACTGATTGACTGACGGGTCCTGTTCTTCTGCAGATGATATTTCAGATCCGGCCTCTCTCCTGGCCCCAGTGGGTGACCGTGCTGAAGATGTCGCTGCCCGTCATCCTGATGGATGAGGCCCTCAAGTTCCTGGCCAGGAACTACATGGAGCCCAGCTGTGACCTGGAGCTGGAGGAGGAGCTAGCTCGGAGGAGGCGTGGCCAGGAGGTGGGGCCAGGAGGCTTGGCCAGCATGCTGGTGACCCCTGTCCGTCAGGCCCTGAGGGGCGTGTCCTGGTCCTTTGTGTTAGTCTCCGCCCCTCTGCTGGTGTGGATCTACAGCCTGGACTCTGACATCACCAACATGTTCTGGACATAGAGGCGGGAGAGAGAGAGGGAGGGAGGAGGAGGGAGGGAGGGAGGGAGGGATGGGGAGGGAGGGAGAGGAAGAGGGAGGCTGGGAGGGAGGAGGAGGGAGAGAGAGGGAAGGAAAGAGAGAGGGAGGGGCAGGGTGGGGGCGAGATGAGGGAGAGAGTGGAGGGGGCAAAGGATAGGAGCAAAAGAGAGGCGGAGAAATGCAGGAGGGATAGAAAGATGTGGAAACGGTGGTTTTTAATGGAGGGATGAACAGACAGAGACAATCAGAGTGAAGGTAAAAAGGGTGGAGAGGGTGGAGGGTTGGAGGATAGAGAATAGAAAAGGGCTCCACACTCTGTGACTACTCTTTAACGCCAACATTTTTCATCCCAGTTTTTAAAAACCAAGAGAATAAAAAATAAAAACGCATGGAGAGAAATCCAGAGGTGAAAATTCCAGGTTCACAAAGTAAAAGTCCTCCAGTATTTTTCAATCACCTGGATTTGCTAATTAGCACAATTTCTTAGCCAGGAGGTAGAACTAATTAGTGAAATCAGCTGGCTGTGTTCATGGGTGGAAGAAACACATGGCAGGACTTTTACTTTCTGACCCCTGGACTTTCCACCTCTGATCTGTAATGTGCTGGTTGAAGTTAAAGGCGGCGTCTGCTTCAGGTTCTGTTGGGTTTTAATGGGTTTTAATGGGAATAACAGGTGCCAGGTACATGATGACAGAACGAGAGGATGTACAGCAGGGCTGCCCAACCCTGTTCCTGGAGATCTACCGTCCTGTACGTTTTCATTTCAACCCCAATTTGACACACCTGATTCTAGTTAGTAGCATCTCTACGAGATCTCTAGCTGTTGAATGAGGTGTGCTTTGTTAGGGTTGGACTGAAAACCTGCAGGACGGTAGATCTCCAGGAGCAGGGTTGAGGACCACTGGGGTACGGATCGGGTATGGGAGACGAGTCGGGTTTAGGGCTCTTTGCTGGTAGCGCTGGAAGAGCAGGTGATTTTAGCAGGATGCCTAACGGGTCCTAGGATTTAGACGTGATGAAGCAAGGCTTAAAAAGACGTCATACTTTGCATTTAGACTGAACTACTACGAATATTTTATTCCAAAACACTATGTACAGATGCTACATTGAACCATTTATTTATTTTGAAAGATTTTCATTAATGCCAGTGTCGCCTTTCGCTGCAGACACGAGAATCTGTTCACATTATTTTACCTCTTTTAGTGACATCACATCCTGTCAGTGCTTTATCACTCCCAATAGGAAGCAGTCCCATTCAGTGGTGATGTCATAGCCTGAAGGCCCCGATCACATTGAGAATGATCAGATGTGTCAAATGCGTAATAATGGCGATCAGCCATGTTCAGAGCCACAGGGCGGGAAAGTGAGAGCCGTTTATAAATGTAAGAACTCCTAAGCCATCCCTCTCACACAACTTGCACATTTAAATAATGGGGGAAATCATGGTTAATCTGTGATAAATCATGGTTAATCTGTGGTAAATCATGGTCAGTCTGTGATAAATCATGGTTAATCAGTGGCAAACCATGGTTATTCAGTGGCAAATCATGGTTAATCTGTGATAAATCATGGTTAATCAGTGGCAAACCATGGTTATTCAGTGGCAAACCATGGTTATTCAGTGGCAAATCATGGTTAATCTGTGATAAATCATGGTTAATCAGTGGCAAACCATGGTTATTCAGTGGCAAACCATGGTTATTCAGTGGCAAATCATGGTTAATCTGTGATAAATCATGGTTAATCTGTGATAAATCATGGTTAATCTGGTAAATCATGGTCAATCTGTGGTAAATCATGGCCTTTGCATTTCTGACATGTGTATGGTTCTCAGTGTGATTGACAGTTATTCTTACTGTTCTCTGTGTGTCTGTGGCATGAGAACACGGTAACAATCTGTCCCTTTTTATGACATCATATGTAAGCATTCCATTTGAAACCATTTCATGTCTATGACATCACAGTATCATTCTAGCAGTCCCTTTTTGTGACATGGCACCCTAGCACTATTGTACCATTCCAACAGTAACCAAGACAATACATCCTGTTGCTGTTGTATTTGTACTGTAAGATTACCTCAGTGACAGGGCGACATAAACGAAACACTCCACAGTACTGTACTGCAAGTCAGTCCCCACTGGGGATCATTAGCTAGTTTAACTGAACAATACTATACAACCCCCTGAGGTTACTGTTTTTGTGGCTAAGAAAGAGGAACACAAAAGCACTCATCCGAGTTGTGTATAAACATCTGCTTTCTGTCTGAGAGTTGATGTATTCCAGGGTGAGCACGGCACTATTAATACTGCTACTGATATTTTTGTTTGATTTTTTTCAGTTTTTGTCATTTGTGTATTTCTTACTATATTCCAAAAAGAGGCACCGCTGTGCTTTCAAACTATTAACTTTATTCACCTTGTTTACTTTTTACCCTTAACTTGCACATTGTTGCTCATTTATTATTATTGTTATTGTTATTATGGTTGTTATGTCATTGTTATGGTGGTGGCTGCAGTGTGTGCAGTTCCCCAGCTTTGCCTGAGCACTAGGAGGGGGCGCTGTTTCTCAGTCTAGTGTTTTTCCTGGAAGACCTTCGCCACAGGAGTCAGTGATTTTGAGAGCAGTTGGGATATACTTTGGCATTAGACGAATGTGATTTGGGAGGCAGAGATATAGAGGAGAGTGGCGTGATGTCTATGATGAGTGGAAAGAGAAGACAGAACTCTCCTCTGTTTCTCTCCACTTTTCATTCATGTGCTGTTTTCATGTGAAACCAATTTGCAAAAAAAAAAAAACCTTTGATTTGAAATGGAATGGGGCAAAAAAAAGTGATTTTTAAAAATGTTTTCTTTTCCTTTTCTCTGTTGAACCTAAAACGAAAAAAGGGAATCAATTTTGTAGAATTTTGGTATTGTAACTGGTACCATTATCATTATTGTTATTTAATTCCAAAAATGAAAAATGCTTCACGGGAAAAGAAATACCAATAAACACTTAATTTCAGACTGGTTTCTGTTGGTTCATTATTGTGATTATGGATTATGGCTATGATGATAATTATTATTATTATTGTTGTTGTTATGTTATTGTTTACTCCACAGACACATGCTGTGGGATCCTGATCCTGCACCTGTAGGTAACCCTAACATTCAGGGAGATGTCCATTTGATTTGACTTGATATAAAATCTACCGCCACAAGAGAACTAGACACACCGATTACTATGCTCTGTGTTTCAGTATAGGCTAGATATTTTGAGCAATATCGCAAGTTTTTCAAAGGAAAATATGCAGAATTGGTTTGGCATTCATTTGTCTATTGGCCGATGGAATGTTCTAGACAGAAGCGCACATCAAGGGGCATGTTCCTCCTTTCCACATTCCTCCTTTCCCCAGTCATTTACTTGATCTGACATGAGCTATGGCAACAGATGACATGTATCCTTGGTGAAAGTATTACTGTGGTACATCCATACACGAGTGACCCAGCTTTGGCATATACAGCCGTTCAGAAAATTAAGCCAAAATACTCGGTTGGCACAAAGGCCAGGACGCAAAGTAGTCCTGCAGGACTGCCGCTGCGCAAAGGGAATGTTTCTGATGACGCAACCAATGGGAGGTGTTCTGTGCACGTGCAGAGTCACTCGCGAGATCATCAGCACGCCTGGCCTCGCACTCAAATTTAAGCTTGCATAAGTGATCGCTTTCTGACAGCTTCTGGATATTTTATTTTATTTTTATTTTTTTGGTGACAGTTTTAAAAAAAGTATCAGCATCCTCAAACCAGCTCAATGACAATGCATTCTGCTAATCAGTTTATAGAGCAATTCGGGAACTGTCCGAGAGGTGGCGCTGTTGCGCTCAGAGTAACGGGGTTTTAATTTGACAGCTGAAAGTTGGCTCTCTGAGAAAGTTTTGAGTGTGGAGTAGGACGGGAGAGGTGCGGTGTCAGAGAGAGAGAGAGAGAGAGAGAGTGTGTGTGTGTGTGTGTGTGTGTGTGTGTGTGTGTGTGTGTGTGTCTGTGTGTGTGTGTTTGTTGAGCAAAATTATGATCCATTTATAGAAAGAGGGAGGGGGAACTGAGTGTAAACGGAAAAGGCTGATAGTGAACCCTTTTACTTGTAGTTGTGACGAACACCACCTGAATAAAACGTGCAAAGTTTTGAGTTACAGCGTTTTTCTTTTGGGGGTTCTTTTTGTCTTCTTTTGACGTAACCAAAGGGGGAAAGAAGCGAAGGGAAATCAAGACGCTTTTGTGTTTGGGGAAGGACTGAAGTTTTTCCAATATCAGCAACCACGACGTTCTGTTCTTAGTTATTTTTCAGAAGATAATATTTGAAGTAAGTTCATTTACCCATCACCCATGTTAATGTCTATTAGATGATTTTGTTTATCGAAATATGGAGCACGTTACAGAGCCAAATTAGGAGATACACCCCGCTCAACTTCACACACGTGGCACAAGATTTGACACATTTCGCTAAATATATCGTTCAGCTGATTTATTCGTATTCGTTTTTATACTTAGATGTCTCACTGTCACCAATGCAGTCGTATCGATGCAGCCGTTATGTTTTACAGAAAATAATGTTAACGTGCCTTGTTGGGTTTTGTGAAAACAATTAATAATATATTTTATTTAACAGTTATGTTAAATTAGTTGCGCTATTTGCTATCATGTATAACGGTGTGTGTTCTTATAATTGGGTTTTAGTTCTTAGCAGCATTGCCCTTTTCTGTATCTGCACGCCTAGGTAGCCCGTATTGTTACCGGTCGCAATGTTGCGCTGCGTGTCGTGTTCTGCTGATGATTGATAATAGTGTTGGTCGTGGTATCAGCTGGTATTAGTAAGCAGAATATCTGTCCCTGTATTTGGAAACTGAAACGTGGATTGTGCACACTGCACTTCTTCGCTGTAGATGTGCGCGCAGCTGCCGTTAGCTTTGAGGTCATACTGGTTCAGCGCAGGGGAAACAGCTGACGAGCTGCCTGAGTTTGGAATGGGGGGGGGGGGGTGCAGTCACCATAGGAAGTACCCTCTAACTCCTCCGAACCCCGGCCCCATAGGTCAGCGCGCGCGAATATCCTTGAGTCATGGCATAACCGTGCCAGGGCCTGCCTATAACCCCGAGCCCTGTCATTCGCTGTCATTGTTCGTGGTTTGTGTTGTTAGTGCTCTCGCCATAAAGAGGATTTATCTCAGTTTCTCCCTCTCTTTTATTATTATTATTATTATTATTATTATTATTATTATTATTAATAATGTGTAAGTGTTGTAATATAGCAGAAGTAGACTTGGTGATATAGTTCTCCCTCTATCTTTTATACACAACCACACACACACACATTCGATTTATTTTGTATAGCGTCACAGTTTGTTGATGCTCAGCTGTCCGTCTCAGTGTAGGCCTCCCATTGGAGCATGGGACAGTGATGGGAGGAGCCTGATTGTATAATTAGCCACGCCAAATTGGGGGAGAGTAAAAATACGATACAATTACACTTCACTTATGAAAGTTCACAGTTAACGACAAAATTCTAATTTCACTTTGCTAAGACAATCTGCTTCTCAGTTCCTCAGAATGAACAAAAAACACACTGCGTAGTTAGATTGAGTCCCTCAGGCCTTGGTGGGAGTGTGGACAAACGCAGCGGCGCACGCAGTGCTCCGTGCCAAACGGGGCCCAATCACGGCCGAGGGTGGATGGAAGGTTATTTAGTCAGAAGCCAAACGTGTGAAAGGGTACTGTCGTCATGCACGGGGCTCCTGGGAGCAGCTGCTGGGTGTGATTACCACAGCCCCTGCTGTTCTCTCAGGCACAGGCCACACTACACTGCCTAAAGTCAATAACGCTCACACCCCCTTAACCCGTCCTGTTCCTTTTAATGCTGAAATGACCTTTGACCTGGAGTTATTTGATGTGTTATGAATACTTGGTGCAAACGTGCTATAGAGAGAAACTAATTCTACTGACTCAGGAGAAACTCAGAACATACTCTACTGATACTCCACAGATACTCATAACATACTCAGCTCCTGTGTCCTTTAAATACTTTGCTTTTTAACCACCGGTTGGTATTTGTAGTTTTTTCAAATATTTTTTATTTGGCTCTTGGTCTTGTACTCCACAATTTTAGATGTGTAATTAAAAACAATTTAAGTGTGGTTAAAGTGCCGATTCTCACACCACACACACACACACACACACACACACATAGGATTTGAGGATGTTACTGTTCACAGAACTAGTCCATACTGTTGTTTATGAGAATTTTTAAAAATCAGAAAACCCTAGAGAATTTGGTACAATATGATGTAAATAAATTTGGCTCATCCAAAATCGATGACTAGCCCTTGCTCTAACCATTTCCCTAGCTTCTAAACATAACCCTAAAAATGATGTGACCCTAACATGTATGAAATTTTATCTTAGATATTACATTTTCTGAATAAGATAAAAAAAACTATATACATTTAGTAAATTCAATGAAAAAAATAAAAGAAAATGTTTTTGAAGTTATTCATTATGAAAAGTGTATTTCACTGAAAAAATGTCAAAATGCACAAGGCTGTAGACATACGTAGGTGAAAAAATCAGGTGATCCAAAATCAATGACTAACCCTTGTCCTGAACGTAATCCTAATGTTTGTTTGACATGCCCACTAGAATTATTGGCAACCTCAATTAACGCAAACAAAAGTGCAGGATTAAATTCAGTTTATTGTTTATCAACTGGTTAAATTCAGTTTATTGTTTATTGTTTATCAACTGGTTAAATTCAGTTTATTGTTTATCAAATGTCTTCTATGCATTTATTTTGAAGAAGATGTGTGTCGTAATTATTGGCATCTCTGTATTTAGTATTTTATGCACCCCCCCTTTGTTAAGATAACAGTACTGGGTCTTCTCCTCTCCTCTAATGTTTGATGAGGTTACAGAACACATAGTAAGGAATTTGAGACCGTTCCTCCATACAGAATCTCTCCAGATCCCTCAAGAGTGCTTGGTCCTTGGCTTCTGGACTCTCTTCTTCAGCTCACCCCTCATTTTAAATGGGGTTCAGGTCAGGAGACTAGGGATGTCCATTGCAAAACCATAATTCTGTGGTCAGAGAACCATTTTCCTGTAGATTTTGAGGTTCGCTTTGGACCATTGTCCTGCTGGAAGATCCACCCATGACCCACTTTTAGCCTCCTGGCAAATATCTAAAATCTCCTGGTATTTGATGGAGTCCATGATGTCATGTATCCTAACAAGGTTCCCAGGGCTTTTGGAGGAAACAGCCCCTCAACATCCGAGTGGGGATCAGGCTGTTTTCTGCATAACGATGCTTCTGCTTCTTACTGCGTCAAACCCACTATTGGTGTTTATTGCCAAAATAAACGAACCATACCATAACACCCGGCTCCAATCTAAATTCCGGTAACATTTAGCAAACTGCAGGCGCTTACGTTCGTGATATGACAACAGTAGAGGTTTCTTCTGGCAAGCCTTCTAAATAGTTTGTTGGCATAGAGGTGGCATCTAATTGTACTTTTGGAGACTTGGTGACGCCAGGATGCAACTAACTTTTGAGATTCTCAAACTGTGATCTGTGGGGAAATTTATGCCTTTCAAACGATCCGGATAACTGTGTATGGGGGCAAAATACACAGTGCAGTGTTGACCCCCCTCCTCTCTCTCTTTTTCTCCGTCAGTATCAGAGTGATGGCGCCGTCTCTGTCCCAGGCCTATAGGAGGCGCTGGTGGATGGCGGGTTCAGCGGTTCTGGAGAACCTGCTGTGCTCAGCGGTGCTGCTGGGCTGGGGCTCGCTGCTCATTATGCTGAAGAACGAAGGATTCTACTCTCACCTGTGCACAGGTACGCTTCCATGGCAACTACCAACATCCAGCACCTCAGCTCACTCCCTTTATCTGCTGTCATTCTATCAGCTTGATTAGGATGACAGGAAATATCACTCGTTACCAAGAAAGTAAGATAATACAAGAAAAGTATGTCAGAATTAAGTTATGAAATATGCATGTTAAATATGTAAAAATGTCAGATTTTTATCAAAATCACTTCAGATTTTTGTTAAAATTTTTAAAGAATTTAGTTGTATACTAGATATTTCACTTAAAAATGCATTGGAAATGCAAACAAATAAGCATTTCAAATAATAGTTTGAACCAGATCCATTTAGAAACAGCAATTTACATATAGCAAGGAATTGATAAAATCTATCTGTATTTATATATTTTTTTAAAATGGATAATAGATAAATTCTTTCTTCTTTAGTTTTTATCATTATTTGTAAGGGTCTCTGTTATTATTCATATGCAATAATACAGGATTTTAATGGACTGATACATATTGAACCTTTTACCGTTATTTCAGTGTTGCTGGGTCTAGTGTTTACGGCGCAGAAACCCATCTAAGCTGCGTCTTAGTGCAAGTGCCAGGGCCCATCTCTGACAGTATTGCAGTAACAGTGGAAGCCTCTGCCGCAACGCCCGTTCTGTGGGACGCAGCAGAATCTGGACAGAACAGGAATTTAATTTCAGTATCCCTCCTTCTCTCCTTCATCCTCTCTCCCTCCCTGTAGAGAATGAGACAGCGGGCAGTAACCTCACTGTGTGGGAGAGTGCTGATTGGCCGAGCTGTGTGGAGCAGGAGGAGATACTAAATCTGGGCTTCACCATTGGTTCCTTCCTGCTCAGTGCTGCCACCCTCCCCCTTGGCATCCTGATGGACAAGTATGGGCCCCGCCCACTGCGGTTGTTGGGGAGGTGAGTCACCTGTGCAGGGGGTGGAGCTCTGTAGGTGGGTGGGGCTGTGCAGTCGGTGGGGCTATGTAGATGGGTGAGGCGGTGCAATGGGTGGGGCTATGTAGATGGGTGTGGCTGTGCAGTGGGTTGGGTTATGTAAATGGGCGGGTCTGTGAATTGTGTGGGGTTATGTAAGTGGGCGTGGCTGTGCAGTGGGTGGGGCTATGTAGATGGGCGGGTCTGTGCAGTGGGTGGGGCTATGTAGATGGGCGGGTCTGTGCAGTGCGTGGGGCTATGTAAGTGGGCGTGGCTGTGCAGTGGGTGGGTGGGGCTATGTAGATGGGCGGGTCTGTGCAGTGGGTGGGGCTATGTAGATGGGTGGGTTTGTGCAGTGGGTGGGGCTATGTAGATGGGCGGGTCTGTGCAGTGGGTGGGGCTATGTAGATGGGCGGGTCTGTGCAGTGCGTGGGGCTATGTAAGTGGGCGTGGCTGTGCAGTGGGTGGGTGGGGCTATGTAGATGGGCGGGTCTGTGCAGTGGGTGGGGCTATGTAGATGGGCGGGTCTGTGCAGTGGGTGGGGCTATGTAAGTGGGCTGGGCTGTGCAGGGGTTGCAAGAGGAGTAAAAAGAGTTTGTCTGAAAAAAAGGAGGTCATAACAAGGGAGGAGAGAGTAGGACTGGCCTAAAAGCAAAGTGAACACAAAACATCTCCCTCTCTTTTTCACCATCCCCCCCTCTCTCTCTCTCTCTTTCTCTCTTTCTCTCTGTCTGTCTCTCTCTCTTGCAGCGCATGTTTTGCCTTCTCCTGTGCCATAATTGCGACAGCGGCCTATGATCCCACAGGTCAGTCATCGTCTCCTCCCATCATAACATCCCATCATAAAATGGCCTCCGTGCAGACTAGCATTGTAGCAATCAGCTGCTGCTACAAGTTGCTCATGAGCATCAAACACCACAAATCACCCATCTTAGCTAGCTGCAGTACATAAGCTAGTGGCTTATGTAATGCTTCCGACATTATTCTGGTCCCAGGCAAATAATAAAAATGTTTCTTTGTAGATGTAAGTGACAGAATAATGCTAATTGCCAATGTTGTCATTACTGGAAGGGCAGCCATCTCCAAAGGTTACTAGTTCTCAATTTTATCATTGTTCTCAATTACCGATAGAGACGTTAGCTTGCTAAAGGACTGTATGGTTTCATTCTAGTTCTCTCAACACTTTGGGAGTGCTGAAGCTATGTGGATAAGTTGCAGGCATTCCACTATTTCTGCTTGAGACACTATATTACATTATCTACAGGCTTTTGGCTAACGAGAACTGTAGCTATGACTAGCAATAGTTACCTACCAAACCCCAGTGGTGGACTGGTCTTACTTGTGTGACCAGAACAGCAGAAACCCCATCCCCAACTGAAGACTAACTTGTTTGCTTAACAAGCTAGCTGCATCTTTTTACAGTTACCTGTAGCTGACATTAGCTAACTGCAATGGTATGTGTAACATCATTGGTTTTTGCAGTGATTGGGGGGAAAATGTAACACTTGTCAGAAAAAAATATATAACTTTACCAAACTTTAGCTGTTAATTTATTAGGTTAAATTTCCACTCACCGTATATTTTAATAACAAGCTAAATTTCCACTCACCACATTTCAGTAGCAAGCTAACATGTTACAGTGGCCAATTACCAAACTATAAAACAATTGTAAAATATCCCATTTTTAAGATCTTATATTCTGTTGTGAACTGCTTATTATATGCTGCTTATATGTGATTATTAAGATACTTCACTCCGATGATGGAAACATTGAAGTTAGCGAGTCAGATAGGTGACATAGGCTTAGATAGCTATCTAGCTAAACAAAACTCCATAATTGATACTGTATAAATCTCTCTCTCTCTCTCTCTCTCTCTCTCTCTCTCTCTCTCTCTCTCTCACTCCCACCAGTCCTCTCCATACTCATCTTTATCGGAGTCGCTTTCAATGGATTTGGCGGAATCTGCCTCACCTTTACCTCCCTCACGGTGAGAGACACACACACACACACACACACACACACACACACACACACACACACACACACACACACACACACACGCCCGCACACACATACATACACACACCCGCGCACACACACACACACACACACACACACACACACACACACACGCCCGCACACACATACATACACACACCCGCGCACACACACACACACACACACACACACACACACACACACACACACACGCCCGCACACACATACATACACACGCCCGCGCACACACACACACACACACACACACACACACATACATACATGCACACGCATACACACACACACACACACACACACACACACGCAACATACACAGACCCTGTCAGAGCTGAGAGAAAGGACCATACCTGTCAAAATGTATCAACTTCTACATCTTGGGGTTTGTACAATGTATTCTGTAATTACTGTAGAATTTATTTTAAATAATTGCATTTTTGTAAGGGAGAGACTGATATAGAGTGAAATGTTGAGAGCTTTTGTGGTGTTCCTGTAAAAGACCAGAACCAGAGTGTGTAGGCAGGGCAGGCTGTGTATGTACAGAGTTTATTTTTGATCTGATTTGTGTTGTGCAGTTGAGGGATTGTAAAATGTGGGTGAGCAGTGGTGACATCACTGTACTGGTAGAAACCAGAGAGGAGCTCCACCAATCACGTACAGTCACTGCATTGGCAACAGCGAATAGAACAATGCTGATGCTGATTGGTTGATACTTTCCGGCCCTACTTCCAGGATCCCTCTGAGAATGATCCAAGTAGCCGGAAAGTATCAACCAATCACCATCGCCGTTGTTCTATTGCTTTATTACCAACGTGCTCTGTGGTTGGTGGACCTCCTCTCTGGGTTTCTACGTGTAAGACAATGTGCAGTCGGATTCCATCTGTACCGCAGAGCTGCGTGCTCCTTTAGACACAGTCCAGCCATTAATAATAATAATAATAATAATAAAGTGTTACAACAATAAAATTGTCTTAATCTATGTTCCGTACATGGTCTCGTCAGGAAGATAAAAAATGAAGCCAAAATGCAGGACGGAATGTTCTCTAATCAGGAGTGTTCTGGGTGTTCGTGGGACAGCACGAGTTCTGGGGGTTTTGATATTATTGCCGTTTCAGCACTTCCAATTGGCCCAGACAGTTTTTTTTGTGTGCGATGAAAGATATTTTATATTTTTAGATAATTTACTTAATGTTTTTAGAGGCCATTACACATAGTAACACATGTATTGTATAGCACTTATTCTGAATTATAAACATAATTATCTGTGTTAATATCATGCTGCCCGGTGATCTCAGGTTGCCTGAACCAAAGGAAATAATTCCAACCAAAAATAATATTGAGCATCATTTATTTTAAGAATAATTGAGCAATATCCAGTACATACATACTATATAACCTCTGGAAATATAATGTCGCTGTACAAGTTGCGTTAGAGTGTACTTTCTAACTTTAAATCACAAATCCCCAAATACTCTATAGAATATAAAGTAATAGAAGTAAAATAACTTTATTTTTCCCAGGGGGAACTTCAGGTGAAATTAACAGCATACAATTTACATAAATTACATTAAGAAATAAAACTACAGACAGAATTTAGGAATTCTGTAGAAAGTGGAACTTTCATACATAAATTACATAGAACGTATATAAATTACAAACAGGAAACACTAAAATACATTTTGGACTATGC
>CM056376.1:114879672-114917172 GCA_029718625.1 Synaphobranchus kaupii | reverse complement strand
AGGCTGCGCAAGAAGCCAAGCCCCATCTGTGCATCGATGAGCGGAAGCGCCCAACGCCGGTCCGGAGGTGGTTAAGCCTCACCCATGCCAGTCTAGGCAGGTCCACCCCAATAGGGGGAAAACCGACGTCTGGGATGAAGTCACGGAGTCTAGAGGTGTTCTCCTCCCACTCCGTGCTCCAGATGTAATCCGCCCACCGTGCCGCACTGATGTTAAGATCACTGCATTGCTGCAGGAATTCCTGTGCAGTAGGCACAAATGGGTGTCTCGACTTAAGGCGCCGGGGAGGCTCAGCAATTACAGCGAGCCTTTCGTGGAGCAGATGGTTTGGCTCCATGGCCCGGCACGCGAGACGTGCTGTGGCTCCCGCGCGGCGAAGCCCAGCGGGCTGGATGCCTGCAAGAATGGGAAGATTGTCCACGGGAGTGGGACGCAGGCATCCTGTCACGATGCGCAAGGCTTCGTTGATGGGCGTATCGATGAGGCGGGTGTGGGCACTGCGACACCATACCGGTGCGCAGTACTCACTAGTCGAGTAAACAAGGGCCAGGGCTGCCGTACGCAATGTTCTTGCGTCGGCGCCCCAGCCTGACCCGACTAGTCGCCTCATCAATGCCACACGAGATGTTAACTTCTTGCGCAGTGACTCAAGGTGTCGGCGAAACGTGAGCGACCTGTCCAATGTCACGCCGAGGTAGATTGGCTCAGCGCAGCATGGCAGGGGTGTTCCGCCAATATATATTCGGAGCTCACGTTTAGCCTCCCTGTTGTTAAGATGGAAGGCCGCCGACACCGTCTTTGCCTCGCTGAGCTTCAACCTCCATTTCCAGAGGTATGCCACTAGTGTCTGCATGTCCTGGCTCAAAGTCCCCTCCAATGACTGCCAGTCTCCAGCGGAGTACACCAACGCGAGGTCATCCGCGTAGGCATACTTCCGCGAGACTGTATCAGGCAAGTCATAAGTGTAGATATTATAGAGGAGGGGGGCCAGGACAGATCCCTGGGGGACGCCGTTCTTGAGGCGTCGTAACCTGCTTTGCTGTCCGCTACCGGTGGTAAGGTTAAAGCTGCGATTTCGGACAAGCTCCAGGATCATACTGACCATGTGCCTGTCCGGCAGCAGGCGGAGCAGCTTGCAGGTGAGGCCGCGGTGCCATACGGTATCATAGGCAGCCGTCAGATCGACAAAAACGGCTCCGGCCTTCTTCTTGAACGAAAAGCTGTCCTCGATGTCTTGAGTCATCAAAGTGACTTGGTCTACAGTCGATCTCCCGCGTCGGAACCCGGCCTGCTCCCGAGGGAGCAGTGGGTCGACGATCGGTTCGACGCGGGCGTAGATAAGACGCTCGAGGATCTTGAAGGGGATGCAGAGCAAGGAGATGGGACGGTAGCTCTTAGGATCCCCTTCAGGCTTATTCGGCTTAGGGATCGCGACAACTAGGGCTCTTCTCCAGATTTTGGGGATCTTGAGTTGGCGCAAGCAGGAAGAGAGGAAAGCTCTTAACCAGGACTTCAGGGCAGGTGCGGCATGGAGTATAAGCTCCGGGCAGATGGAATCAGGGCCCGGAGCTTTTCCTGGCTTTAGGTGCTGGAGGGCGGCAGCGAACTCCTCCGGTGTGAATTCACCGGAGATGTTATCGCTGCTAGATGTTGGGGCCCTCCAGAGGTCAGACACTTCTTTTGCCACGAGTCGTGATGACTCGCGGTCTTTACCCTCGTATACCCCATTTTTCACAAATTGTGATGCGATTTTATTTGCAGAAATGGGGCAGTGACGAGGGGAGTGTCTTGACCTGCCAGTGAGGTTGTTCAGGATACTCCATGCCTTGCGGCTGGAGTGCGAGAAGTCGATGGAATTGACAGCCTCCTCCCAGCGCTCTTGTCTCCTCCGGCCGAGTCTTGACAACAGGGCTGTAGCAGCCCTGTTTGACTCGGTTCCGGCAGGAGCCCGAAGGAAAACGCGGTAGAGGTTCTCGCACTCCGCATCCCAGCACGGTTTGTAGCTATTGCGACGTCCGCGTGGGATGGATTTCTTGGCCGCTTTCACTAACATGCCACAGAAGTCCCGGTATGCCTCATCCACGTTGTTGGTATTAGGCGATAGGAGACGCCACGTGGATTTGTTAGTGAAGAGGCGGAAGCGTTTCCAATTGGCCTTACGGAAATTCCATCGCTTCACCGGCTCACTCGGGATAGAGTCCACGAGTTTAGGCACGGTTATCAGCGATGGTCGATGTTGGGACCGCGGGCACACATCTGTCCGGGAGCTGGTTGTCTGCACCGACACTCGCAAATGCCACGTCAGGATTCGTCCCAGTGTTCCAGCGACCGGAGAGAAAGCTGGCTGCACCCTTTGGATCGTATAACAGGGCCAGGCAGTTGTTAGCTGCCCAAGCAGCCAGGTTCTCTCCGTTGGGTGTGTTGGTATTGTACCCCCAGTCTTCATGCTGACAGTTAAAGTCGCCAGCATAGAGACAGGGGTGGGGGAACACCGGGACAGACACCGGCATGAGTCGCGAGGGGGGAGGCTTGTAGACGTTTACAATTTTAAAACCTGCAACGTCCACGCACAACCACTCAATCTCCGAGTCAGCCGGAGATTGATCGGCGAGAGTCCAGCTCAGCCTTTCATGGACAAACGTGGCAAGGCCGTGTTTCCTGCTTAGGATAGACCCAGCTAGTGTGAAATTTGGTAATACTAGCTTATCTGCTGAAAAGCAGTGGGTCTCCTGGAGGAGGATGACGAGGGCCTTGGTGGTATAAGCCAGCTCCTCGATGACGCTGATCTTGTTGGAGGTGAGTCCTTCGGTGTTCAGCTGCAGTATTCTGGGTTGGAGGCCAGCGGAGTAATCACCACCGGCTCTCCTCCCCGACTGCAGCCGAGCACCAGCCCGGGTGAGGGCCCTAAACTGGCAAATTCTGTTTCGCTTATGACTGCGATTGGCAGTCATAAGTTACTGACGGGGGACACCACGAGAAGGTGTTTGCCATGTCCCCACTATATAGTCTTATGTCCAAAAAGGGCCAAAAATATTAAAAGGTTTAATCTGGCACTATATAGTTTTATTGTAATTATAATTGTTGAGGAACCAGTTATTATGTATCAGAGAACAGAGAACAGCCCTAGAATATTTTAAATGACAGGAAATATCATCTCATCGCTTCTTGTGCCTGATTGTTTTAAAAAAAATTTTTTTATTATCTTTATTTATTCAGGAGATACCTCTTGAGATTAAAAATCTCATTTCCAAGAGTGTCCTGACCAAAAATCGGTAGCAGCAGTCACAACAAAGTTACAGACAGACCACATTTAACAAGTTAAAGCATAAGAAAAGAAAGATCATTAATTAATAGTCAAATGCACCTAAATTACAGGTAATAGACATCATCAAAAACATAAGCAGGTCAAGGAAGCTGCCTCCATATCTCTAACAAACCTTTTAAAAACATTTAGTGAGACATGTGTTTCCATTTTTTTTTTTTTTGCAGGGAGTTCCAGGTTGAAGGAGCAAAGTAACTGAAAGCTTTGTCTGTTTTTGTCCGTCTCTGTCAGCCTGCCAGTCTATTTGTCTGTTTTCTTTGTCTATGTCTGTTTCTCTGTGTCTATATGTCTGTATTTGGCTTTCTCTCACCTGACCTGCAGCTGGTCACATGTTTTTGTGCTTACAATCACCCAATCCCCTCTGCTGACCATGCCTCTCCCTCACAGATCCCCTTAGACTTCCTGTCCTGAGTAAAGCTCTCCTTGGTCTTAAGCACCAGCACACCTTTCTCTCTCTCTCTCTCTCTCTCTGTTCAGATTCGTCTGCACACGTCATGATTAACATACACAGATATCTCTACAAGGAGTGCAGGAAACAAAGAGAGGAAACGAGTGAGATAGAGAAAGAGAATGAGAGAGAGAGAGAAAGAGAGAAAGCGAGAGAGTGAGTTTGTGTAGGAGGGAGCATTATGTCCTTAAATGAACCTGAGCTAAGGGATACAGGGCAGAGCCCGGCCCTCTCTAAAGAAGCTCAGTGTTATGACTGGCGTGAGGAAAGTTTACAACCATAAGGGACAGAGGGAGGGATATGCGGAGTGCTGATTGGTTGTGCCCAAGTTAGACGAATGCTGATTGGCTGAGTGTACCTTAGGTGAGTGATTAAGTTATGTCTTGAAATGCCACTAAGCATGCCCTGGTGCCCTCTGCTGGCTACTTTGGTGTCACTACATCATAGGGAAATTGAAAGTGGTGTTCAGTCCTGACTCTGGGTGGATTCCAATCACTTATTTTATCCGTCCTCTTCTCCTCGGCCCTCACCTGACCTGGAAATCGATCCGGGGAGGAGCAAGGAGTGGGGGATGAGGAGGCTCCCGGAGGTGCTTCAGTGAGGAGGCTCCCGGAGGTGCTTCAGTGAGGAAACACAAGTGTAGCCTTTTCTCGGAACGTGTGTCGTGTATAAATTATCCACCACTCTCCACATCTGCCACGTTGCTGGCACACCCCTACACAAATGCAATTGTACCATTCCTTTCCATTTATTATAAAGCACTAATCCATAATGACAGTCATTCTTTATAAATAACAAAAGCACCATTTATTTATGAAAACATAAGCTAAAAAGCATTATAGTTAAGCACGTGAGCATAATATGACGCTAATGCTTGATTGAGCAAGGACGTTCCATTTGCCAAATGCATGTTGCCTCGTTTCCTCCATCCTTGTATCTGATATTTGCATCCTTTCTTCGTGTGTCCTCTGTTGGGCGGAGCTAAGGATGCGAGGAAAGGACGCGAGGAAAGGGTGCAAGGAGTGAAAATCAGCGATTGGAATGAACCCTCTTTCAGGGTTCCTTCATCCTCAGATCACTATGTGGATATATGTACACGGCCAGGGTTGGGCAGCAGATGAAGAATAATTAAAAAGCACATCTTTTGAGATAGTTTAGACAGCGTCACTCTCTTCCCCCCAGCTACCGAACATCTCACTCCTCTCTCCTTCTCTCCTCCCCTCAGTTACCGAACATCTCACTCCTCTCTCCTTCTCTCTTCCCCCCAGTTACCGAACATCTCACTCCTCTCTCCTTCTCTCCTCCCCTCAGTTACCGAACATCTCACTCCTCTCTCCTTCTCTCCTCCCCTCAGTTACCGAACATCTCACTCCTCTCTCCTTCTCTCCTCCCCTCAGTTACCGAACATCTCACTCCTCTCTCCTTCTCTCCTCCTCCCAGTTACCGAACATCTCACTCCTCTCTCCTTCTCTCCTCCCCTCAGTTACCGAACATCTCACTCCTCTCTCCTTCTCTCCTCCTCCCAGTTACCAAACATCTCACTCCTCTCTCCTTCTCTCCTCCCCTCAGTTACCGAACATCTCACTCCTCTCTCCTTCTCTCCTCCCCACAGTTACCGAACATCTCACTCCTCTCTCCTTCTCTCCTCCCCTCAGTTACAGAACATCTCACTCCTCTCTCCTTCTCTCCTCCCCTCAGTTACCGAACATCTCACTCCTCTCTCCTTCTCTCCTCGCCTCAGTTACCGAACATCTCACTCCTCTCTCCTTCTCTCCTCGCCTCAGTTACCGAACATCTCACTCCTCTCTCCTTCTCTCCTCCCCTCAGTTACCGAACATCTCACTCCTCTCTCCCTCTCTCCTCCTCCCAGTTACCGAACATCTCACTCCTCTCTCCTTCTCTCCTCCCCTCAGTTACCGAACATCTCACTCCTCTCTCCTTCTCTCCTCCCCTCAGCTACCGAACATCTCACTCCTCTCTCCTTCTCTCCTCCCCTCAGTTACCGAACATCTCACTCCTCTCTCCCTCTCTCCTCCCCCCAGTTACCAAACATCTCACTCCTCTCTCCCTCTCTCCTCCTCCCAGTTACCGAACATCTCACTCCTCTCTCCTTCTCTCCTCCCCTCAGTTACCGAACATCTCACTCCTCTCTCCTTCTCTCCTCCCCTCAGCTACCGAACATCTCACTCCTCTCTCCTTCTCTCCTCCCCTCAGTTACCAAACATCTCACTCCTCTCTCCCTCTCTCCTCCTCCTAGTTAGCGAACATGTTTGGAAACATTCGCTCCACCATCTTGTCCATCATGATCGGCTCCTACGCCTCCTCAGCAGTGACCTTCCCTGGAGTGAAGGTACGGACCTGAACACCACCTCAACACCACCTACTGCGCTCAGTACCTATACACATGAGCTAACACTACAGACCTGAACATCACCTCAACACTACCTACTGCGCTCAGTACCTATACTCATGAGCTAACACTACAGACCTGAACATCACCTCAACACTACCTACTGCGCTCAGTACCTATACTCATGAGCTAACACTACAGACCTGAACATCACCTCAACACTACCTACTGCGCTCAGTACCTATACTCATGAGCTAACACTACAGACCTGAACATCACCTCAACACCCCCTACTGCGCTCAGTACCTATACTCATGAGCTAACACTACAGATCTGAACATCACCTCAACACCACCTACTGCGCTCTGTACCTATACTCATGAGCTAACACTACAGTCCTGAACACCACCTCAACATCCCCTACTGCGCTCAGTACCTATACACATGAGCTAACACTACAGTCCTGAACACCACCTCAACATCCCCTACTGCGCTCAGTACCTATACTCATGAGCTAACACTACAGTCCTGAACACCACCTCAACATCCCCTACTGCGCTCAGTACCTATACACATGAGCTAACACTACAGTCCTGAACACCACCTCAACATCCCCTACTGCGCTCAGTACCTATACTCATGAGCTAACACTACAGTCCTGAACACCACCTCAACATCCCCTACTGCGCTCAGTACCTATACTCATGAGCTAACACTACAGACCTGAACATCACCTCAACACCACCTACTGCGCTCAGTACCTATACTCATGAGCTAACACTACAGACCTGAACATCACCTCAACACCACCTACTGCGCTCAGTACCTATACACATGAGCTAACACTACAGACCTGAACATCACCTCAACACTACCTACTGCGCTCAGTACCTATACTCATGAGCTAACACTACAGACCTGAACATCACCTCAACACCACCTACTGCGCTCAGTACCTATACTCATGAGCTAACACTACAGACCTGAACATCACCTCAACACTACCTACTGTGCACAGTACCTATACTCATGAGCTAACACTACAGACCTGAACACCACCTCAACACTACCTACTGCGCTCAGTACCTATACTCATGAGCTAACACTACAGACCTGAACATCACCTCAACACTACCTACTGCGCTCAGTACCTATACACATGAGCTAACACTACAGACCTGAACATCACCTCAACACTACCTACTGCGCTCAGTACCTATACTCATGAGCTAACACTACAGACCTGAACATCACCTCAACATCCCCTACTGCGCTCAGTACCTATACTCATGAGCTAACACTACAGACCTGAACATCACCTCAACATCCCCTACTGCGCTCAGTACCTATACTCATGAGCTAACACTACAGACCTGAACATCACCTCAACACCACCTACTGCGCTCTGTACCTATACTCATGAGCTAACACTACAGATCTGAACATCACCTCAATACTACCTACTGCGCTCAGTACCTATACTCATGAGCTAACACTACAGACCTGAACATCACCTCAACACTACCTACTGCGCTCTGTACCTATACTCATGAGCTAACACTACAGACCTGAACATCACCTCAACACCACCTACTGCACTCAGTACAGATACTCATGAGCTAACACTACAGACCTGAACATCACCTCAACACTACCTACTGCGCTCTGTACCTATACTCATGAGCTAACATAACATAATAATTGTAATAAATTGCAATGTTTTGGCTTCAGTGCTATGGAGACAGAAATGTCAATGCTAAGAACAGAGCTGAATGTGGTGGGTTTGTAGGATCTGTCCACGCTGCTAACCACACCCCCTCTCTCTATCAACCAATCATCATCCAGCTCATTTATGATGCAGGCGTGTCCTTCCGTGTCATCATGTGGTTGTGGGCGGGGCTAGCGTGCCTCATCTTCCTCAACTGCTTCCTCAACTGGCCAGTGGAGGCCTTCCCCGCCCCAGAGGAGATCAGCTACACGTTAGTCTAACGCTACCACAACATTACTATAACACTAGTGCAACATTAATGTAACACAAGTACAACATAACCATACTACAGCAGTAGCATGCTACTGTAATGCTAGCACAGCATTGTGAGCCACATTAGCGCTGGCGCTAGTCCAGCCTGAATGCACTGTAATGCTGTGCTATAACGTTAGCGCTAGCGCTAGTCCAGCCTGAATGCACTGTAATGCTGTTGCAGTGCTATAACGTTAGCGCTAGCGCTAGTCCAGCCTGAATGCACTGTAATGCTGTTACTGTGCTATAACGTTAGCGCTAGCACGAGTCCAGCCTGAATGCACTGTAATGCTGTTGCAGTGCTATCACGTTAGCGCTAGTCCAGCCTGAATGCACTGTAATGCTGTTGCACTGCTATCACGTTAGCATCAGCGCTAGCGCTAGTCCAGCCTGAATGCACTGTGATGCTGTTGCAGTGCTATAACGTTAGCGCTAGCGCTAGTCCAGTCTGAATGCACTGTAATGCTGTTGCAGTGCTATAACGTTAGCTTGTGCTCATTAGCACATCCACGTGATTGGAACCAAATACTGGGGAGGACTTTTACTTTTTGAACACCTCCGGCTGTAACGTTAGCACGAGCACAAAATTACTGTAGCGCTAGTGTAATGTTGCCTGAGCTTGAAAGGAGTGTCGGTACTTCAGGAAGAAGATTAAGCTGAGTGGGCTGGCTTTGGACCACAAGGTGACCGGAGACCGCTTCTACACCCATGTGACTGCGGTAGGACAACGACTTAGTGAGAAACCGCACGAAATGGACCGATCCACCGAGCTGATCGGCTCCAACACCACCCCCAACCCACAGAGTGAGTACACACACACACACACACACACACACACACACACACACACACACACACACACACACACACACGTACACACATGCATATACACGCACACATACATACATACACACACACACACACACCCACACACACACACATACACACATCGACACATACATACATACTCACACGTGCATGCAAGTAAACCCCCACCATATTAATCACCATGTGACCCCCAGGTACCCGGCCGTTCCGCAGGTCCGTCTGCTCTCCCATCTTCCTGTGGAGTCTCATCACCATGGCGATGACCCAGATTCGGATCATATTCTTCATGGGGGCCATGAACAAGATGCTGGAATTCCTGGTAACCCACGGCGACCCTGACCGTGAGTTCTACACAGCCAGCTCCACCCAGACTTGCTGTCACAGTCTCTTAGTACACAACCTGCACACAGACGGACACACACTAACAAAATCTTTCAAACTTTGGACTCACTTTTTTGTCTCAAGTTATTGTGTTTGTAAACCATAATCCATACAGATGTGTGTGTGTGTGTGTGTGTGTGCGTGTGTACAAACTGTGATTCACATGATTTTGACACATATTTGTTTTCTTTTATTTCACCTTTATTTATCCAGGAGACACCTCTTGAGATTAAAAATCTAATTTCCAAGAGTGTCCTGACCCAGACACGCAGTCACGACAAAGTTACAGACAGACAACATTTAACAAGTTAAAGCATAAGAAAAACTAGATCATTAAATAATAGGCAAATGTAACTACAACACAGGTAATAGGCATCATCAAAAACATAAGCAGGTCAAAGAAGCTGCTTCCATATCTCTGACAAACCATTTGAAAACATTTAGCTGACAAGAGTTCCAGGTCAAGGGAGCAAAGTAACTGAAGGCCTTTTTACCTGCTTGTGTCCGTACTAAGGGGACAGATAAAAGCACGAGATCCGGAGACCTCAAAGAATATCTGCCTGCATTAGTCCTACTAAGATATGAGCATAAGTAAAGAATATCCGCCGGCATTAGTCCTACTAAGATATGAACATAAGTAAAGAATATCCGCCTGCATTAGTCCTACTAAGATATGAACATAAGTAAAGAATGTCCGCCGGCATTAGTCCTACTAAGATATGAACATAAGTAAAGAATGTCCACCTGCATTAGTCCTACTAAGATATGAACATAAGTAAAGAATGTCCACCTGCATTAGTCCTACTAAGATATGAACATAAGTAAAGAATATCCGCCTGCTTTAGTCCTACTAAGATATGAACATAAGTAAAGAATGTCCACCTGCTTTAGTCCTACTAAGATATGAACATAAGTAAAGAATGTCCACCTGCATTAGTCCTACTAAGATATGAACATAAGTAAAGAATATCCGCCTGCATTAGTCCTACTAAGATATGAACATAAGTAAAGAATATCCGCCTGCATTAGTCCTACTAAGATATGAACATAAGTAAAGAATGTCCACCTGCTTTAGTCCTACTAAGATATGAACATAAGTAAAGAATGTCCACCTGCTTTAGTCCTACTAAGATATGAACATAAGTAAAGAATGTCCACCTGCTTTAGTCCTACTAAGATATGAACATAAGTAAAGAATGTCCACCTGCTTTAGTCCTACTAAGATATGAACATAAGTAAAGAATATCCACCTGTATTAGTCCTACTAAGATATGAACATAAGTAAAGAATATCCACCTGCATTAGTCCTACTAAGATATGAACATAAGTAAAGAATATCCGCCTGCATTAGTCCTACTAAGATATGAACATAAGTAAAGAATGTCCACCTGCATTAGTCCTACTAAGATATGAACATAAGTAAAGAATATCCACCTGCATTAGTCCTACTAAGATATGAACATAAGTAAAGAATGTCCACCTGCATTAGTCCTACTGAGATATGAACATAAGTAAAGAATGTCCACCTGCATTAGTCCTACTAAGATATGAACATAAGTAAAGAATGTCCACCTGCATTAGTCCTACTAAGATATGAACATAAGTAAAGAATATCCGCCTGCATTAGTCCTACTAAGATATGAACATAAGTAAAGAATGTCCACCTGCATTAGTCCTACTAAGATATGAACATAAGTAAAGAATGTCCACCTGCATTAGTCCTACTAAGATATGAACATAAGTAAAGAATATCCGCCTGCATTAGTCCTACTAAGATATGAACATAAGTAAAGAATATCCGCCTGCATTAGTCCTACTAAGATATGAACATAAGTAAAGAATATCCGCCTGCATTAGTCCTACTAAGATATGAACATAAGTAAAGAATATCCGCCTGCATTAGTCCTACTAAGATATGAACATAAGTAAAGAATATCCGCCTGCATTAGTCCTACTAAGATATGAACATAAGTAAAGAATATCTGCCTGCATTAGTCCTACTAAGATATGAACATAAGTAAAGAATATCCGCCTGCATTAGTCCTACTAAGATATGAACATAAGTAAAGAATATCCGCCGGCATTAGTCCTACTAAGATATGAACATAAGTAAAGAATATCCGCCTGCATTAGTCCTACTAAGATATGAACATAAGTAAAGAATATCCGCCTGCATTAGTCCTACTAAGATATGAACATAAGTAAAGAATATCCGCCTGCATTAGTCCTACTAAGATATGAACATAAGTAAAGAATATCCGCCTGCATTAGTCCTACTAAGATATGAACATAAGTAAAGAATATCCGCCGGCATTAGTCCTACTAAGATATGAACATAAGTAAAGAATATCTGCCTGCATTAGTCCTACTAAGATATGAACATAAGTAAAGAATATCCGCCGGCATTAGTCCTACTAAGATATGAACATAAGTAAAGAATATCCGCCTGCATTAGTCCTACTAAGATATGAACATAAGTAAAGAATATCCGCCGGCATTAGTCCTACTAAGATATGAACATAAGTAAAGAATATCCGCCTGCATTAGTCCTACTAAGATATGAACATAAGTAAAGAATATCCGCCTGCATTAGTCCTACTAAGATATGAACATAAGTAAAGAATATCCGCCTGCATTAGTCCTACTAAGATATGAACATAAGTAAAGAATATCCGCCTGCATTAGTCCTACTAAGATATGAACATAAGTAAAGAATATCCGCCGGCATTAGTCCTACTAAGATATGAACATAAGTAAAGAATATCCGCCTGCATTAGTCCTACTAAGATATGAACATAAGTAAAGAATATCCGCCTGCATTAGTCCTACTAAGATATGAACATAAGTAAAGAATATCCGCCTGCATTAGTCCTACTAAGATATGAACATAAGTAAAGAATATCTGCCTGCATTAGTCCTACTAAGATATGAACATAAGTAAAGAATATCCGCCTGCATTAGTCCTACTAAGATATGAACATAAGTAAAGAATATCCGCCTCCATTAGTCCTACTAAGATATGAACATAAGTAAAGAATATCTGCCTGCATTAGTCCTACTAAGATATGAACATAAGTAAAGAATATCCGCCTGCATTAGTCCTACTAAGATATGAACATAAGTAAAGAATATCCGCCGGCATTAGTCCTACTAAGATATGAACATAAGTAAAGAATATCTGCCTGCATTAGTCCTACTAAGATATGAACATAAGTAAAGAATATCCGCCGGCATTAGTCCTACTAAGATATGAACATAAGTAAAGAATATCCGCCTGCATTAGTCCTACTAAGATATGAACATAAGTAAAGAATATCCGCCTGCATTAGTCCTACTAAGATATGAACATAAGTAAAGAATGTCCACCTGCATTAGTCCTACTAAGATATGAACATAAGTAAAGAATATCCGCCTGCATTAGTCCTGCTAAGATATGAACATAAGTAAATAATATCCGCCTGCATTAGTCCTACTAAGATATGAACATAAGTAGGGGGGTAAAAGGCAGAGGATCGCCTTGTAAATAAAAATATGCCAGTGGCTGAGTCTGTGTGTGGCTAGAGCAGGCCAACCAACCTTGGCATATAAGGTGCAGAGTTGTGTAAAAGCCTTACAGTTAGTTATAAATCGTAACTCAACATGACAGATCGTGTCAATCGAGCTGTGACACTTTCCAGAAGCATGCAAATATAAAATGTCCCCATAATCAATGACTGGAAGAAAAGTGGCAGCAACAAACCTCTTTTTAGCTTCAAAGGAGAAGCAAGTCTTATTTCTAAAATAAAAATCAAGCTTTAGCTTTAGCTTACTTGTGAGCTGCTGAACGTGTTCTTCAAAGGACAGAGAATCATCAATTAAAATTCTGAGATACTTATAAGATGAAACTGTTTCAATCTCCTTACCTTGTTTTGTAATAATAACAGGTAGGTTTAACGGTCTATTCTTTTGCCTAGTAAACAACAATAATTTAGTTTTGCTTGCGTTTGTGACACACTTAAGCAGATAAACTCACTTAATGGCATTTTCAGTAGAGTGTCTATGGTCACAGTGCAGTCGTGCTGTAATGTTTTTATCAGGATGTCTATGGTCACAGTGCAGTCATGCTGTAATGTTTTTATCAGGATGTCTATGGTCACAGTGCAGTCATGTTGTAATGATTTCATCAGGATGTCTATGGTCACGGTGCAGTCATGCTGTAATGTTTTATCAGGATGTCTATGGTCACAGTGCAGTCATGCTGTAATGTTTTTATCAGGATGTCTATGGTTGTTTTTAGTTTTCCATTTCTGGGCTGTGAATTTACATTACTCTCTTTCAGCTTCTGAGGAACTGGTACTAGCTGCAGAGGAACAAGGTATGCGTGCGTGCGTGCGTGCGTGCGTGCGTGCGTGCGTGCGTGCGTGCGTGCGTGTCCAGATTCTTTGTCCCAGTTTTGATCATCATGTAATGTGTGTGTTGGTGTATGATTGTGTTGTTGTTGTTGCTGTTGTTGTGATAGTCATTCTGTTGTTGTTTTGTGATTGTGATTGTGTTGTTGTTTTGATCATGTTGTAATATGTGTGTTGTTGTTGCTGTTATTGTTTTTGTGATGTGCTGTTGTTGTGACATTGGTGCTGTTGTTGTGATGTGCTGTTGTTGGTGCTGTTGTTGTTATGTGTTGTTGTTGTTGTTGTTGCTGCGGTAGTGGGGTTGTTGTTTTGTTGCTGTTATATTGGTGCTGTTGTTGTGATATTGATGCTGTTCTTGTTGTTGTTGCTGTGATATTGGTGTTGTTGTTGTGATAGTGGGCTTGTTGTTGTTATGTGCTGTTGTTGGTGCTGTTGTTGTGATGTGCTGTTGTTGTTGTTGTTGTTGTTGCTGCGATAGTGGGGTTGTTGTTTTGTTGCTGTGATATTGGTGTTGTTGTTGTGATAGTGGTCCTGTTGTTGTTGTTGCTGCGATAGTGGGGTTGTTGCTATGTGCTGTTGTTGGTGCTGTTGTTGTGATGTGCTGTTGTTGTTGTTGTTGTTGTTGTTGTTGCTACGATAGTGGTGTTGTTGTTGTGATATTGGTGATGTTGTTGTTGTTGCTGCGATAGTGGTGTTGCCGTTGTGATATTGGTGATGTTGTTGTTGTTGCTGCGATAGTGGTGTTGTTGTTGCGATATTGGTGTTGTTATTGCTGTGATAGTGGTGTTGTCATTGTGATATTGGTGCTGTTGTTGTTGTTGTTGCTGTGATAGTGGTGTTGCCCTTGTGATATTGGTGCTGTTGTTGTTGTTGCTGTGATAGTGGTGTTGTTGTTGTGATATTGGTGCTGTTGTTGTTGTTCCTGCGATAGTGGTGTTGTTGTTGTGATATTGGTGATGTTGTTGTTGTTGCTGCGATAGTGGTGTTGTTGTTGCGATATTGGTGTTGTTATTGCTGTGATAGTGGTGTTGTCATTGTGATATTGGTGCTGTTGTTGTTGCTGTGATAGTGGTGTTGTTGTTGTGATGTTGGTGCTGTTGTTGTTGTTGCTGTGATAGTGGTGTTGTCGTTGTGATATTGGTGCTGTTGTTGTTGCTGTGATAGTGGTGTTGTTGTTGTGATATTGGTGCTGTTGTTGTTGTTGCTGCGATAGTGGTGTTGTTGTTGCGATATTGGTGTTGTTATTGCTGTGATAGTGGTGTTGTTGTTGTGATATTGGTGTTGTTGTTGTTGTTGCTGTGACAGTGGTGTTGTTGTTGTGATATTGGTGCTGTTGTTGTTGTTGTTGTTGTTGCTGCGATAGTGGTGTTGTCGTTGTGATATTGGTGCTGTTGTTGTTGTTGTTGGTGCTGTGATAGTGGTGTTGTTGTTGTGATATTGGTGCTGTTGTTGTTGTTGCTGCGATAGTGGTGTTGTTTTTGTGATATTGGTGTTGTTGTTGTTGTTGTTGTTGTTGTTGTTGTTGTTGCTGTGATAGTGGTGTTGTTGTTGTGATATTGGTGTTGTTGTTGTTGTTGTTGCTGTGATAGTGGTGTTGTTGTTGCTGTGATATTGGTGCTGTTGTTGTGATATTGGTGCTGTTGTTGTTATTGCTGTGATAGTGTTGTTGTTGTTGTTGCTGTGATATTGGTGTTGTTGTTGTTGTTGCTGTGATATTGGTGTTGTTGCTGTTGTTGCTGTGATAGTGGTGTTGTTGTGATATTGGTGCTGTTGTTGTTGTTGCTGTGATATTGGTGTTGTTGTTGTTGTTGTTGTTGTTGCTGTGGTAGTGCTGTTGTTGTTGTTGTTGCTGTGATAGTGGGGTGGTTGTTGTTGCTGTGATACTGGGGTTGTTGTTGTTGCTGTGATAGTGGGGCTTTTGTTGTTGTTGCTGTGATAGTGGTGTTGTTGTTGTTGTTGTTGTTGTTGCTGCGATATTGGTGTTGTTGTTGTTGCTGCTGTGATACTGGGGTTGTTGTTGTTATATTGGTGGTGTTGTTGTTGTTGTTGCTGTGATATTGGTGTTGTTGCTGTTTTTGCTGTGATAGTGGTGTTGTTGTTGTTGCTGTGATATTGTTGTTGTTGTTGTTGTTGTTGCTGTGATAGTGGTGTTGTTGTTGTGATATTGGTGTTGTTGTTGTTGTTGTTGCTGTGATAGTGGTGTTGTTGTTGCTGTGATATTGGTGTTGTTGTTGTTGTTGTGATATTGGTGCTGTTGTTGTTATTGCTGTGATATTGGTGTTGTTGTTGTTGTTGCTGTGATATTGGTGTTGTTGCTGTTGTTGCTGTGATAGTGGTGTTGTTGTGATATTGGTGCTGTTGTTGTTGTTGCTGTGATATTGGTGTTGTTGTTGTTGTTGCTGTGATATTGGTGTTGTTGCTGTTGTTGCTGTGATAGTGGTGTTGTTGTGATATTGGTGCTGTTGTTGTTGTTGCTGTGATATTGGTGTTGTTGTTGTTGTTGTTGCTGTGGTAGTGCTGTTGTTGTTGTTGTTGCTGTGATAGTGGGGTGGTTGTTGTTGCTGTGATACTGGGGTTGTTGTTGTTGTTGTTGTTGTTGCTGCGATATTGGTGTTGTTGTTGTTGCTGCTGTGATACTGGGGTTGTTGTTGTTATATTGGTGTTGTTGTTGTTGTTGCTGTGATATTGGTGTTGTTGCTGTTGTTGCTGTGATAGTGGTGTTGTTGTTGTTGCTGTGATATTGTTGTTGTTGTTGTTGTTGTTGTTGCTGTGATAGTGGTGTTGTTGTTGTTGTTGCTGTGGTACTGGGGTTGTTGTTGTTATATTGGTATTGTTGTTGTTATTGCTGTGATAGTGGTGTTGTTGTTGTTGTTGCTGTGATATTGTTGTTATTGTTGTTGTTGTTGCTGTGATAGTGGTGTTGTTGTTGTTGCTGTGATAGTGGTGTTGCTGTTGTTGTTGTTGTTGCTATGGTACTGGGGTTGTTGTTGTTATATTGGTATTGTTGTTGCTGTGATAGTGGTGGTGTTGTTGTTGTTGTTGCTGTGATAGTGGTGTTGTTGTTGTTGCTGTTGCTGTGATAGTGCTGTTGTTGTTGTTGTTGCTGTGATAGTGGGGTTGTTGTTGTGATATTGGTGTTGTTGTTGTTGTTGCTGCTGTGATATTGGTGTTGTTGTTGTTGTTGCTGTGGTAGTGGGGTGGTTGTTGTTGTTGCTGTGATATTGGTGTTGTTGTTGTTGTTGCTGTGGTAGTGGGGTGGTTGTTGTTGTTGTTGTTGCTGTGATATTGTTGTTGTTGTTGCTGTGATAGTGGTGTTGTTGTTGTTGTTCTTGCTGTGGTACTGGGGTTGTTGTTGTTATATTGGTGTTGTTGTTGTTGTTGTTGTTGCTGTGATAGTGGTGTTGTTGTTGTTGTTGTTGTGATAGTGTTGTTGTTGTTGTTGTTGCTGTGATATTGGTGTTGTTGTTGTTGCTGTGATAGTGCTGTTGTTGTTGTTGTTGCTGTGATAGTGGGGTGGTTGTTGTTGCTGTGATACTGGGGTTGTTGTTGTTGCTGTGATAGTGGGGTTGTTGTTGTTGTTGCTGTGATAGTGGTGTTGGTGTTGTTGTTGCTGCGATACTGGGGTTGTTGTTGTTATATTGGTGTTGTTGTTGTTGTTGCTGTGATATTGGTGTTGTTGTTGTTATTGTTGCTGTGATAGTGGTGTTGTTGTTGTTGTTGCTGTGGTAGTGGTGTTGTTTTTGTTGCTGCTGTGATACTGGGGTTGTTGTTGTTATATTGGTGTTGTTGTTGTTGTTGCTGTGATATTGGTGTTGTTGTTGTTATTGTTGCTGTGATAGTGTTGTTGTTGTTGTTGTTGCTGTGGTAGTGGTGTTGTTTTTGTTATATTGGTGTTGTTGTTGTTGCTGTGATATTGGTGTTGTTGTTGTTGCTGCTGTGATACTGGGGTTGTTGTTGTTATATTGGTGTTGTTGTTGTTGTTGCTGTGATATTGGTGTTGTTGTTGTTATTGTTGCTGTGATAGTGGTGTTGTTGTTGTTGTTGCTGTGGTAGTGGTGTTGTTTTTGTTATATTGGTGTTGTTGTTGTTGCTGTGATAGTGGTGTTGTTGTTGTTGCTGCTGTGATACTGGGGTTGTTGTTGTTATATTGGTGTTGTTGTTGTTGTTGTTGTTGCTGTGATAGTGGTGTTGTTGTTGTTGTTGTTGTGATAGTGTTGTTGTTGTTGTTGTTGCTGTGATATTGGTGTTGTTGTTGTTGCTGTGATAGTGCTGTTGTTGTTGTTGTTGCTGTGATAGTGGGGTGGTTGTTGTTGCTGTGATACTGGGGTTGTTGTTGTTGCTGTGATAGTGGGGTTGTTGTTGTTGTTGCTGTGATAGTGGTGTTGGTGTTGTTGTTGCTGCGATACTGGGGTTGTTGTTGTTATATTGGTGTTGTTGTTGTTGTTGCTGTGATATTGGTGTTGTTGTTGTTATTGTTGCTGTGATAGTGGTGTTGTTGTTGTTGTTGCTGTGGTAGTGGTGTTGTTTTTGTTGCTGCTGTGATACTGGGGTTGTTGTTGTTATATTGGTGTTGTTGTTGTTATTGTTGCTGTGATAGTGGTGTTGTTGTTGTTGTTGCTGTGGTAGTGGTGTTGTTTTTGTTATATTGGTGTTGTTGTTGTTGCTGTGATATTGGTGTTGTTGTTGTTGCTGCTGTGATACTGGGGTTGTTGTTGTTATATTGGTGTTGTTGTTGTTGTTGCTGTGATATTGGTGTTGTTGTTGTTATTGTTGCTGTGATAGTGGTGTTGTTGTTGTTGTTGCTGTGGTAGTGGTGTTGTTTTTGTTATATTGGTGTTGTTGTTGTTGCTGTGATAGTGGTGTTGTTGTTGTTGCTGCTGTGATACTGGGGTTGTTGTTGTTATATTGGTGTTGTTGTTGTTGTTGCTGTGATATTGGTGTTGTTGTTGTTATTGTTGCTGTGATAGTGGTGTTGTTGTTGTTGTTGCTGTGGTAGTGGTGTTGTTTTTGTTATATTGGTGTTGTTGTTGTTGCTGTGATATTGGTGTTGTTGTTGTTGCTGCTGTGATACTGGGGTTGTTGTTGTTATATTGGTGTTGTTGTTGTTGTTGCTGTGATAGTGGTGTTGTTGTGATATTGCTGTTGTTGTTGTTGCTGTGATATTGGTGTTGTTGTTGTTGTTGCTGTGGTAGTGATGTTGTTGTTGTTGTTGTTGCTGCTGTGATATTGTTGTTGTTGTTGTTGTTGTTGTTGTTGCTGTGATAGTGGTGTTGTTGTTGTTGTTGCTGCTGTGATATTGTTGTTGTTGTTGTTGTTGTTGTTGTTGTTGTTGTTGTTGCTGCTGTGATAGTGGTGTTGTTGTTGTTGTTGTTGTTGCTGTGGTACTGGGGTTGTTGTTGTTATATTGGTGTTGTTGTTGTTGTTGTTGTTGCTGTGGTACTGGGGTTGTTGTTGTTGTTGTCGTTGCTGTGATAGTGATGTTGTTGTTGTTGTTGCTGCTGTGATATTGTTGTTGTTGTTGTTGTTGTTGTTGTTGTTGTTGCTGCTGTGATAGTGGTGTTGTTGTTGTTGTTGTTGTTGCTGTGGTACTGGGGTTGTTGTTGTTATATTGGTGTTGTTGTTGTTGTTGTTGTTGCTGTGATATTGGTGTTGTTGTTGTTGTTGCTGTGATACTGGGGTTGTTGTTGTTATATTGGTGTTGTTGTTGTTGTTGCTGTGATAGTGGTGTTGTTGTTGTTGTTGTTGTTGCTGTGATAGTGGTGTTGTTGTTGTTGTTGTTGTTGCTGTGGTACTGGGGTTGTTGTTGTTATATTGGTGTTGTTGTTGTTGTTGTTGTTGTTGTTATATTGGTGTTGTTGTTGTTGTTGCTGTGATAGTGGTGTTGTTGTTGTTGTTGCTGTGATAGTGGTGTTGCTGCTGTTGTTGTTGTTGCTGTGATATTGGTGTTGTTGTTCTTGTTGCTGTGATAGTGGTGTTGTTGTTGTTGTTGTTGTTGCTGTGATAGTGGTGTTGTTGTTGTTGTTTTTGTTGCTGTGATAGTGCTGTTGTTGTTGTTGTTGCTGTGATAGTGGGGTGGTTGTTGTTGCTGTGATACTGGGGTTGTTGTTGTTGCTGTGATAGTGTTGTTGTTGTTGTTGTTGTTGTTGCTGTGATAGTGGTGTTGTTGTTGTTGTTGCTGTGATAGTGGGGTGGTTGTTGTTGCTGTGATACTAGGGTTGTTGTTATATTGTTGTTGTTGTTGTTGTTGTTGTTATTATATTGGTGTTGTTGTTGTTGCTGTGATATTGGTGTTGTTGTTGTTGTTGCTGTGGTAGTGGGGTGGTTGTTGTTGTTGTTGTTGTTGCTGTGATAGTGGTGGTGTTGTTGTTGTTGCTGTGATATTGTTGTTGTTGTTGTTGCTGTGATAGTGGTGTTGTTGTTGTTGCTGTGATAGTGGTGTTGTTGTTGTTGCTGTGATAGTGGTGTTGTTGTTGTTGCTGTGGTACTGGGGTTGTTGTTGTTATATTGGTGTTGTTGTTGTTGTTGTTGTTGTTGCTGTGATATTGGTGTTGTTGTTGTTGTTCCTGTGATAGTGGTGTTGTTGTTGTTGCTGTGATAGTGGTGTTGTTGTTGTTGCTGTGATATTGGTGTTGTTGTTGCTGTGGTAATGGGGTGGTTGTTGTTGTTGCTGTGATAGTGGTGTTGTTGTTGCTGTGGTACTGGGGTTTGTGTTGTTATATTGGTGTTGTTGTTGTTGCTGTAATATTGGTGTTGTTGCTGTTGTTGCTGTGATATTGGTGTTGTTGTTGTTGCTGTGGTAATGGGGTGGTTGTTGTTGTTGCTGTGATAGTGGTGTTGTTGTTGCTGTGGTACTGGGGTTCTTGTTGTTATATTGGTGTTGTTGTTGCTGCTGTGATAGTGTTGTCATTGTTGTTGTTGTTGCTGTGATATTGGTGTTGTTGTTGTTGTTGTTGTTGCTGTGATACTGGGGTTGTTGTTGTTATATTGGTGTTGTTGTTGTTGCTGTGATAGTGGTGTTGTCGTTGCTGCTGTGATAGTGTTGTCATTGTTGTTGTTGTTGCTGTGATATTGGTGTTGTTGTTGTTGTTGTTGCTGTGATACTGGGGTTGTTGTTGTTATATTGGTGTTGTTGTTGTTGCTGTGATAGTGGTGTTGTTGTTGTTGCTGTGATATTGGTGTTGTTGTTGTTGTTGCTGTGATAGTGGTGGTGTTGTTGTTGCTGCTGTGATAGTGGTGTTGTTGTTGTTGTTGTTGCTGTGATAGTGGTGGTGTTGTTGTTGTTGTTGTTGTTGTTGTTGCTGTGATAGTGGGGTTGTTGTTGTTGTTGCTGTGATATTGGTGTTGTTGTTGCTGTGATATTGGTGTTGTTGTTGTTGTTGCTGTGATATTTGTGTTGTTGTTGTTGTTGCTGTGGTATTGGTGTTGTTGTTGTTGTTGCTGTGATATTGGTGTTGTTGTTGTTGTTGTTGTTGCTGTGATATTGGTGTTGTTGTTGTTGTTGCTGTGATAGTGGGGTTCTACTCCTCGATCTTCGGCACGCTGCAGCTGCTCTGCCTGCTCACCTGCCCCCTGATCGGATACATCATGGACTGGAACATGAAGAAGTGCGAGGAGGACAAGAGCCAAGTGATGGAGGGAGAGAAAAGGTGAGAGAGAGAGTGAGAGAGAGAGAGAGAGAGAGAGAGAGAGGGAGAAGGGGTGAGATAGAGAGAGAGAGAGAGAGTGAGAGAGAAGGGGTGTGAGAGAGAGAGAGCGAGAGAGAGAAGGGGTGAGAGAAAGAGAGAGAGAGAGAGAGAGAGAGAGAGAGAGAGAAGGGGTAAGAGAGAGAGAGAGAGAGAGCTGGATCATTAGATATCAGCTTGTATATTTCTGCTTTGCTGATGTGCAGCTGATTTCTGTATCTGCCTTTCCAGCTGCCCAGTGCCCCCTAAAAGAGACAGAAAGATCCAGAAACTCACCAATGCCATACGAGCCTTTATCTTCACTAACGTGCTCCTGGTCATCTTTGGAATCATCTCCCTCATAGACAACCTACCCATACAGGTAAGGCAATGCAAACTACCTGCATAGGTCACCACATCCACCTTCAGGTGAGGAAACACTTCCTGTACAGGAAACGATATACCGGGTTCATTCCAATCGTTTCATTTATCTGTCTCCTCTGTCCTCACGTGACATGGAAATCGATTGAGGTTCGCCATCTTTAAGGACATTCCAATTTGCTAAATGCTCATTGGAGGAGTGAGGAACGAGCAGGCTCCCAGAGGATGCTTCAGCGAGGAAACACAACTGTAGCCTTTGCAGAAGTCTTTTTTGGGATTGCGTCACATGATCCACCTCTCCACATCTGCCAGTTTCAAACAAGATGTTTAAAACTGCTACACAAACCCGGTCATACCGTTCCTTTCTATTTATTATAAAGTGATTTATTCCATAATGACACTCATTCTTTTAGACTAACAAAAACCACATCTATTCATTTATGAGGACGCTAAAAAAACAATGTTGTGAAGTATAAAAATAATATGTGTGCAACACGTCATTAGTAATTGACGTCACTTCAAACTGATGCTTCACTGAGCAAGGACGCTCCATTTGCCTAATTCATGTTGCCTCGATTCCTCCATCCTCATATCTGATCCTTGCATCCTTTCCTCACGTCCTCCGTTGGGCGGAGATAAGGAGTGAGGAAAATATGTGACTAAAGGTTCCAAGGAGTGAAAATTAGCGATTATAATGAACCCAGTGTCTCCCTCCTTCTCTCTCTCTCTCTCTCTCTCTCTCAAGATTATCTCCTTCATCCTGCATACCATGGTGAGGGGGTTCATCCACTCCTGCTGTGGGGGTCTATATGCTGCTGTGTAAGTCCTCCTGGTTTATCTGAGTATGGCTCTAATGGTAGCATGATGTGTGCCCGTTGTGTGGCTTGGCTAACATTAGCATGATATTTGGCAGTGGCGTGGTGTGGCTAACATTAGAATTATGTTTGGCAGTGTTGGGGTGTGGCTAACATTAGCATGATATTTGGCAGTGGGATGCTGTGGCTAACAGTAGCATGATGTTTGACAGTGGTATGCTGTGGCTAACATTAGCATGATGTTTGGCAGTGGTATGGTGTGGCAAACATTAGCATGATGTTTGGGAGTGGTATGCTGTGGCTAACATTAGCATGATGTTTGGGAGTGGTATGCTGTGGCTAACATTAGCATGATGTTTTGCAGTGTTGGGGTGTGGCTAACATTAGCATGATGTTTTGCAGTGTTGGGGTGTGGCTAACATTAGCATGATGTTTTGCAGTGTTGGGGTGTGGCTAACATTAGCATGATGTTTGGCAGTGGTATGCTGTGGCTCACATAAGCATGATGTTTGGCAGTGATATGCTGTGGCTAACATTAGCATGATATTTGGCAGTGATATGCTGTGGCTAACATTTTGGCCTTTTGGACACAAAACAGCAGTCAGCAGCCATACCACCATGTTATCTGCTGCTGTTGAATGGTTGAAGCTAAGCAGGTGTGAGCTTGTTTAGCACTTGGATGGGAGACCTCTGGGGAAAACAAAGATGCTGGTGATCCAGTAGAAGGCAGTCTTCATTCTAGTCCAATAAACCGCAGTGCAATGATGGGGACAAGACACATTTTCCATCATAAATGTCTTAAAACTCATTATTTTTCACTTATTTCGCTGCAGTTATTAAGTACATATAATTTTCTATACATCGGAATCAAAAAATGGCATTTTAATTTTGTTGACCATTTTGGCCCTTTTTGGACATAAGACTATAGTCTTATGTATTTTCATTTTCCCCAAAACACATTTTTCATCATAAATGTCTTAAAACTAATTATTTTTCACTTATTTCACCGCAGTTATTAAGTTAATATAATTTCCTAAACATCTGAATCAAAAAATGGCATTATAATTTTGTCGACCATTTTGGCCCTTTTTGGACATAAGATTAGTGTCAGCAGCCCTACCACCATGCAGTCTGCTGCTGCTGAATGGTTGAAGCTAAGCAGATGTATGCTTGGTTAGTACTTGGATGAGAGACCTCTGGGGAAAACAAAGATGCTGGTGAGCCAGTAGGAGGCAGTCTTCATTCTAGTCCAATAACCCCAGTGCAATCATGGGGTTCAAAGTATAATTTTCATCATACATGTCTTAAAACTAATTATTTATCACTTATTTCACCGCAGTTATTAAGTACATATAATTTTCTATACATCTGCATCAAAAGATGGCATTTTAATTTTGTTGACCAGTTTGGCCCTTTTTGGACATAAGACTATATATAGTCTTATGTATTTAAATTTTCCCCAAAACACATTTTTCATAATAAATGTCTTAAAACTAATTATTTCTCACTTATTTCATCGCAGTTATTAAGTACATATACTTGTCTATACATCTGAATCAAAAGATGGCATTATAATTTTGTTGACCATTTTGGCCCTTTTTGGACATAAGACTATAGTCTTATGTATTTTCATTTTCCCCAAAACACATTTTTCATCATAAATGTCTTAAAACTAATTATTTATCACTTATTTCCCCGCAGTTATTAAGTACATATACTTGTCTATACATCTGAATCAAAAGATGGCATCATAATTTTGTTGACCATTTTGACCCTTTTTGGACATAAGATTAGTGTCAGCAGCCATACCGCCATGCAATCTGCTGCTGCTGAATGGTTGAAGCTAAGCAGATGTAAGCTTGGTTAGTTCTTGAACGGGAGACCTCTGGAGAAAACAACGATGCTGGTGAGCCAGTAGAAGGCAGTTTTCATTCTAGTCTAATAAACACCATTGCAATCATAGGGTTCAAAGTATTTTTTTCATCATAAATGTCTTAAAACTAATTATTTATCACTTATTTCCCCGCAGTTATTAAGTACATATACTTGTCTATACATCTGAATCAAAAGATGGCATTATAATTTTGTTGACCATTTTGGCCCTTTTTGGACATAAGACTATAGTCTTATGTTTTTTCATTTTCCCCAATACACATTTTTCATCATAAATGTCTTAAAACTAATTATTTTTCACTCATTTCACCGCAGTTATTAAGTACATATAATTTTCTATACATCTGAATCAAAAGATGGCATTTTAATTTTGTTGACCATTTTGGCCCTTTTTGGACATAAGATTAGTGTCAGCAGCCATACCACCATGCAATCTGCTGCTGCTGTATGGTTGAAGCTAAGCAGATGTAAGCTTGGTTAGTACTTGGATGAGAGATCTCTGGGGAAAACAAAGATGCTGGTGAGCCAGTAGGAGGCAGTCTTCATTCTAGTCCAATAACCCCAGTGCAATCATAGGGTTCAAAGTATAATTTTCATCATACATGTCTTAAAACTAATTATTTATCACTTATTTCACCGCAGTTATTAAGTGCATATACTTGTCTATACATCTGAATCAAAAGATGGCATTATAATTTTGTTGACCATTTTGGCCCTTTTTGGACATAAGACTATAGTCTTATGTTTTTTCATTTTCCCCAAAACACATTTTTCATCATAAATGTCTTAAAACTAATTAGTTATCTCTTATTTTATCGCAGTTATTAAGTTAATATAATTTCCTAAACATCTGAATCAAAAAATGGCATTATAATTTTGTTGACCATTTTGGCCCTTTTTGGACATAAGACTATATATAGTCTTATGTTTTTTCATTTTCCCCAAAACACATTTTTCATCATAAATGTCTTAAAACTAATTAGTTATCACTTATTTCATCGCAGTTATTAAGTTAATATAATTTCCTAAACATCTGAATCAAAAAATGGCATTATAATTTTGTTGACCATTTTGGCCCTTTTTGGACATAAGACTATAGTCTTATGTATTTTCATTTTCCCCAAAACACATTTTTCATCATAAATGTCTTAAAACTAATTATTTATCACTTATTTCCCCGCAGTTATTAAGTACATATACTTGTCTATACATCTGAATCAAAAGATGGCATCATAATTTTGTTGACCATTTTGACCCTTTTTGGACATAAGATTAGTGTCAGCAGCCATACCGCCATGCAATCTGCTGCTGCTGAATGGTTGAAGCTAAGCAGATGTAAGCTTGGTTAGTTCTTGAACGGGAGACCTCTGGAGAAAACAACGATGCTGGTGAGCCAGTAGAAGGCAGTTTTCATTCTAGTCTAATAAACACCATTGCAATCATAGGGTTCAAAGTATTTTTTTCATCATAAATGTCTTAAAACGAATTATTTATCACTTATTTCCCCGCAGTTATTAAGTACATATACTTGTCTATACATCTGAATCAAAAGATGGCATTATAATTTTGTTGACCATTTTGGCCCTTTTTGGACATAAGACTATAGTCTTATGTTTTTTCATTTTCCCCAAAACACATTTTTCATCATAAATGTCTTAAAACTAATTATTTATCACTTATTTCCCCGCAGTTATTAAGTACATATACTTGTCTATACATCTGAATCAAAAGATGGCATTATAATTTTGTTGACCATTTTGGCCCTTTTTGGACATAAGACTATAGTCTTATGTTTTTTCATTTTCCCCAAAACACATTTTTCATCATAAATGTCTTAAAACGAATTAGTTATCACTTATTTCATCGCAGTTATTAAGTTAATATAATTTCCTAAACATCCGAATCAAAAAATGCCATTATAATTTTGTTGACCATTTTGGCCCTTTTTGGACATAAGACTATAGTCTTATGTATTTTCATTTTCCCCAATACACATTTTTCATCATAAATGTCTTAAAACTAATTATTTATCACTTATTTCCCCGCAGTTATTAAGTACATATACTTGTCTATACATCTGAATCAAAAGATGGCATTATAATTTTGTTGACCATTTTGGCCCTTTTTGGACATAAGACTATAGTCTTATGTTTTTTCATTTTCCCCAAAACACATTTTTCATCATAAATGTCTTAAAACTAATTATTTTTCACTCATTTCACCGCAGTTATTAAGTACATATAATTTTCTATACATCTGAATCAAAAGATGGCATTTTAATTTTGTTGACCATTTTGGCCCTTTTTGGACATAAGATTAGTGTCAGCAGCCCTACCACCATGCAATCTGCTGCTGCTGAATGGTTGAAGCTAAGCAGATGTAAGCTTGGTTAGTACTTGGATGAGAGATCTCTGGGGAAAACAAAGATGCTGGTGAGCCAGTAGGAGGCAGTCTTCATTCTAGTCCAATAACCCCAGTGCAATCATGGGGTTCAAAGTATAATTTTCATCATACATGTCTTAAAACTAATTATTTATCACTTATTTCACCGCAGTTATTAAGTACATATAATTTTCTATACATCGGAATCAAAAAATGGCATTTTAATTTTGTTGACCATTTTGGTCCTTTTTGGACATAAGACTATAGTCTTATGTGTTTTCATTTTCCCCAAAACACATTTTTCATCATAAATGTCTTAAAACTAATTATTTATCACTTATTTCCCCGCAGTTATTAAGTACATATACTTGTCTATACATCGGAATCAAAAAATGGCATTTTAATTTTGTTGACCATTTTGGTCCTTTTTGGACATAAGACTATAGTCTTATGTATTTTCATTTTCCCCAATACACATTTTTCATCATAAATGTCTTAAAACTAATTAGTTATCTCTTATTTTATCGCAGTTATTAAGTTAATATAATTTCCTAAACATCTGAATCAAAAAATGGCATTATAATTTTGTTGACCATTTTGGCCCTTTTTGGACATAAGACTATAGTCCTTATGTATTTTCATTTTCCCCAATACACATTTTTCATCATAAATGTCTTAAAACTAATTATTTATCACTTATTTCCCCGCAGTTATTAAGTACATATACTTGTCTATACATCTGAATCAAAAGATGGCATTATAATTTTGTTGACCATTTTGGCCCTTTTTGGACGTAAGATTAGTGTCAGCAGCCATACCACCATGCAATAAGCTGCTGCTGAATGGTTGAAGCTAAGCAGATGTAAGCTTGGTTAGTACTTGGATGGGAGACCTCTGGGGAGAACAAAGATGCTGGTGAGCCAGTAAGAGGCAGTCTTCATTCTAGTCCAATAACCCCAGTGCAATCATGGGGTTCAAAGTATATCTTTCATCATAAATGTCTTAAAACTAATTATTTATCACTTATTTCATCGCAGTTATTAAGTTATTATAATTTCCTAAACATCTGAATCAAAAAATGGCATTATAATTTTGTTGACCATTTTGGCCCTTTTTGGACATAAGACTATAGTCTTATGTATTTTAATTTTCCCCAAAACACATTTTTCATCATAAATGTCTTAAAACTAATTCTTTTTCACTTATTTCACCACAGTTATTAAATACATATAATTTTCTATACATCTGAATCAAAAGATGGCATTTTAATTTTGTTGACCAGTTTGGCCCTTTTTGGACATAAGGCTATAGTCTTATGTATTTTCATGTTCCCCAAAACACATTTTTCATCATAAATGTCTTAAAACTAATTATTTATCACTCATTTCCCCGCAGTTATTATGTACATATACTTGTCTATACATCTGAATCAAAAGATGGCATTATAATTTTCTTGACCATTTGGCCCTTTTTGGACATAAGATTAATGTCAGCAGCCATACCACCATGCAATCTGCTGCTGCTGAATGGTTGAAACTAAGCAGATGTATGCTTGGTTAGTTCTTGGATGGGAGACCTCTGGGGAAAACAATGATGCTGGTGAGCCTGTAGGAGGCAGTTTTTATTCTAGTCTAATAAACCCCATTGCAATCATAGGGTTCAAAGTATATTTTTCATCATAAATGTCTTAAAACTAATTATTTATCACTTTATTTCATCGCAGTTATTAAGTTAATATAATTTCCTAAACATCTGAATCAAAAAATGGCATTATAATTTTGTTGACCATTTTGGGCCCTTTTTGGACATAAGACTATAGTCTTATGTTTTTTCATTTTCCCCAAAACACATTTTTCATCATAAATGTCTTAAAACTAATTAGTTATCTCTTATTATATCGCAGTTATTAAGTTAATATAATTTCCTAAACATCTGAATCAAAAAATGGCATTATAATTTTGTTGACCATTTTGGGCCCTTTTTGGACATAAGACTATAGTCTTATGTTTTTTCATTTTCCCCAAAACACATTTTTCATCATAAATGTCTTAAAACGAATTAGTTATCACTTATTTCATCGCAGTTATTAAGTTAATATAATTTCCTAAACATCCGAATCAAAAAATGCCATTATAATTTTGTTGACCATTTTGGCCCTTTTTGGACATAAGACTATAGTCTTATGTATTTTCATTTTCCCCAATACACATTTTTCATCATAAATGTCTTAAAACTAATTATTTATCACTTATTTCCCCGCAGTTATTAAGTACATATACTTGTCTATACATCTGAATCAAAAGATGGCATTATAATTTTGTTGACCCATTTTGGCCCTTTTTGGACATAAGACTATAGTCTTATGTTTTTTCATTTTCCCCAAAACACATTTTTTCATCATAAATGTCTTAAAACTAATTATTTTTCACTCATTTCACCGCAGTTATTAAGTACATATAATTTTCTATACATCTGAATCAAAAGATGGCATTTTAATTTTGTTGACCATTTTGGCCCTTTTTGGACATAAGATTAGTGTCAGCAGCCCTACCACCATGCAATCTGCTGCTGCTGAATGGTTGAAGCTAAGCAGATGTAAGCTTGGTTAGTACTTGGATGAGAGATCTCTGGGGAAAACAAAGATGCTGGTGAGCCAGTAGGAGGCAGTCTTCATTCTAGTCCAATAACCCCAGTGCAATCATGGGGTTCAAAGTATAATTTTCATCATACATGTCTTAAAACTAATTATTTATCACTTATTTCACCGCAGTTATTAAGTACATATAATTTTCTATACATCGGAATCAAAAAATGGCATTTTAATTTTGTTGACCATTTTGGTCCTTTTTGGACATAAGACTATAGTCTTATGTGTTTTCATTTTCCCCAAAACACATTTTTCATCATAAATGTCTTAAAACTAATTATTTATCACTTATTTCCCCGCAGTTATTAAGTACATATACTTGTCTATACATCGGAATCAAAAAATGGCATTTTAATTTTGTTGACCATTTTGGTCCTTTTTGGACATAAGACTATAGTCTTATGTATTTTCATTTTCCCCAATACACATTTTTCATCATAAATGTCTTAAAACTAATTAGTTATCTCTTATTTTATCGCAGTTATTAAGTTAATATAATTTCCTAAACATCTGAATCAAAAAATGGCATTATAATTTTGTTGACCATTTTGGCCCTTTTTGGACATAAGACTATAGTCTTATGTATTTTCATTTTCCCCAATACACATTTTTCATCATAAATGTCTTAAAACTAATTATTTATCACTTATTTCCCCGCAGTTATTAAGTACATATACTTGTCTATACATCTGAATCAAAAGATGGCATTATAATTTTGTTGACCATTTTGGCCCTTTTTGGACGTAAGATTAGTGTCAGCAGCCATACCACCATGCAATAAGCTGCTGCTGAATGGTTGAAGCTAAGCAGATGTAAGCTTGGTTAGTACTTGGATGGGAGACCTCTGGGGAGAACAAAGATGCTGGTGAGCCAGTAAGAGGCAGTCTTCATTCTAGTCCAATAACCCCAGTGCAATCATGGGGTTCAAAGTATATCTTTCATCATAAATGTCTTAAAACTAATTATTTATCACTTATTTCATCGCAGTTATTAAGTTATTATAATTTCCTAAACATCTGAATCAAAAAATGGCATTATAATTTTGTTGACCATTTTGGCCCTTTTTGGACATAAGACTATAGTCTTATGTATTTTAATTTTCCCCAAAACACATTTTTCATCATAAATGTCTTAAAACTAATTCTTTTTCACTTATTTCACCACAGTTATTAAATACATATAATTTTCTATACATCTGAATCAAAAGATGGCATTTTAATTTTGTTGACCAGTTTGGCCCTTTTTGGACATAAGGCTATAGTCTTATGTATTTTCATGTTCCCCAAAACACATTTTTCATCATAAATGTCTTAAAACTAATTATTTATCACTCATTTCCCCGCAGTTATTATGTACATATACTTGTCTATACATCTGAATCAAAAGATGGCATTATAATTTTCTTGACCATTTTGGCCCTTTTTGGACATAAGATTAATGTCAGCAGCCATACCACCATGCAATCTGCTGCTGCTGAATGGTTGAAACTAAGCAGATGTATGCTTGGTTAGTTCTTGGATGGGAGACCTCTGGGGAAAACAATGATGCTGGTGAGCCTGTAGGAGGCAGTTTTTATTCTAGTCTAATAAACCCCATTGCAATCATAGGGTTCAAAGTATATTTTTCATCATAAATGTCTTAAAACTAATTATTTATCACTTATTTCATCGCAGTTATTAAGTTAATATAATTTCCTAAACATCTGAATCAAAAAATGGCATTATAATTTTGTTGACCATTTTGGCCCTTTTTGGACATAAGACTATAGTCTTATGTTTTTTCATTTTCCCCAAAACACATTTTTCATCATAAATGTCTTAAAACTAATTAGTTATCTCTTATTATATCGCAGTTATTAAGTTAATATAATTTCCTAAACATCTGAATCAAAAAATGGCATTATAATTTTGTTGACCAGTTTGGCCCTTTTTGGGCATAAGACTATAGTCTTATGTATTTTCATTTTCCCCAATACACATTTTTCATCATAAATGTCTTAAAACTAATTATTTATCACTTATTTCCCCGCAGTTATTAAGTACATATACTTGTCTATACATCTGAATCAAAAGATGGCATTATAATTTTGTTGACCATTTTGGCCCTTTTTGGACATAAGACTATAGTCTTATGTTTTTTTCATTTTCCCCAAAACACATTTTTCATCATAAATGTCTTAAAACTAATTATTTTTCACTCATTTCACCGCAGTTATTAAGTACATATAATTTTCTATACATCTGAATCAAAAGATGGCATTTTAATTTTGTTGACCATTTTGGCCCTTTTTGGACATAAGATTAGTGTCAGCAGCCCTACCACCATGCAATCTGCTGCTGCTGAATGGTTGAAGCTAAGCAGATGTAAGCTTGGTTAGTACTTGGATGAGAGATCTCTGGGGAAAACAAAGATGCTGGTGAGCCAGTAGGAGGCAGTCTTCATTCTAGTCCAATAACCCCAGTGCAATCATGGGGTTCAAAGTATAATTTTCATCATACATGTCTTAAAACTAATTATTTATCACTTATTTCACCGCAGTTATTAAGTACATATAATTTTCTATACATCGGAATCAAAAAATGGCATTTTAATTTTGTTGACCATTTTGGTCCTTTTTGGACATAAGTCTATAGTCTTATGTGTTTTCATTTTCCCCAATACACATTTTTCATCATAAATGTCTTAAAACTAATTAGTTATCTCTTATTTTATCGCAGTTATTAAGTTAATATAATTTCCTAAACATCTGAATCAAAAAATGGCATTATAATTTTGTTGACCATTTTGGCCCTTTTTGGACATAAGACTATAGTCTTATGTATTTTCATTTTCCCCAATACACATTTTTCATCATAAATGTCTTAAAACTAATTATTTATCACTTATTTCCCCGCAGTTATTAAGTACATATACTTGTCTATACATCTGAATCAAAAGATGGCATTATAATTTTGTTGACCATTTTGGCCCTTTTTGGACGTAAGATTAGTGTCAGCAGCCATACCACCATGCAATAAGCTGCTGCTGAATGGTTGAAGCTAAGCAGATATAAGCTTGGTTAGTACTTGGATGGGAGACCTCTGGGGAGAACAAAGATGCTGGTGAGCCAGTAAGAGGCAGTCTTCATTCTAGTCCAATAACCCCAGTGCAATCATGGGGTTCAAAGTATATCTTTCATCATAAATGTCTTAAAACTAATTATTTATCACTTATTTCACCGCAGTTATTAAGTACATATAATTGTCTATACATCGGAATGAAAAAATGGCATTTTAATTTTGTTGACCATTTTGGTCCTTTTTGGACATAAGACTATAGTCTTATGTTTTTTCATTTTCCCCAAAACACATTTTTCATCATAAATGTCTTTAAAACTAATTAGTTATCACTTATTTCATCGCAGTTATTAAGTTATTATAATTTCCTAAACATCTGAATCAAAAAATGGCATTATAATTTTGTTGACCATTTTGGCCCTTTTTGGACATAAGACTATAGTCTTATGTATTTTCATTTCCCCCAATACACATTTTTCATCATAAATGTCTTAAAACTAATTATTTATCACTTATTTCCCCGCAGTTATTAAGTATATATACTTGTCTATACATCTGAATCAAAAGATGGCATTATAATTTTGTTGACCATTTTGGCCCTTTTTGGACATAAGACTATAGTCTTATGTATTTTCATTTTCCCCAAAACACATTTTTCATCATAAATGTCTTAAAACTAATTATTTTTCACTCATTTCACCGCAGTTATTAAGTACATATAATTTTCTATACATCTGAATCAAAAGATGGCATTTTAATTTTGTTGACCATTTTGGCCCTTTTTGGACATGAGATTAGTGTCAGCAGCCCTACCACCATGCAGTCTGCTGCTGCTGAATGGTTGAAGCTAAGCAGATGTAAGCTTGGTTAGTACTTGGATGAGAGATCTCTGGGGAAAACAAAGATGCTGGTGAGCCAGTAGGAGGCAGTCTTCATTCTAGTCCAATAACCCCAGTGCATTCATGGGGTTCAAAGTATAATTTTAATCATACATGTCTTAAAACTAATTATTTATCACTTATTTCACCGCAGTTATTAAGTACATATAATTTTCTATACATCGGAATCAAAAAATGGCATTTTAATTTTGTTGACCATTTTGGTCCTTTTTGGACATAAGACTATAGTCTTAAGTATTTTCATTTTCCCCAATACACATTTTTCATCATAAATGTCTTAAAACTAATTAGTTATCTCTTATTTTACTTCAGTTATTAAGTTAATATAATTTCCTAAACATCTGAATCAAAAAAATGGCATTTTAATTTTGTTGACCATTTTGGTCCTTTTTGGACATAAGACTATAGTCTTATGTATTTTAATTTTCCCCAAAACACATTTTTCATCATAAATGTCTTAAAACTAATTCTTTTTCACTTATTTCACCACAGTTATTAAATACATATAATTTTCTATACATCTGAATCAAAAGATGGCATTTTAATTTTGTTGACCAGTTTGGCCCTTTTTGGACATAAGGCTATAGTCTTATGTATTTTCATGTTCCCCAAAACACATTTTTCATCATAAATGTCTTAAAACTAATTATTTATCACTCATTTCCCCGCAGTTATTATGTACATATACTTGTCTATACATCTGAATCAAAAGATGGCATTATAATTTTCTTGACCATTTTGGCCCTTTTTGGACATAAGATTAATGTCAGCAGCCATACCACCATGAATCTGCTGCTGCTGAATGGTTGAAACTAAGCAGATGTATGCTTGGTTAGTTCTTGGATGGGAGACCTCTGGGGAAAACAATGATGCTGGTGAGCCTGTAGGAGGCAGTTTTTATTCTAGTCTAATAAACCCCATTGCAATCATAGGGTTCAAAGTATATTTTTCATCATAAATGTCTTAAAACTAATTAGTTATCTCTTATTATATCGCAGTTATTAAGTTAATATAATTTCCTAAACATCTGAATCAAAAAATGGCATTATAATTTTGTTGACCAGTTTGGCCCTTTTTGGGCATAAGACTATAGTCTTATGTATTTTCATTTTCCCCAAAACACATTTTTCATCATAAATGTCTTAAAACTAATTAGTTATCTCTTATTATATCGCAGTTATTAAGTTAATATAATTTCCTAAACATCTGAATCAAAAAATGGCATTATAATTTTGTTGACCAGTTTGGCCCTTTTTGGGCATAAGACTATAGTCCTTATGTATTTTCATTTTCCCCAATACACATTTTTCATCATAAATGTCTTAAAACTAATTATTTATCACTTATTTCCCCGCAGTTATTAAGTACATATACTTGTCTATACATCTGAATCAAAAGATGGCATTATAATTTTGTTGACCATTTTGGCCCTTTTTTGGACATAAGACTATATAGTCTTATGTATTTTCATTTTCCCCAATACACATTTTTCATCATAAATGTCTTAAAACTAATTAGTTATCACTTATTTCATCGCAGTTATTAAGTTATTATAATTTCCTAAACATCTGAATCAAAAAATGGCATTTTAATTTTGTTGACCATTTTGGTCCTTTTTGGACATAAGATTAGTGTCAGCAGCCCTACCACCATGCAGTCTGCTGCTGCTGAATGGTTGAAGCTAAGCAGATGTAAGCTTGGTTAGTACTTGGATGAGAGATCTCTGGGGAAAACAAAGATGCTGGTGAGCCAGTAGGAGGCAGTCTTCATTCTAGTCCAATAACCCCAGTGCAATCATGGGGTTCAAAGTATAATTTTCATCATACATGTCTTAAAACTAATTATTTATCACTTATTTCACCGCAGTTATTAAGTACATATAATTTTCTATACATCGGAATCAAAAAATGGCATTTTAATTTTGTTGACCATTTTGGTCCTTTTTGGACATAAGACTATATAGTCTTATGTATTTTCATTTTCCCCAATACACATTTTTCATCATAAATGTCTTAAAACTAATTAGTTATCTCTTATTTTATCGCAGTTATTAAGTTAATATAATTTCCTAAACATCTGAATCAAAAAATGGCATTATAATTTTGTTGACCATTTTTGCCCTTTTTGGACATAAGACTATAGTCTTATGTATTTTCATTTTCCCCAATACATTTTTCATCATAAATGTCTTAAAACTAATTATTTATCACTTATTTCCCCGCAGTTATTAAGTACATATACTTGTCTATACATCTGAATCAAAAGATGGCATCATAATTTTGTTGACCATTTTGACCCTTTTTGGACATAAGATTAGTGTCAGCAGCCATACCGCCATGCAATCTGCTGCTGCTGAATGGTTGAAGCTAAGCAGATGTAAGCTTGGTTAGTTCTTGAACGGGAGACCTCTGGAGAAAACAACGATGCTGGTGAGCCAGTAGAAGGCAGTTTTCATTCTAGTCTAATAAACACCATTGCAATCATAGGGTTCAAAGTATTTTTTTCATCATAAATGTCTTAAAACGAATTATTTATCACTTATTTCCCCGCAGTTATTAAGTACATATACTTGTCTATACATCTGAATCAAAAGATGGCATTATAATTTTGTTGACCATTTTGGCCCTTTTTGGACATAAGACTATAGTCTTATGTTTTTTCATTTTCCCCAAAACACATTTTTCATCATAAATGTCTTAAAACTAATTATTTATCACTTATTTCCCCGCAGTTATTAAGTACATATACTTGTCTATACATCTGAATCAAAAGATGGCATTATAATTTTGTTGACCATTTTGGCCCTTTTTGGACATAAGGACTATAGTCTTATGTTTTTTCATTTTCCCCAAAACACATTTTTCATCATAAATGTCTTAAAACGAATTAGTTATCACTTATTTCATCGCAGTTATTAAGTTAATATAATTTCCTAAACATCCGAATCAAAAAATGCCATTATAATTTTGTTGACCATTTTGGCCCTTTTTGGACATAAGACTATAGTCTTATGTATTTTCATTTTCCCCAATACACATTTTTCATCATAAATGTCTTAAAACTAATTATTTATCACTTATTTCCCCGCAGTTATTAAGTACATATACTTGTCTATACATCTGAATCAAAAGATGGCATTATAATTTTGTTGACCATTTTGGCCCTTTTTGGACATAAGACTATAGTCTTATGTTTTTTCATTTTCCCCAAAACACATTTTTCATCATAAATGTCTTAAAACTAATTATTTTTCACTCATTTCACCGCAGTTATTAAGTACATATAATTTTCTATACATCTGAATCAAAAGATGGCATTTTAATTTTGTTGACCATTTTGGCCCTTTTTGGACATAAGATTAGTGTCAGCAGCCCCCTACCACCATGCAATCTGCTGCTGCTGAATGGTTGAAGCTAAGCAGATGTAAGCTTGGTTAGTACTTGGATGAGAGATCTCTGGGGAAAACAAAGATGCTGGTGAGCCAGTAGGAGGCAGTCTTCATTCTAGTCCAATAACCCCAGTGCAATCATGGGGTTCAAAGTATAATTTTCATCATACATGTCTTAAAACTAATTATTTATCACTTATTTCACCGCAGTTATTAAGTACATATAATTTTCTATACATCGGAATCAAAAAATGGCATTTTAATTTTGTTGACCATTTTGGTCCCTTTTTGGACATAAGACTATAGTCTTATGTGTTTTCATTTTCCCCAAAAACACATTTTTCATCATAAATGTCTTAAAACTAATTATTTATCACTTATTTCCCCGCAGTTATTAAGTACATATACTTGTCTATACATCGGAATCAAAAAATGGCATTTTAATTTTGTTGACCATTTTTGGTCCTTTTTGGACATAAGACTATAGTCTTATGTATTTTCATTTTCCCCAATACACATTTTTCATCATAAATGTCTTAAAACTAATTAGTTATCTCTTATTTTATCGCAGTTATTAAGTTAATATAATTTCCTAAACATCTGAATCAAAAAATGGCATTATAATTTTGTTGACCATTTTG
>CM056376.1:114759559-114879172 GCA_029718625.1 Synaphobranchus kaupii | reverse complement strand
TCACGTGTTGTTTTTGTTGTATTTGATGGATAACGTCAGCGAAGCTGCGCCTCATTTTTCAAGAACGAAACTTCACGTCACATTCATGTGACCAAAATGTTTGTGTACTTCTTGAAGTGTGCTCCCGAATGTACTCAGCGAAACCCCGGAAGTAAGTGTGTCATCCTGGTGTTTGAAGTATACTGCAATTTGAAAAAAATTTGCGTACTCTACAACTTTCTCGCCCTATCTACTCACCAAGGCTACTCAACAGTGTGGAAGAGTGCTGATTCGGACACGGCCCATCAGAATAAAATGAGGTGTGTTCTCATAAACCGTATATAACCTAAATGATAATCGCTGCAGCAGCATAGTTGGCAGATGTATATAACTCCCTGCAGGTTCGTAGAATGGAACATTCCATAATTAACTTAGGCCTCCTGACCTACGCATTCATAAACGCTTGGCAGCAAATGGCAGAATAACTTCAGACAAATAAGCTAACATCCACGTTGGTAATCTCCAACTTTTGAAAATAAAAGTGTACCGTTGACTGATAATGTTGTGGTCTTGGCTCTTTCAATGCAGTCGATTTATTTAACAAAAAAAGAAGAAAACTAATAACGTGAGCGTTAGTCACTCAGCCCGCTGAAGTGTTATCAGTGTAACGTTAACTTTGGAGAACATTATCTAGCTAGCTAACGCGTTAGTCAACACATCAGCATTTGTGTTAGCTAGCTAGCTAGGTACTTTGCATTGTTTTGGCGCTCACTCACTTCTAAAAATAGCACTACAACACTGGTGAGAGAGGAAAGGGGGGGGGGGGGGTGTGAGAAAGGGAGACTTACTTGGTAGACACCTCTCCATACCGACCCACATCTACCTTTCCAAACTTGAGTCCAGCACAGTTGTACCTGCAGAAGAGGAGAGAGTAGGTTCAGCTTCCATTACAGACAGCATTAAACCCATCTACCAAAATTATGAGCACCTCCTATCCCTGCAGGGTGGTGGGACAGGGAAATGTAGCACCCTTCAAATACAGCAGCCCAGGGGGTAACCCCTAAGCAACCATGTAACTACAGCAACAAGGAAGCGGTGTGCCAGGTTTGTTATGTGGTGTAGTGTTTGTGGTGTGTGTGTGTGTAAGTAGTGTGCCAGGTTTTTTCTGTGGATGTAGCATTGTTTGTATGTTTAGTGTCAGTGGGTTAATAAACACTTGCTAATGTTCTCATACTTTAGCGACAGGTCAGCATAGACCGAGGCAAAGGACTGGCATTCAGGGGACCAGTTGGCGAAGAACTCCACAATCCACGTCACACGACTGTCTCTCTCCAGCTCCTCCTGAGAACACGAACATGAACACACACACACACTCACACAAGTACCCTTCAGCTGTCACAGGCAGACTGCAGGTTCCCAGTCCTGCTAATTAACCCTTAAGAATAGGTTCTTTGGTTTGGGATCCTCTCCCTCTCTCTGTGGGACGTGCGATGCTCACCTCTATGGTTTTGTCGCTGAAGTATTTGATGTACTCTGGGCCCATGTAGAGTGGAGGCTTACATGTCATCAGAAACACTGCAATCACACACAAAAAATAAACCCTTCCTGCTCTCACAGGGAAAAGATCCACACAGACATTGCATACAAAACTGACTGAGACAACACATTTCTAGACGTTGGAGAGAATGGAAGGTTATCCAGGATTTTTCTGCAGCTCTGTCCATATTTTTATCATTTTTAACAGAGGAAGAGGTGTGGGTTTGGGTTGTGCAGAGGTAGGTGACTGACCTATGCACAGGGTGAGGTAGAAGGGTAGGGTACTGAGATGCACAGGGTAAGGTAGAGGGGTTGGGTACTGACCGATGCAAAGGGTGAGTTAGAGGGGTAGGGTACTGACCGATGCACAGGGTGAGGTAGAGGGGTAGGGTACTGACTGATGCACAGGGTGAGATAGAGGGGTTGGGTACTGACCGATGCAAAGGGTGAGTTAGAGGGGTTGGGTACTGACCGATGCACAGGGTGAGGTAGAGGGGTAGGGTACTGACCGATGCACAGGGTGAGGTAGAGGGGTAGGGTACTGACTGATGCACAGGGTAAGGTAGAGGGGTAGGGTACTGACCGATGCACAGGGTGAGGTAGAGGGGTAGGGTACTGACCGATGCACAGGGTGAGGTAGAGGGGTAGGGTACTGACTGATGCACAGGGTAAGGTAGAGGGGTTGGGTACTGACCGATGCACAGGGTGAGGTAGAGGGGTAGGGTACTGACCGATGCACAGGGTGAGGTAGAGGGGTAGGGTACTGAGATGCACAGGGTAAGGTAGAGGGGTTGGGTACTGACCGATGCACAGGGTGAGGTAGAGGGGTAGGGTACAGACCGATGCACAGGGTGAGGTAGAGGGGTAGGGTACTGACTGATGCACAGGGTGAGGTAGAGGGGTAGGGTACAGACCGATGCACAGGGTGAGGTAGAGTGGTAGGGTACTGACCGATGCACAGGGTGAGGTACAGCAGACCCATGCGGATGTCCAGTCTGAAGAAGAGGATGACGTTGGCCACTTTACTGAAGAGGAAGATGTTCCCCACATGCTGCTCCACAGTGACTGAAAGAGGGGAGGGGAGAGAGGGGGAGAAGGATGAAGGGACAAAGAGATGTTACGGAGAAGGGAGGGTGAGAGAGGGGGATGGGGAAAATAGGAGGAAAGCAGTAAGGGAGTAAGAGAAAAGGAGGTGGAAGGAGAGAGAAATGGGGGTAAACTACAATTAGCCTAAGTGTCAACAAACAGTGCCCAGTTTCTTTGAATATCAGTGGTGAATTTACAAAACAAACAATTGATACTACTGACAAAGTTCATTCATTAGTGTGTACGCATGTGAATGACTAGCTCTGCCCAACCCAAAACAGCCACAGAGCACCTGCCCATGTATTCTACAGCACAGACACAAACAGATGAAGGCCCCCCTCTCAATTACCATCACTACCAGTGTCCGTGCTCTGCCCAAACTGTCACTTACTGGCTCTCCTATTCTTCATCATGACGATGGCGCTGAGAAACATCAGGATCTCCACTTCTCTCTATCGGGAGGGTCGCATACACAGGGTTACTGTACGATACAGAGCGATCTAGCCAGCAACACAACCGCCCTTACTCAAGTTTCCACGCTGACCGTAACAACTGTGTTCGCAGTGGCCGGACATGTGCACGCTTGGCAAGGTACAAAGCACAGGACCCAGCTAGCACGCGCAAACTTTCCTGGAGTCCTTTCAGAGAAGGTCAACAATGAAAAACACTTCAGAATCACATTAGTTTCCCTACTTCCTCACGTATATTTCCTCAGAACGCCCTGTTCAACCACCACCGTATCTACTACTTACCCAGTCGAAGTCACAGGAGTTCCCGTCGTCCCGTTGCGAGGCGAGGTGCTCGCAGATCCCCGGGGTTTTCCGGACCACGAGGAAAGCGACCGACATAAATAGCGAGACAACATAATAAGGCTTCAGCAACCACTTGTAAATACGCGGCAGATGGTAGAGGAAGGCAAAGAAAGTCGTTAGCAGCGCCATTTTCTACAGCCGGAATAGGGGGAGGTGAGCGGGGTGACAGCTGCTGGAACTAATAAATCACTTTCATAAAAGTAAGTGCTCTATTTAAAGGGACAGGCTCAAAGGTGTGGAGGTCATTGCGGACGAACACTTGTCCCGCCCAAGTTGTGAAATCCGATTGGGTAAAATGAGTCAACTAAAGCGATAATTGGCTTTAGTAGGTGCCTGTCATATCGTGACGAAAATATGGATGTGTGCTAAAAAAAAAAAAAAGCTATATGGAGAAAAAGAGTGTTGTACCTTTTACCGTAAATTAGCTGATGTTGTCATTTGTGTCAAGTTAAATTTTAAAACCTAGAAAACGTCGAACGAATGCCTGCTAATTACACAGAACTTCAGATATTTGTCTAATGGCGGCGTAGGACGGACTAGTTGACGCTGTGAATTATTAACAATAGAACCATGCACTGTGGTTTTATTTTACCTGCTGTGGTGTTTAAAATATAGGCTACCTCCCACGCCCGTCCCAAACGGACTATCTTACAAAAATCTCGTGACACTTGGACATTTTCTCCGAAAGTGAATTTTAAAAAATCGTCGGAGAAACCTGACTGGCAATGAAAAAGGCCACTTATTTGCACTGTAAAATATAAATGTAGGCTAGTATTGAAATGGACAAATGTATTGCAAATAGTAATAGCCTGGGCTACAGTCTAACTTCGGTAGATTAGAAAACAGACAAAACTTCCTAATTTAGCTTAATTGTTCCTGTAAGTAGTTTGGGACTGTTCCTTTACATTTCCTTTGAACATTATCATCTATATATTAATATTAGCCTAATACATTCATATTATTATATGCGTTCATATTAAAGTACGTTATTTATGTACACAAAATGAACTATAGTATTGCTATAGTTATCTTCTAGAAAGAAAGTTTTTTCGCCTACTATAATAATGCTATAGTATTTGTCACTATAGTACAATAGTATCACTATAGTATTTTCACCCCCTATAATAATGCTTTAGTATTTAACCCTATAGGACAGGGGTCCTCAATCTTATCCAGTAAGGGCCGGTGTGGGTGCAGGCTTTTGTTCCAACCGAGCAGTAACACACTTGGTTCTACTAATCAAGGTGCTTAGCAAAGACTCTTGTGATTGATTTGTGGAATCAGGTGTGTAACTGCTTGGTTGGAACAAAAGCCTGCACCCACACCGACTCTTTCTGGATAAGATTGAGGACCCCTGCTATAGGACAATAGTATGACCATTGTGTGTATGAAAAAACTACTGTAATGCTATAGTATTTGTATAATATACAGTGCATCCGGAAAGTATTCACAGCGCTTCACTTTTTCCACATTTTGTTCTGTTACAGCCTTATTCCAAAATTGATTAAATTAATTTTTCCCCTCAAAATTCTACACACAACACCCCATAATGACAATGTGAAAAAAAGTTTTTTTGAGATTTTTGCAAATTTATTAAAAATAAAAAAATAAAATTTCTCATTTACATAAGTATTCATACCCTTTGCTTTAACGTATTTTTAAAGTATCATATTTCATATTTGGTCTCATATCCTTTACATGCTGTTACTTCCTGAAGTCTGTGACCATCAACATCAAAAAACTGTCGATATCTTATTTTCAGGTACTGTTACAAGCGATACTATAACCTCTCTGCATTTGAATGGATCTCTATGGAAATTGGGGGGTGAGACTAGATTCAGCTGTAAATTACACTGGTACAGTATGGAACACATGGCTGGCTAAATGGCTGTAAGTTATCAAGGGTCTGAGCTATCAAACGAGCCCCAAACCATCACTCTGTTGCCAGATATGGAGTAGGCTGTGGATGGATCACTGCAAGGGTTATTTCTCCAGACTCATTTTCCTATAGAACTCTATGGGGAAAAAAGTCAGGAGAAACAACCCTTAGAGTGATCCATCCACATCTACTCCATATCTGGCAACAGAGTGATGGTTTGGGGGCTCGTTTGATAGCTCAGACCCTTGATAACCTACAGCCATTTAGCCAGCCATGTGTTCCATACTGTACCAGTGTAAATTTACAGCTGAATCTAGTCTCACCCCCCAATTTCATAGAGATCCATTCAAATGCAGAGAGGTTGTATCGCTTGTAACAGTGCCTGAAAATAAAGATATCGACAGTTTTTTGATGTTGATGGTCACAGACTTCAGGAAGTAACAGCATGTAAAGGATATGTGACCAAATATGAAATATGATACTTTAAAAATACGTTAAAGCAAAGGGTATGAATACTTATGTAAATGAGAAGTTTTAGTTTTTTATTTTTAATAAATTTGCAAAAATCTCAAAAAAACTTTTTTCACATTGTCATTATGGGGTGTTGTGTGTAGAATTTTGAGGGAAAAAATGAATTTAATCAATTTTGGAATAAGGCTGTAACAGAACAAAATGTGGAAAAAGTGAAGCGCTGTGAATACTTTCCGGATGCACTGTATGCTGTCGACATACTATAGTTTTACTATAGTTCATTTTCGTTAGTGAATTTAAGGCATCTGCTATCCCGACCGTGTATGTAAACACCAGTCACCTTCATTCCAGTTTTGTAAAAATATTCACAGTAGATGTAAAAACAACTTGTAGGAATAACAGATGCTTCCTAGTTTAAACCAGTAAAGACTTGGAGGACAGGGTCACTGGTCTGAGAAGATCAGCCTTGGCCCTGGATTACCGCAGTCTGCTGGGAATCACTGTTGGTCTGAATTGGTTGCTGATTTTAAAGTGAAACCCAAGACCAGCAGACTAACAAGACGCAGATTTGGGGGACCCCAGCAGACCCAGTGGCTTTCCAGAACCAGGTTTGGGGGTTGGGGTTAGGGGTCTTACAGGTAATGAAACGGGAGGAACTGAAATCCCCTCTCAATGTTATACTTTTATTTCATTAGTGCATGAAGGTCATATAAATATCCATCCATCAAACCCGCTTATTCCTGGTCAAGGTCGCGGGGGGTGCTGGAGCCTATCCCAGCATGCATTGGGTGAGAGGCAGGAACATACCCTGGACAGGCCGCCAATCCATCACAGGGCACACACACCATTCACTCACACACTCATGCCTATGGGCAATTTAGAATCTCCAATTAGTCTAACCTGCATGTCTTTGGACTGTGGGAGGAAACCGGAGTACCCAGAGGAAACCCACACGGACACGGGGAGAACATGCAACAAACTCCACACAGATTAAAAACTCAAATCTGTGATGTTTTTTGAAAGTTTTTTTTTTTTTCAACAAAATTATTTTTTTAACTGGGAAAAATATAAATATGTCATGTTGTAATCTTTGCTCTATGTTAGTTATAACTTTATTTGAAATAATGTTTTTCTTTAGAAAGCTGACAGAAACCAAACAAAACAAATACAACAAAACAGTTTCATAGAGAAAGATCACATACTTCACACAGGCATGTCACATTTATATTTCTTGTGCATTTATTACTTTTTTATTATATATCTTACAGCTGGTGATAATCATTCACAGAGACACAGCAAACACACAAGAAAAACACATATTCACTATCGACAAAATTTACATTTGAATTTGCAGTTTTAAAATTCACACATTTTCGGTGATTACCTAAGTTCATATTGCATACAAGTAACAAGGCTATGTACGATTAAAGCACCACATCTCCCACTTATCTCCACCCAGTGACATTCCAATTTTATTGTCCACTCTGGACAACCAGACACTCTGCTATTCTTAACAATGAAAACTTCTACGTCCCTACCCTTGAAGCCAAAACATTCCAGTTTCAGAAACCTTCATCTGAAAGGTAATTCAGGGGTGTGACCAAGAGCAATACTGTGGTAAGGGATGTTCTGTACTGTAGCACCTCAAACTCTTGCAAATAAGAGGCAGAGAGGATGGAAGGAAACACTGGAGCCAAGTATCTGGTGTGTCTAAAGAATCTGTGTGATGACGCAGTGACAGTGTTGCTATGCCTGTGAAAACCATGCCATGCACAGCAAAAAACGAGCCAGTTCCCTATGTGGCTTTTGTTTGAGGGAATTGGCAAGTAAAATAAATAAATTTAAAAATGCATGTATCGAGTATTTTCTGCAGCATACACTGATTACTGTGTTGTTGGGTGTTGAGCCTTTTGTGTTTGGAGTTGGTGTGTCTTGGCTTCCCACGCTATGCGTGTCTCGGCTGCCCACACCCTAACTCAGTGGATCCAAAACTGGCTGTATTTAGCACACTTTGCATGGACATTTACAGTTGTTAAATGAAACCGCTGCACCTGGCACATGCGCTGCACTGGTTATAGCTTACTCCTTTCACACTGAAGCAATGACCCGGGTAAAAGCCGTGTTTGCTGTTGGTGTGAATGTGTAAATTGGTAAATAGTGACGGTGATATGATATTAAAGTGAAAGATGGAAGCGGGGCTGCTAACAGGTAGGAGAATTGCCTACATGTAAAGAATGTGCATTGTTAAATGAAAGCACTGGACCTGTACATACTCCGCACTGTGTATAATAAAGCACTGTGTCCACGCAGTACCACGGGCCCTGATTCTGTGGGCTAGGTGTACAAGGTTATGGTCCAGCATGTGACCAAAATGCTATAATTTCTGTACCCTGTTGTTTCAAGATATCAATCATCCTCTCTCTTTTTCTCCCTCCCCCATTCTCTCTCTTCTGTTCTTCTCCTACAAAGCACTTGGGAAATGCTTGTCTCCATGGCTGTTTCACCCAGAAAAGTAAGGCTGTGTCTGAATAAACGTCTTCTATACTATTGCGTATGCTAGTCATGCTGGTCACTACACTATGTGTATAACAATCTTTCATGCACAAAATCACAGAGACAAATAGTGTTGATAGTGTTGTTTTGAAATACACTTGTGACACGCACAGCTCTGACAATTGCTCCCAACTGTCCAATGACCTATCTTGTACCTTTTTGGAAAGCTTATAATGTGTTCATTTTGAATAATTAGGCTGGCAATCAATTACAATTAGTTTCAAGATATTACTACTGCCAATTTTAATTGCATACTGTTACGCAGACATATTTTTGAGATTAAGCCCATGTTTAAATGTACACTGTATACCACATGTAGTCAGAAAAATAACAACAGAATCTTAGAAAGGACATGTCTGGCTTTAATAATGTAGGTAAGGTTCTGACTTTAGTCCATACTTCATGAGAGATTTACATAGCAGAAGGAAATTACTCTAATAAGTGAGCAGGCAAAATAAGAGTTTCATAGACATATATTCAGGAAGTAGTTTATTTTATTTTATTTTTACTTTTTACACAGTAGATGTATAAATAAATAAATAAATATAAAAAAGACAAATGAATACAAATAGATGAATAAATTGATAGGTATGCCTATACATACTTCCATACATACATATTGCCATATATAAGCTTCTCAACTTATTCTATCAAATGTCAGCTGTATACATTCATACATACCTACATGTATACACATATAAATACATATGTACCTACATAGATAGTGTTTATATAAATTGCATCCAAGTAATAATCTTATAGACAAACAAACACACACCCATATATACAGTGCCTTCCACTATTATTGGCACCCCTGGTAAGGATGAGTAAAAAGGGTTATAAAAAATTCACAGTTTGGTGAATTAGCCTAATCTCCACTGAAAAAATGAGAAAAATCCAACCTTTAATTGAAGTACATTTATTATGAGAAACAACCCTTAAAGTGATCCATCCATATCTACTGCATATCTAGCAGCAGAGTGATGGTTTGAGACTCGTTTGATACATCAGACCCTTGATGACTTGCAGCCATTTGACCAACTATGTAATCCATACTGTTCCAGCATAATTTACAGCTAAATCTAGTCCCACCCCCCAATTCCCATAGAGATCCATTCAAATGCAGAGACGTTATAGTATTGCTTGTAAGAGTACCAAAAAATAAGATATCAAGAGTCTTTTGATGTTGTTGGGTCACAGACATCAGGAAGTCATGGCATACAAAGGATATGCGACCAAATATTAAAAATTTACTTTACTTCTATTACGATTACTTTATTCTATATATAAATTCAGGGGTGCCAATAATTGTGTCACACATGGTTTTGTTAAAAATAAGTATTTCTTGATGAGGGATTTTTTTTTAATTTTTATAAATTTACTTCAATTACAGGTTGGATTTTTCAATTTTTTTCAGTGTGACATTAAGCTAATTCACCAAACGGTTAATTTTTTATAACCGTTTTTACTCATCTTTACCAGGGGTGCCAATAATAGTGGAGGGCACTGTATAATACTGTATAATTTTCTTAATCAGTTAATGTAAGGAGTTAAGTTCACCTAAATTTTTGTTAATTTTAATTAATGTATTTATTTCAGACATTGGGTGTGTATAAGTAAAGTCAATTACCAAGTCAATACATAATGGAGAGTAGCTTTAACATTACTTTTCTGGTCCTGTAAGACATACAGAGGATTCCATCCTCATTTTGTAATCTTCCCATTTATACCACTCTTGTTTAAAAATAGTCATCTGATTTTTTATTCCTGACATTAGTTTCTCCATTATATATATTTCATTAACAGATTCCTTCCAATTCTCTATTTTTGGTAAATATGGTTTTAACCAATTTATTGTTATTGATTTCAATATGGCTACTCTTAATATTTAAAAAAAGTTTTGGTCGTTTTTATCTGAACTTGTTATTTTTCCAAGCATAAAGACTTGGATATTTAATATTGGATTTAATATTACAGAGACTTATTTTATAGTATTATCCCAAAATCTCTTTAATCTTCCACAGGTCCAGAAAATGTGTGTGTGGTTAACTCCATTTTCACCACATTTTCTCCAGCAACTACCAGTTACATCTAATTGATATTTTGTTTGGATGGCAGGAGTGCTAAAGTAGCGGAGCAGAATCTTCCATGCATAATCGGTTATAATCTCTCCAGTATTGTGATGAGGCTGTTGTAAGTATCGTTCTGCACATTTCTTCCCATTCTTTATCTGCTATGCCAGTTTATAATTAATTTTCCCATTTTAATCTGGCCTTAGGCTATTCTACCTTTTTGGTACCTTGTATAATTGTAACCAATGGATAGAATTGGATAGAATCTTATTTTGTTTATGTTTATATATTTGAATTATGTACTTCACTAAAGGATTTATTTCTTCTGCCCTTTTTCCTTTTATTAAATTATCTTCTACATAACTCCTTGTCTGAAGGTATGTAAATAAGTGTATTTAAACGTCATTTACTAATTTTCCACCACACTTCTAAAGTGTTGAGTACCCATGGGTTTTTTATCTCTTGTTTATATATCTTCCTATATTTTATAAACGGTAAGACTTTCAGTGACTTATTTTCCCCACCAATTTCCATTTCTCTCCACTTCTGATGCATCATCCATCCAAATGGTTATTATTGCTGTGATAGTATACAATTATTTTGGTGGTGAAAGAACTGTAACCAACTTCTAAATATATTTAAATGTTGAGTATCTTCAACCCAATTCACTCTCATGTAGATCACACTGAGTGGTCGAGATACTTTTAAGAAATAGATAAGAATGGTGGCATGTAGAACTGAATAGCCCAACTGATGAAGATGATGTGCAGTTTTCCATGATGACATGCCTTCTGATCTTGTACAGTAGGGTGTTTGTGATGTAGACCCCAGGGTCTATGTCACTAGGGGGCCTGAGCAAACAGGGAAGGCCTGTTGCTTTTCACAGAAAACAATTCCTCATTTTCCAAACTGGTTGCAAAATCAAACTGTACTCTTTTTATACCAATGCAAATTTTATTATTTATTTGTGGTAAAAAGCCATATTTACTTCCAAGTGTAGCAAACATTTGTTCTAGACTTGTTCAAATAATGGGAGACAAGAACCAAAAATGGTACCATAACTGGTTCCAACAAAAAGTTGTAAAAGAGGTTATAGATTTTCATGTAGTATGAGTTACAAAAAATATATAAAAAATAAAAAAGATTAGCCAAAAACCCCACACCCAATTTTACTAATACAGATGTTTACACATTAGACATGGCATGACCACCCTGTCCATCAACCAGTGACATGTCAGTCTACCCCCCTCCCCACCACATGGTGAGAAAGAAAAAGCAAGAAAAAATATATACATAGGATGATTAGGTGAGCCAGATTGAAAGAGCCAGGTTGGGAATTTAGCCAGGATTAGGTGAGCCAGATTGAAAGAGCCAGGTTGTGAATTTAGCCAGGACACCAGGGAAACCCCTACTCTTTACAATAAGTGTCATGGGATCTTTAATGACCATAGTGAGGTTTTAACGTCTCATCTGAAGGACAGCATCTCCTACTGCACAGTGTCCCCATCACTGCACTGGGGCATTGGGATTTATTTGACCAGAGGGAAGATTGCCCCCTACTGGTCCACCAACACCACTTCCAGCAGCAACTTAGTTTTCCCCAGGGGGTCTCCCATCCAAGTACTAACCAAGCCCACACCTGCTTAGCTTCAGCAATTCAGCAGGAGCAGAGTGCATGGTGGTATGGCTGCTGGCCCCCCTCCCTGAGCAGTGCTCCCTGCTGATTACCTCATCAGGGTGCCCGCTATCATGCCATGAGTTCACTCGCCATCATGGCCTTGAAGCAGTGACGCCTGACACACATTGTTTCCCAAACATTAGTAAGACAGTGGAAAACAAGTGAGATTATAAACACACAGGAGAGATACTTTACACAATGCAACAGAACAAAAGAACACATGCACTCAAGACATTCCAATTCCCTCCCATACTCTTCCATAAGACCCATTTCCCTTACTAGACCTCTCAGCATTCGCACCGAAAGGCCTGACTCAGCCAGGCCCATTTCCCTTACTAGACCTCTCAGCACTCGCACCGAAAGGCCTGAACCAGTCCAGCAGTACAAGTGTGAGTTCCATCATGCCACATCAAGTTAATTTTGTTCAATGAATAAAGAAAATAGTGGAAAGTACACTGCTGGCACAAAAATAGAAGCAAAGTTTCTCTGAAGAAATATAGCCGACTTTCAGAGGTAATGAAATTTCGAACTAACTCCTTATACCCATACAACAACTCTGTAAAATGAACCTAAATTCAACTAATCATACAGGTACACCTCCCCAGCCACCAGCAACCTACTTGTGTGTGTGTGTATGGGCATGATTTATTCATATAATTAAATTATTATATACACACATATACCCAGTTTAATTGTCTAAAATCATTCTCTCCCTCTCCACCTCAGCTGATGTGTGGTGAGCATTCTGGCGCAAAATGGCTGCCGTTGCATCACCCAGGTGGGTGCTTCACATTGGTGGTGGTAGAGGTGAGCTCCCTCCCTCATCATTGTAAAGCGCTTTGAGTCACCGGTTGGTGAGAAAGGCGCTATATAAATGCAAGGCATTATTATTTAGGGGAGATGGGCAATGTAGAGGGCAATAATTGGTGGTTATGTTCTAGGGGTGTGATCTCGCATATTGGGTTTCACCCATAGACTGTATAAAAATATGGACAAAGCCACTGTGACGTCACCCATTGCCTTTCCACTGCCTCGTAAAAACTGAATTGAAGCTCGGAAGTCTTTTTCGCCACCTGTTTGTACGAACTGCGCCTGCTCCGTGGAGCCGAAGAGGACTCAACCTGTCCCTCTGATTGGTCCTGGCAGTGAGAACCATATAGAATCTATCTATGCCAGTGATCCCAGGATTCAACCTGTCCCTCTGATTGGTCCTGAACAAATGTTAAAACCCCGTCCAAACGACACAATATTTAAAAAAATCAGCACATGCACAGGCATTAGATGAAGGAAAGGCACCTATTGCAATTACATTTTTTTGTGTAAAAAATTTATTGACTGAGTATTTTGACCACATTGCTGCCATTGACTTACATGGGGAAAGACCTATACTGGAGCCAACCGCAGTGGCGCTAGTGAGCAACAGTACCAGGAAGTGAGCTTCAGAACGAAAGCCCAGTCTTGGCCCCTTGGTTTCACCTAACTGTTGTCCATAAAGGTGAATGTATCAGGAAGTTTTTCAGAGTTATCTTGGACTGCCCTTCAGGTGATCTCCCTCTGCGCATTGGTGAATAAATGGTCACTTATTGGACCTACTGTTGCCGTCTCATTTTTGGATTTCCTGGAGTCTGTTCCTGGGGTATTTCTCAACACATCAATTTTGCATCACAAACAGGATGCTGCTGCAGAGGGCCCACTAAGATACAGCTACTGGGTATATTTTGTGTTACCACCCTTGCTAGTAGGAGACTGTATCTTAGTGAATGCTCTGTATATTTAGCCAGCATCAAAGAATTGTGGGGTCAGACTCTGGGAAATGACACAGTAGGGTTTAATGGTGATGGGCTTGAGGAGCCGACGGCTCTAGTACTGGGTTCAAGCTGAACACTTGATATTGAGGTGACCAATGTATGTTATGCTCAGGTCCACTTACAAGTACAGTGTATACACACGCGCACACTCACATACACTCACATACACACACAGTCCTCTTGTCCTTTGCTGGTGTTGGATGTGCGTGCTATCCCTCAACTGTGTGCAGTGGAAGGTATCTGCTGCAGAGGATCTGCCTGACTCTGGTTGCTGCATGTATCCACACTGGGAGGAGTGCCTCTGGCAGCTCTGGCCTCGTTTCTCAGTAATGCTGCTATCAGAAGCGCAACAAACACACCAATCGGAACACCAATAGCAGCCCCAAATGTCCCTCTGTTTGCCCCCACTACAGAGCCCAATAGAGCACCCATTATGGCCACCAGAATCACTAGAGCTGGCTTGACATAGTGTTGCACAAGAGCCAAGGCCTCTTCTCTGTATCCCTGTCTGATGGCTTCCATGTTCATCCTATGTCTTCCGCCCTCCTCTTCCTCTGCTTTTTCTCCCGACACTGACAAACACAAAAGTGTTAAAACATTATAGTAACATACAGTACTTATAGGCTGCTTCCTGTGGTCACAGGAGACGTACAGGATTATTTTTTATTTAATTTCACTTTTTTCCTTTTTCTGCCACAGTCGGCACTGTGCACATGCCAGATTGGATACCAGACCATGGATCCCGCTCATGCAATAGAACAGCGTCTTAAAGGGATATTTCACTTTGGTATAATGCGCAAGTAAATGAATACTAGTAACATCAGCTGTCCATGCTGACGGTTAACTGCATTGCCGTTCCTCCCATTTGTCGGGCTCCCAATTCCCTCCCATTAATTTTTGGGACCTTGCTAAAATTAGTAGTTTTAAAGCAAACTAACTACGGAGGACAATAGATCGAAAAAAAGAGCATCTGATGTATTTTCAATGTTTTATTTGCCTTATGAAATTAAAATAAGATCCGGCTAAAAGTTTTGTTATTTTAACTCCGTGTTTGCCTTGCCAAACTTGGTCCTGGGGGACCGCTGTGTATGCTGGTTATTATTTTGTTCCAACCACAATTGTAATCCCAGAATTTTAACAAGCTATAAATTTTTCTTAATTCGGTGCTTTTCATGTTGAGGGGGTTATTTACCATTATGTCAGAAATATGCATGCCATTAACAATAAAAGCCCCATGCTAATGTTGCACTTATTGTGCTATATTGCAAATAATTACATAAAAAGAAGAAACAAAATTCTTTTGACTGATCCAATTAAAGACTGATATGAACCAACAGGTGCCTAATTAGGTTGTTGAAAACATGTGTTTAAAGTTCTTTCATATTTTTTCCCTTAAACTTATTAACAATGCAGGTTTAGCTGGTTGTCATTTGCTTTGTCTTCTAATTCTTCATTATCTATGGTCAGTTTTCATGGCCATGTGTCCACACTTTCACCAATTATGAATCCACACTTTCGCCTATTGATTCACCTCGGTCTTTAATTTGCTATACCAAAGTAAAATATCCCTTTATCCACCCAGCAGCCCAACAGCATGAGTTTAAATGAACCTTAAACATAGGCGGAGGGTGAACCAACTTCAGGGTAAGGCTAGGATGTGGGGGGGGGGGGGGGTGTACACTTTTTTCCTCACCCCCCAATTCCCATAGTGATCCATTCAAATGCAGAGACGTTATAGTATCGCTTGTAAGAGTACCAGAAAATAAGGTATCAAGAGTCTTTTGATATTGTTGGGTCACAGACAACAGGGAGTCATGGCATGCAAAGGATATGCGACCAAATATGAAAAATTATTACTTTATTCTACATTATGTTAAAGTGTCCAATATTTTTTGATGCCCGAAAATTAGGGTTAGGGTTAGGGTTAGGGCATTGTCATTGGATCCTTTCAAACTCAAAGTGCTAGAGTACAGAACCAAAATAACAAAAAATGTGTCACTGTCCAATGAATTATGGTGCTCACTGTATATAAATTAAGGTATTTAAACCTTATATATATATATATATATATATATATATATATATATATATATGTTTTGATACTTACTGTGGGGTGGGAGGTTAAGACTGCCACTCCTCTGTCTTATCGGTTGTTTAATCTCTGCTTCGCTCTTGCTCAGCTCCTCAATCTTTTTCTTATATTCTTCTTCCTTTTTTCTCCAGTTGTTTTTGAGCTGCTGTACTTTCTGGTCATATTCCTGTCTCATCTCAGAGTACTCTTTTGGCATTCTGCTCTCTATGAGGTTGTGGTAAACCTGGGGCAGGTAGAAATCGCCACAGTTTCCTGCCACCATCTCCTCAATCTTCCCAAACAGCTCCGTAACTTGGGTGCGAGCGCACTCCTCTGTGATGTTTAGGACTTGGTACCTGTAGCCACACTGCTCCACCAGCCACTGCAGGGACTTCTCTTTTCTGATGTGCTCCTTGATGGTGGTACTCTCAAATTCCTCTTCACAGGTGAACAGCAGTAAGGTGTGTCTCCAGACTCTCTCTCCAAGCAGCTGCAGGTGGGTCTTCATCGATTTCCTTTCCTTCTGCGGGAGTTCCTCCAGAGGGACGGTCAGAAGGAAAGCGTGGGGTCCCGGGGGACACAGAGACACGCTACGGGTCATTTCCTGTTTGACCTGTTCAGACGGGCTGTCCCAGCCTGGAGTGTCTATAATAGTGACATGCCTGCCTGCCACCTCTGCTTGCCTCTTCACACACGACACCCCTTCCTTCCCACAGAACTCCTCTTTCCCAAATATGGCATTCCCAGCAGCGGTCTTCCCAGCACCCTGCTTTCCCAGAAGGACCAGTCTCAGCTCGGAGAGCTGGGGGGACAACTCTGTCAGAGAGAACGGGACATGGCTATTAGTGCTGAAGAAATAGGGACAGTGTCGTAGAACAGTCAGGGATCTGGTCTGTAACACACAGGTTGCAGGTTCAATTCTGAGATGGGGCACTGTCGTCGTGCCTTTCAGCCAAGGTTATTTATCCTGAACTGCTATCCAGGTGTGTTTACAAATTAATCGTATGTTTTTTTAAAAGCTGTCTAATTTACACTGGATAACAGCATCTGCAAAATACTTAAAATGTAATCAATCGTTTGCTTAAAAAATGGAAGTGCTTTTCGTATGGGGGAAAAAGGCATGCTAATGAGGAGGTGATACCTTTTTTTTATTATTATTTCCAAGTATAATAATAACATAGCCTATTTACCCAACTTTTGTGCATATTCAAAACTGCTTTCAAACCATAAGAATATGACACGTATTCTACCACCTAGTAGAAGTATTTTGTTATTATTATTATTTTCGTATCCTCCAATCACATCAATTCTGGACTTATTTCTGAGAAAATTATTGGTGCAATTGCATGGCCATCAAATTTTATCAACGTTACTAGTTCGCTGCTAACTTTTTAACGCTCTATTACAGCCGTGCAAGGTCAGTCGTTGCATGTCTCCGATTCTAATGGTCTCGTTAAATTAATTAAATTCACTCTTTCGACGCGGTGAGAGCTATAAAATTCCGTTTTCGTCCAGCTAACAACAGTAGGCTACTCCGTTGAAGAGCTTTCCCCATCATTTGTGTCTAAATAATGATTTTCTTGTTTATTTAACTAATGTGGCCTTCTTGAATATATAATTAATTTTCACGAAAAGACAACAGTGGAGAATATTTAGGTGGGTAGCCTATGCGCGTCATCTTCAAAATGTGTGATCGTAGGCTAGCTATGCTACAGGGACCACATTACATGCTTTTACATTTACAGCAGAATCTAGTCCCTCCCCCCAATTCCCATAGAGATCCATTCAAATGCAGAGACGTTATAGTATCGCTTGTACCAGAGTACCAGAAAATAAGATATCAAGAGTCTTTTGATGTTGTTGGGTCACAGACATCAGGAAATCATGGCACGCAGGATACGCGACCAAATATTACAAATTTAAAGGCACAGTCAACTTAGTGTATGTAAACTTATGACCCACTGGAATTGTGATATAGTGAATTAAAAGTGAAATAATCTGTCTGTAAACAATTGTTGGAAGAATTACTTTAAAGATTTCCTAACTGACTTGCCATCACTATAGTTTGCTAACATGAAATCTGTGGAGTGGTTAAAAATTAGTTTTAATGACTTCAACCTAAGTGTATGTAAACTTCCGACTTCAACTGTATATATAGCCTATATATATGCCTACAGGCTATATATGTATGTTCGTTGTGTATATAATAAATATATATATAGCCTATATTTAAATAAAGGTATGCAGCGAGCGCCTATTTCTGCGTTTTCCGTTAACGTGAGGAGGCCTACTGCCTCGCCTAAGCAATCCTGCTGTTCTATATGGGGTGTGATAACTGACATTATTTGGATTACTAAGATAACTGAGCGGAGAACTGACGTGTATACGCTCGTGTAAACGTGTGAAAAAATCCTATTGTGTTGATGGAGAAGACGCGCGTTGGCACGGCGATTCAGACGTCACAGACGCGCGTACGGGCGTATCGGACGTGCGCTCAATAATACACGTGCGTGCGTACGTTATTGCTTATTTTTACTAAGCGCCTGGACAACGCTCGTGTATAAGCAAGTGTATAACGCCTGGAACCCACCAGACGCCCCAAGTGCACAGACGCTTATTATAAATTATAAATATTGCTATTATATATGTCTTACTACTTGACAGGTTAATTAAAATGAAAACTTGCATACTGTCAATATATAGTACATGGGAAAATAGCTACACATGAATCAGACCAACAAAGAAGTCTTCACTGGCTGGCAGCAAATGGCCTACTTTAGATTTTTACTTCGTAGCCTATAGCTAATGTAATTATGTCATTATAACGAAATCAGTTGAGTGCTTACCTTATCTCGCAATATTAATATAGTAGTTTTTTTGTTTGTTTCAATACGAGTTGTAAACATGAGGAAGGCAATTACGGTTTACCTCTTGCTCCAAATGCTCCTGAGGAGGAGAAGAATGTGGGTAGCTACACCCCATGAACTGCTTTGATCACACTACTTTGATCACACTTTTGATTATATTAAAACAAATATCTAAACTATATAGAATGTTGTTTTTTAAAGCTAAATGTAGCAAACGAGACAATGCCTCTTTTATAAAGTTCGTTTAATATTATTTATTTAAGACAGTAATCAACATGTTCTAAACATTTAATTTTAGCAGAATTAGCAGCTATTTTGATTATGTAGTACCTTAAATCGATACAGTGATATCAGTATAATAAAAACAGAAGTAAGCATAGGGTTAATTCATTGAACATATATATATGTATGTATGTATGTATGTATACTATAATAAAGAAAAAGCATTATAAAACGAGAATAACTGGTTATATGCAAAATGTATGACTTGATTTAACTTGGTGATTGTCTCTGTTCCCATTTTCATTAGGGCCTATATTAAAATATAATATGTATTAAAATAATTTATAACAATAGTAAAACTATTAGTAGGTTGAAAAACAAATGTGGTGATATAATGCAGATATTGAACATATGCAATGCATTTCTATGAGATTGCGCATGCGGATGGCCAGAAAATTCCGCCCGGAGCGGAAAAATCAGCTCCACGTCCGCCCGCCTGCCGTACGTGCGTGGACGGTGAGAACCGCGGCAATTCGTTAACATGGGAGCGGAAGTGAAGCGCAGCAGTGCGCGTGTGCGTGCGCTTGTGTTTGCGCGTCTGGTGGGTTCTAGGGGTAAGGACGTCTATACGCGCGTGTATAAGGACGTCTATACATATATAGCCATTTACCTTTACTTTTATGGTGCAGAATAAGTGCCAAAAATGAGACTACTGAGAGGAGGAACATATATCTTACTCAAAGCTAGCAAATGATCCAGCAACTGATAAGCCGGCGGTGGTAAATGAGAAGCCGTCTATTGATTCGCCGAGGCTGGTAAACGCATGTGCCTATAGCTTAGCAGCCCACTGGATTTGCAACTTACCTGGCTGGTCACTCGCATACGTAGCCTGGCAACCAACTTGATTGGCGATTATTTATTTATTTATTTTACTATTTCTGAATTAGGCTAACTTATCACCTCTCTTGCATTTGCAGTTTGACTGCAGCTATCCACGAGGCAACAGTCGTCGAAGGACTTTCGAAATCAGTTAACCTCATTAACTTTGACCCACCAGAATCAATTTTCACAAATTTTCTAGGCTACTTGTCTTATTTAGCCTCAGTGTCATATCTCAAAAACGATTTACTGCAGCACATCCATGTTTTAAAGTTCGAATTGAAGAAGAGGCCTATCGCCTATTCAGATATTTGCAACAGAATACATTTGTCAGAATCGTCACATAAGCCTATATATAGGCTGCGTCCCAATCCAGTTTTTGCTCCACCCTCGTAAACTTCACTTGCAAACTTCACTTGGGAGGTTGTGACGCACATACCAATAAAACAGGAGTATACACTTGCGTTTAGCGAGTGGGAGGGTGCGAGGGCGGAGCGGGTTATTTGAATTGAGACGCACTTCACCCCCATCTATACTCGGAAGTAACCGTGCTGCTGCACAGTGGCGTATCGTGGGACCTCGGATCATGTAAAACGCCTGTCACCGCAGACTACATTTAAACGGATGAAACTCTCAACCTGTTTACATTAATTATCAGTCAAGCATTTTATTTACTGAATAACAAATATCAATAAATACAGCAAGTTTTGTGGGCAAGCATATTTCTTTATGTCATAAAGTAGCATTTAAATATGTAGGACAGCCCGTGCGCTGGAATAAAGCATTTAAACCGAACATATTCTCAACCTGTTTCCGTTCATTTTGCTTGCTTATGTCAATCAAACAAAGTCCCTGAATCAATTATATATAGGCTAATGATTAACAAATGACAATGACAAAGAGATTACTAACGTGAGATTGTTTAATAAGGGTGGCAATAATTCTGAATAATTAACTGGCAAAAAATCCCAACGTTTTCTGTGAGTTGCACGTTAGCATTGCGTTTTTCCTCATCACGTTAAAGAATGTAATTTAAGACTTTCGATTTGGTCAAAACGATTTATACATCAGAAAGCATACCTCTTAAGAAAGAGAAGCCTCTTAAATTGCTGGAACCAGCGTTTAGCGCAATGCATGCTTTCAAGCTAGAAAAACGAATTTACCTAAATATGTGCTGTTCATTGATCACTTCGCATGACATAGTCAATTAACGCATTTTGCGTCGGCACAAATGTGGATAAAGCCTAGTAAAATGCTGTACAAGTTTATTTACCTAATTCTTGGTTATTGCGAAATTAAATTGTTTGGCTATCTGGGAAATTATAGGCTACAGAAAATATTTAGACAGGAGTAGCCTAATAATCCGTTTAAAAGCAAGATTAAGATAGAGAACCTGGTAGCCTACATCACACAGTACGCTACACTGTTGCTGCATAAAGCAATTTGCTAAACCATGAAATACAAAATAGCAAACTACTACTTGATTAACCTGTATTTATTAGCCTATACAGCGTCTTTTCCCTTCTGTATGCACTTTTAATGTATAATACCGCGATAAACATTGACGTGATTATCACTGAACAGGACGTTCGATGTGAATTGTGGGTAATATGAGTTTGCAGAGTCTACTCTTGCAGACCCGTTCCCTTGAGAAAAGTTGAGGGTGGAGGGGCTATGTCACAAACTTCACTTGGCTTTCTAACGGATTGGACTCACACTTAAAATGGAGACCGAGGGTACATCCTGGTCTCAAAAGGGATTCCCCCAAGTGAAGTTTGCAAGTGAAGTTTACGAGGGTGGAGCAAAAACTGGATTGGGACGCAGCCAAAGTCTAGGCTGCATAATTCGCATAAAAAGAGAAGGGTCCATCTGCAGACTGCAGGCGCTTCGGGAACGCCTCTTCTTCGGGAACGCCTCTTCTTCGGGAACGCCCCTTATATGAGAAGGCCTAACTCGTCACTCAGCGGACGTCACTCAGAAAAATAAAAAATGGTGCAGCGTGAAACGGTAAGCGACTTGGTGTACAAAAGTTTTACAAAACCGTCAGTTTGATGTTATTGATTTTTTCTAACTGACCGTGTACATTGGTCTTGTTAACTAGCTGTTAGATAATGGCGAACAACTCGTTAGCCTAACGTTAACGTTAGTTAATGGCGGAGAATCCGTTTGATACTTCGTGTTTGATGTAACAACTTATTGACATGGGACAGAGTTTTGCTCATTTTATAGTAGGATTATGTTATATGTATAACTAGCTAATGTAACATGTAATTGATTTGATAACGTTATTATGCTATTGCTACTTTTGCTCCGTAGACCCATGTCACTGCATGTCAACTGCTGAAGACGGATCATGGCTACAAATGCCCTTTTTGTCCAAGGGTGGGGGAATACCCCAATATGGTGGCCCACCTACAGACCCACAAGTCTTCAGTCAAACATGGAGGTAATCTTAATATTTTGTGTATTAACAGTATTAAATAAATAAGAGTGTTGAATATCTAATTAGATTTCTAATATTATAATAAAGTCACCAAATCACTGCATTTGATGGGCTACTTGTTGAAGTGTTGAGGAGGAAATGGCTTATTGTCAGTTTAACCATAGCATTAATTTATAGAAGTGATATTTTACACTCTAGGACACACGTTCTCTGAGTAGTTCATGGGAGGAACAGATATCCCCCCCCCCCCACCCCCCCTCCTTCATAGACTGGGTTAAGGATGTGCTTTTATTATTGCCATTAGAAGAGCTTAAACATAACAATATCAGGTCTCGGAAAAAGTTTATAATTAGTTGGTCCCCCTTTTATAGATTGTGTAGAAACCTTGTCGTTACCATAGGAATGTGTAATTGTTTTTGCTACAACTATTACTATGATATCACACAATCACTTAACAGCTCATAGACATTATTTGTGTGCAACAATGTCCCTATATCTAGGTGAATGTGCTATGCAAACCAATGCCAATATGCTTATTTTATTTTCTTCAATACTGCTGAATTGGCACTTCTTGTGCCTATTTGATTTAGTTCTGTTTATTTTATTTATCTTCTAATATTCATGCATTCTTCATGTATATGTGATATGTATATGTATTCTGTTCATGTATATGTGATATTTTGTTTTTGTTTTTAAGGGCTATTCCATATAGAAGTGCAGTCTAAGCTGTGCGGGCAGCAGCCACTACCACTGCTGTTATTGCCCCAAAATAATTATCACCAAGAAAGGTTTCATTGCACATCTTGATAAATGCCTCTCCAGCCCTCCTACAGTCACCAGCCTTTCTACAACCCCCAGCCTCTCTTCAACCATCAACCTGCCTGCAACCCTAAGCCCCTCTACAGTAACCTTGCCTCCAACCTCCTGCCGTCCGGCAACCCCAAGCCCCTCTACAGTAGCCTTGCCTCCAACCATCAACCTGCCTGCAACCCCAAGCCCCTCAACAGTAACCTTGCCTCCAACTTCCAGCTGTCCTGCAAACCCAAGCTTCTCTACAACCCACCAACCTCCCTGCAGCCCCCAGCCATTCTTCTACTTTAAAGGTGCTCCCGATCAAGGCAAACCCAAGCCACCTGCTCTTTTTGCAATTTGCGTGTGAATAAAAAAAACCTTAAAACGCACATAAAGCGAAAACATTCATCTTCAAATCCGGTGCAAAAAAAAAAAAAGCATGGTTTTGTCTTAGGGATCTTAGTATTTCTAATAGCAACAACAGCACCGTGGTCACTTTAATCATTACAGAAGACACCAGTAGCAGAGTATGTATAAGGAACATTAGTCAAAATCCAATCAATTAGTGTAGATCTCTCTGGATGTTTAAGATTAGGGCGAGTAGGCAAATTTATCAACTGAGTTAGATTAATAGAGTTTACAGTACGTTTTAAAATCATCAGATATGGGCTGTAACCAGTCCCAGTTGAGTTTAAAGCCTTTAATTAAGAATTGACACTAGTATTTTTGGGCATCTTTGTTTTATGTCTGACTTGTAGGGTATTTCGGGGACGGAAGAAGAGGGATTTGCCAGGGCTTCTACTCCGAGCCAAAATATGCAGGGCTGTGCCCCCCCCCCCCCCCCCCCACCTCAGACTGCGGCAAGTGACCTCGTGCCTCTCCACCAACACCAGGAAAACCTGCTTTGTTGTCAAAAAATAATAATAAAATCTTTTTTTTAAAACAATACATCCTGTCCGTTTCTGTTATTACAATCTTTATAATAATAATAACTTACTATGTTCTGATTCTTTTTATGTTGTATATTGTTATCCATTCACTAAATAAATCTTATATATATAGTATCACGTTGTGCTATAGTACTTGAAAAGAGATCCACTCTCTATTTTTTAATTTTGTTTTGTAATCTGTTATTACGATTTTTATATTATAGTAATAACTTGCTATGTTTTGATGTTTTGTATATTGTTATACATTCACTGTAAATAATTCTGTTTTGTTTGTTTGCTGAAGCACTTTGTTTTCTTGTTATGTATATATAATTTTATTAGCCTGCTATTTGTTAGGTCGTGTATTTGGTATTAGCCTGTTTGGATAAAATACATTAAGAATATATTTGTTACTACTACTACTGGTAACTAGTAATGAAAGGTTAATTGGATACTTTGTTAACGTTGACAACTAACATTAACCTTACATCCTTAAACGTTAGTTGAAGTACGTCTATTTAATACACTTACAATTTAAATTCTATTTAAAAAGAGTCGCGTGTGTGACGTAACTCGGCTGCACCCGAGTTGTCAATCGTTTGTAACGTTAACACACGGAGCTAAAATAATATGTTAACGGTCTGTTTGTAACAGTATTACAAAGGACTTACGAAATAGCTTTGCAACAAACAAAATGACTTGCTCCGTTTTTGTTTCCCTGCACTCCTACAAGGTTTACTTGAACATTAAAACAACACTTTTATACTGATTTGCTCTAACGCAAGCATGAACAGCACATCTGGACAATAAAGTTGTCTGAGGACGAGTTCTGAGTGACGTATGACGTGACGTAAGAAAAGGCGTTCCCAAAGAAGAGGCGTTCCGTGAGAAGAGGCGTTCTTGGGGCATAAAAAAGGTTGTTTTAGATTGTGTAGACTGCCACCTAGTGGATCTTTTTGGTACCTAGCAACATGTAAGTGCAGGAAATCAGGAAATTTCCCCAGTTGACCAAGTCGCGCAGCTGAACTCACGGTGTTGCAGAGTTATTTTCTGGATACTATTTGTCTTTTCACAACAAGAATCTTTCGGTAAACATGTTCAAGAAAAGTTAAGCCTTGTGATTTATTGGAGGATATCAAGTTGTTAGCTAGCCTACCTGTCTAGCTCTGCATAGAAACGCGCTGCAAGGGCAGTATAGCTACAGGCTGGACGAAAACAATGGAACTAGTCTAGTGCAAGTAGTACAGACCGACAGATATTCATAATACAATTATGCCCTCTATGATTGTAACGACATTGCCATGAGATAACTTAAGTGTACACATCCAGGTCAGGCTGAGTGATGAAGTTTCTAGACCCACAAAATGTCTTGATAGAGGTAACAAATGTCAACGAACAACAATGCCCCATTCTAGCACACTCAAGGCCCCCTATAAAATACCATAAATGAAATAAACTAGGTTACAGTGTTCGTAGAAAATATTAACCACAACAGCCACTACAAAGAATTTGACTATAAATGAAGTGAATCCCCCACTCCCCAAATGTCTCTGCTCACTTTTTACTGTAGCCTACATATACACGTCCGTACATATACACGCGCGTATAGACGTGCGTCTGCTTATACACGATTGGCTGCTCAGTTAGCAAAGTAATGTCAGTTATCACACCCCATAGTTCTAATAACAGTTTCAGCATTGAACTACAGGTAGCCTAGGCTACCAATAATAGCAAGACAATAGCCTACTGACTATTTATGAAATAAGAAACTGCAACTTTAAATGTAGGCTATAGGCTACATATGTGTAATTTGCATTGATAAATGTATTAAGCATAGCCTATATATTTTAAAATATAGGCTACCTGTCGCGCCCGTCCCATAGACTGTATAAAAATAGGCCCGTCCCAAACGGACTATGACCTTACAAAAATCTCGTGACACTTGGACATTTTCTCCCAAACGGAATAAAAACAGGTTGTCGATGACCAACCTGACTGGCAATAAAAAATAGGCCACTTTTGCACTGTAGAATATAAATGTAGGCTAGTAGGCTATTGAAATAAACAGCTAATTGACAAACTTCTCCAAATAATAGCATGGGCTATCCCTGTTGAAAAAAAACAGAGAAACCATTAGGAATTTTTTCTAATGGTTTCCATCACATACCATCACAAACCAATGACCATTAGATACCAGTAGGATAAAAATGATCACCATCAATGATCAATAAATTTCCATTAAAACACAGTAGCCTGCACACCTAGAAATTCTCTAATGGTTTGTAATGTATTTCTTCAGCAGGGTTAACGTTAGTCTAACTTCGGTAGATTAGAAAAGAAACAAAACTTTAAGTTAGCCTAATTGTTATAAGTAGTTTTGGACTGTTCCTTTACATCTCTTTTTAGCATTAGTCTCTACATATTAATATTAGCCTTAGGCTATATTCATATTAGCCTAAGGAAAAACGTGCAAATTAATCGTATAATTCGTTTCTTAATTAGCTAAGGAGTCTTGAATATAATATTACACACTTGCGATATAGTTTGAAATGGAATGAAAATAAATGGGAGCTATACGAATAGTTTACCACCGTTATAGGCCCGCTTATAGGTTATTTGTATAAGAACCTCTGGATTCTCTTTCGTCGAATTCGCGTGTGAACTCCAAATGGCGTAGGCTACGTCTTGTATTTTCTATTTTTCATGGCCTTACCTTGATGTTGCGACGCGTCGCCGTGACTTTTTCTCATGTCTTTTCGCAAGATAAATTAACCAGTTTGAAAACCAAAAATGTGTAAGTCCTTGCACCAAACGCTAGAATTATGTATTGTATGACGACTTGTCAAAGTGTTTGCGACTTCGTGGGCGCAGTTAAATTTGTTCCTTTTACTTTCGTCTTGTTACGTCAATCTAGTTAATGTTTGATCTAGAGTGGAGATTGTTGGCCAGACCACGCCATGCACATTTGTTAACCAATCCCATGGATGGTCTGGCGAACACTGCACGTTATTTATGTAAGCTACAGACACATTCAGACAACCACTAGCCCGTGTATGTAAACACCTTCACTCGAATATTTTTCAGCTCGCTTAAATATTGTTCCGGGCCATAAAATATTCAATGTCGTGTGTAAAAACAACTTGCAGGAACAACGGATGCTCCCTAGTTTAAGCCAGAATTGGAGGACAGGATAGACGAGTGACCACTCTGGAGCCCTGGAGTTCCGCAGTCTGCTGGGATTCACTGTTGCTTAGCATTTAATTGATTAATTAAAACAGGATACACACTTCACTAACCTGCCTTGGTAGGCTATCCTTGGTCTGAATTGGTTGCTGATTTAAGGTGTAAACCAAGACCAGAAGACTAACAAGACACTCCAGGGCCAGGTTTGGTGGCCCCAGCAGACTCTGTGGCTCTCATGTACCAGGTTTGGGTCGCAGGAGACCCTGTGGCTCTCCAGGACCAGGTTTGGGGACCCCAGCAGACCCAGTGGCTCTCCAGGACCAGGTTTGGGGATCCTCTTAGTGGTAATGAAACGGGAGGAACTCAAATCCCCTCTCAATGTGACACTTTTATTCATTGTATAAATATTAAAACTCAAGATTAGTCAAGTTTATTTTGCAACCAAATAATTTTTCTTTAAAAAATAAATATGTCATGGTGTAATCTTTGCTCTACGTTAGTTATAACTTTATTTGAAATAATGTTTTTCTTCAGAAAGCTGACAGTAGGTTCAGTAAAAAACCAACCAAAACAAATACAACAAAACAGTTTCATAGAGAAAGATCACATACTTCACACAGGCATGTCACATTTATATTTCTTGTGCATTTATAACTTTTTTATTATATATCTTACAGCTGGTGATAATCATTCACAGAGACACAGCAAACACACAAGAAAAAAATGTACCCACCAAAGACAAACTTTAAATTTGCGCTGATTGCAGAAGTTCATATTGCATACAAGTAACAAGGCTATGTACGATTAAAGCACCACATCTCCCACTTATCTCCACCCAGTGACATTCCGATTGTATCTTCCACTCATGATGATCAGACTCTTTAGGACAACCAGATACTCTGCTATTCTTAACTGAAAAGTTCTGCGTCCCTACCCTTAAAGCCAAAACATTCATCTGAAAGGTCATTCAGGGGTGTGACCACGAGCAATACTGTGGTAAGGGACGTTCTGTAATACAGCACCGCAAACTCCTGCAAATAAGAGGCAACACTGGAGGAAACACTGGAGCCGAGTATCTGGTGTGTCTAAAGAATCTGTGTGACGACACGGTGACAGCGTTGCTATGACGGAAAGATTCCAGTGACGGGAAACCAGCCAATTGGCTGCGGCCACAGGCTGAAACATCTGCCAACCAGTTCTGCTCTAATTCATTAAAGCTACACAGATGTGCAATGCTGCAACCACCCTTAAAAAAAATCTGAGTTCAAAGCTATAACAATATACACTGCTAAAACAGGGAAACACCTGTGATAATCTTCTTCTGGGAAAGAGTGCCCCCTTCAGCAAAGTCAGGCAAAAGAAAGGGAACCCAGTACAACAAAGCAAATGCATTTAAACACCAGAGGTGGAAAGTCCAGGGGTCAGAAAGTATGTTTTTCTTCCACCCATGAACTGAACCAGCTATTTCACTAATTAGTTCTACATCCTGGCTTAAGAATTGCACTGATTAGAAAATCCAGGTGATTGGAACAAAAAACTGGGGAGGACTTTTACTTTCTGAACCTGGACCTTGCACCTCTGTTAAACACACACTTAAAATACATATGTTAATGCATACATGGCTGAGAATATTCCTGAGGCACAGTTTTTTAAAAGTGTGTTGGGGGTGGGGCTCTGTAGCCTAGTAACATGTGAAAACACAAGTTTCTTTAGTGTCGGTACAGTTCAGATCATCTTTATTGACTCTACCTAGATGGATTCTCAGACCCAGGCACGCTTTACGGAGCTTAAGATTGGTTATGTTACAAGCAAGCCGTTTGTATGGCCGGATATTTAGTGAACCGTTTGTGGTTCAACCGGTAAATGCAAAGTTTCAGCCTTCCATTAACTGAAGGCACTTATTGCAAACCAAAGGCACATATATGACCCATAACATGGCTAACAGCTTCCCTATACAAAGCACACAGAAGTGCTACACTGTACAGCATTCAAATGCATCATATCTGTTGAATAGTGCAAAAAAGTGCACTGAAATACTCGGCTTCATTTGAATTTTGGATAACTTGAAGTGAAATGAAGATTAAAATTAAATAATATTTTCTTAGGGATCATTGCAAAAAACAACAAAAACAGACTTATCTAGGCTTATCCAACTGATTGTGTTTGGGGGTGGGGAAGGGGACAGGGCAATGAGATGGCACCCCCAGCTGACCTACTCATTCAACTTCAGTGCCACAAAATGACAGCACACATTTTTCTTTGGCTGCGGTGTCCAGCACCACATGGAATTTGTAGTCCGACATGGAACAAGAAAACATGGCTACAATAAACATCAAACAAACAAAGAACATGTACACAAAGTTCCCTTTTTTCAAATTTGCACATTAAACACGCATTCTACAACATAATATAATTACTGTTTTCTGCACACACCACAGAAGACATTTTAAAAAGCCTGGTGGTGGAGGTTTGAAATCAAGTCTCAGTTCTACAGAAAAATGTGGGAAACCATGAACAGAACAGCAACAGTTGTGCGATACTGGCAAACATTAGTTAGAATGGAAATGCTAATTTACCTTGAAATATTAAACACAACCATTTGTAGTGGTTTCACTTTATTTAAGTGAACCACACATTCTGTGGTCAGGGATTATTTCAATTAAGCACAAATGAGAATTAAAGAGTCCTACATGCAGGATTATGCTACTAATGTACAAATTTAACTATTGCCACTTGCCTTAAAGCACATTTAAACATTTTACATGACAACAAACTGTCATCTTAGTAACAGATAAAGTCTGATTTCAATAAAGTTGACTAACCTGTGTGATAAACTCAGAGACAGACTGCTAATATCTGACTGACAGGGCATAAATGGTCATATTTTTATTGCTGTGAGACAGAGAGAAAGATAGACAGTTGGAGAGGTAGTTCACGTTTAAATGTCACTTGCATATTTCTACTCATCCTGTTTAAGGACAAAATGGCCCAAACACTTGTTACTGTTAATATTGGGTCACACTTTTACACAAAGTATATACATATTCCCTCAGCCTTCATTAAGTGTGCGTAAGTAACACCTTCTTTAACATGACATCCCATCTGTATGAATCAGTCATAAGCAAAGGTGATGCTTTATGAAAGATGGCAATCGTGTAAATTGTTACATAAAAACAAGTTCCAAATGTGACATAACATGTAATGTCACTCCACTTAATGGCTGCCCCTGATCAAAAGTCCTACACAAACCTTTTGTGAATGATTAATAAAGATGCAGTGCAGTGTTAATAAAGGTGTTAACATGCCTTCAGGACTATATGCGTTGCGAAAAGTGTGACCTACGCATCAGGCATCGCGGTGATAAGGACATGCTGGTGTTTTTGTAAGGAGCTTGCGCGTTGCGAGGGGGGGTGTGGTGGTGGGGGGATTGGCCTTGTCCCTCCATCTGAAGATTATACGCATCCACATTTGGTCAAATGCCAATTCATTTGTTGCAAAAAACAGTGAAGGTCTATTGCAATGTGAGAACCAGAGACAGTGCTTCAAACACTATTATGCTGGGTTTTAATTTTTTTGGAGGTGAACAGATTTTTGGCTGAGGGGGGCATAGAAAGGTGTCAAGGATGGTGACCTCCTCTAGCGTTGGTGAGGTTGAAGCCGTTTCAAGGTTTTTATTTTGAAAGGCGAATGTTGTGTGATGGAGAACAAAAACTCCAGGGGTGCGTTCCAATACTCGAAAAATGCATCCTCCCTTCCTCCACTACCACCTCGTTTCCACCGTGCCCCGGAAACCGATCTTTGTATCCTCCCTCACTCCCTCCCTCCACTGTCCCAATATTGGAGGAGACGAGCAAAGAGGCTTCAAATTTGGCTCCTCCTCTCCTCTGGTGAAGGATACATCGATGTATCCTACTGCAGAAGTTTTTACACATTTCTGGGTGACATCATCGTGCTCACGTCCAAAGAGATTGAAAGATGGTAACAATAATGATGCGTAGCTGCCTTGAATTTGAATTTGCCTATGAATTTCCCCAAGATAACGATTCCCCAATGCAAGATATTTAGCCTAAATTGTGTGTGCTTCAGTAGGTTATTATCACACATAGGACATAGCATCCTACCCGAAGGCTAGATTGCCTACAACAGAAAACAAAATGGCAGTTAATTTTTCTGGCTCATATCCTAGAGACAAATTTGGCAATTTAAGATGGGGAAGCAGGTTTAAAACGGCAATTTCAATGATGGAGAAGCAGATTAGCTGGCCCAATTTTCTTCATGGCTCCTCGTTCTCTCCTTTCCTCCACTCGTCTCCTCCCCTCCTGTCCTCCACATACTTCCAGGTAGGAGACAAGTGGTAGTGGGGGAGTGGAGGAAAGGAAGATAGGAGTGAAGAATATTGGGACGCATCCCAGAAAGAGGTAGTTAGTGAAGCTGTGTTTCCTCCCCTCCAGCTGAATACACTGCTTTTCTCCCTATACAGGCATGACACAGCTGTGGACAAACTCAAGCATAATGCTATAGGTGTGTGTGAGTGTAAGCTTTGAGGTTGGAAACATCTCAATTTAGGATAGCTATAAATCTTCTACAAAAACAACCAAAATAAATAAAAAAAGTAAATGTAACATTAAAGGATAGGTTAACTTTTTTTTTTTTTTCAACACGGACCTTATTTAAAGGTTGTTTCCCATCATTTATAATCGTGCGTAGCACAACCTCACTGAAATGATTCAGAGTGCGTTTTGAAATGGTAACATCACATTTGATTTGGAACTACTTATTGCACTTGCCGTAATTACATCCCAACCATTTGTAACCTTCAGCACTAGGTCCAGCAGCAGCCGCATAGAAGAAGACTTCTCTTTTATTCCGGGGCGGAGGTAGCCAAGTGAATGGATTTGCGGAAGTGCAGAATTAATTAAATAAAACTGGATAGACAGCATGGTTTAGAAAAAAAAGATATCTGAGTATACCGTGAGTTTCCCATTTTCTAAAAGGACTTATCATGGTTTTTGAAGACCTAACTACTTGCTCTATTGAACCCCGTTTAAACCCACCAAGAAGCTGCAGTTAAGGTACAGATTAATTCCTCAAATAATAAATCTACGTATAAGTGAGTTTGTGCTATGCACACGTAAAAATGATAGGAAACAACCTTTCAATAAAGTCCGGGTTGAAAAAAGTGAACCTATCCTTTAACCACACATTCAAGACTACAACTAACATTAACCACACAGGCCCAAACCTACAAATAAAATAAACAATCCTACACAACTTGCTGATGTGAGACACTGAAGTCAAGTGTTTTGGACTTTGGTTTGAAATTAAATGGCTTGAGCTAGATGAACACCATGGGGGTATTTTACAAAGTGGGATTAAGGAGTTAGCCATCTAACTCCTTAATCCTGCTTCATGAAATAACCCCTGTATGACATCAACAAAAACAATTATAAGAAAAAACTGTTGGAGACCTTTTTAAAAAATTGATGTCTTATCGCTGTTGTTGTTCTTGTTCTTATAATTAATAATAAGAAAGGCAAAGTTTTGTCAGTCATGTGATTACGTAATTCCTAAATGAGTGTATGTTGATCTAAGCTTCCGGAGTGACATTGCCGTTGATATGGTGTTTGGTGCCGTTGCTGTCAAACTGACGGAGGGCCTCCCTTTCCTGCACTGGGTGACCTGTCACATCCTTCTCTCTTGCCTCCTTCTCCAGGACCAGGTTTCTACGGAGATACAGGAGGTATCCAGGCAACAGGAAGCCTGCCATTGAGAACATGAGAAGCCCAAAGTTGATCTGTTGTTGGCCAAAGAGAGAGAGAGAGATCAGTCACAACGTGTAACAGCAGTTTGTTGGCACCTCATTCTAAGAGTGGACCAGAGCAGTAGCATTAACGCCTCAGTTTTGTGCCATATCTGATAAGAACAGCTTATCAGAGCGTTAGCGCCTTAGTGTACCTGCCAAACAGTCTAACAGCACTTAAGAGCGTTAGCACAGTATAACAGTGTGTCAGGCCTTTAGCATTAGATCAGTTTAATAGCATCTCAGCATTAGTGACTCGGTGTCCTACAGTATAACAGTGTGTCAGGGTGTTAGCGTTAGAGTAGACTAACAGCATCTCTGAGCGTTAGCGCCTCGGTGTCGGGCAGGATAACAGTGTGTCAGAGCGTTAGCATTAGAGCAGACTAACAGCATCTCTGAGCATTAGTGCCTCAGTGTCCTGCAGTATAACAGTGTGTCAGGGTGTTAGCATTAGAGCAGTCTAATAGCATCTCTGAGCATTAGTGCCTCAGTGTCCTGCAGTATAACAGTGTGTCTGGGTGTTAGCATTAGAGCAGTCTAATAGCATCTCTGAGCATTAGTGCCTCAGTGTCCTGCAGTATAACAGTGTGTCAGAGCGTTATCATTAGAGCAGTCTAATGGCATCTCTGAGCTTTAGTGACTCGGTGTCGGGCAGTATAACAGTGTGTCAGAGCGTTAGCATTAGAGCAGTCTAATAGCATCTCTGAGCTTTAGTGACTCGGTGTCGGGCAGTATAACAGTGTGTCAGAGCATTAGCATTAGAGCAGTCTAATAGCATCTCTGAGCTTTAGTGACTAGGTGTTGGGCAGTATAACAGTGTGTCAGAGCATTAGCATTAGAGCAGTCTAATAGCATCTCTGAGCGTTAGCGCCTCAGTGTCGGGCAGTATAACAGCGTGTCAGAGCATTAGCATTAGAGCAGTCTAATAGCATCTCTGAGCTTTAGTGACTCGGTGTCGGGCAGTATAACAGTGTGTCAGAGCGTTAGCATTAGAGCAGTCTAATAGCATCTCTGAGCGTTAGCACCTCAGTGTCGGGCAGTATAACAGTGTGTCAGAGTGTTAGCATTAGAGCAGTCTAATAGCATCTCTGAGCATTAGTGCCTCAGTGTCGGGCAGTATAACAGTGTGTCAGGGTGTTAGCATTAGAGCAGTCTAATAGCATCTCTGAGCATTAGTGCCTCAGTGTCCTGCAGTATAACAGTGTGTCAGGGTGTTAGCATTAGAGCAGTCTAATAGCATCTCTGAGCATTAGTGCCTCAGTGTCGGGCAGTATAACAGTGTGTCAGAGTGTTAGCATTAGAGCAGTCTAATAGCATCTCTGAGCATTAGTGCCTCAGTGTCCTGCAGTATAACAGTGTGTCAGGGTGTTAGCATTAGAGCAGTCTAATAGCATCTCTGAGCATTAGTGCCTCAGTGTCCTGCAGTATAACAGTGTGTCAGAGCGTTATCATTAGAGCAGTCTAATGGCATCTCTGAGCTTTAGTGACTCGGTGTCGGGCAGTATAACAGTGTGTCAGAGCATTAGCATTAGAGCAGTCTAATAGCATCTCTGAGCTTTAGTGACTAGGTGTTGGGCAGTATAACAGTGTGTCAGAGCATTAGCATTAGAGCAGTCTAATAGCATCTCTGAGCGTTAGCGCCTCAGTGTCGGGCAGTATAACAGCGTGTCAGAGCATTAGCATTAGAGCAGTCTAATAGCATCTCTGAGCTTTAGTGACTCGGTGTCGGGCAGTATAACAGTGTGTCAGAGCGTTAGCATTAGAGCAGTCTAATAGCATCTCTGAGCGTTAGCGCCTCAGTGTCGGGCAGTATAACAGTGTGTCAGAGTGTTAGCATTAGAGCAGTCTAATAGCATCTCTGAGCGTTAGCGACTAGGTGTTGGGCAGTATAACAGTGTGTCAGAGCGTTAGCATTAGAGCAGTCTAATAGCATCTCTGAGCGTTAGCGCCTCGGTGTCGGGCAGTATAACAGTGTGTCAGAGCGTTAGCATTAGAGCAGTCTAATAGCATCTCTGAGCGTTAGCGCCTCAGTGTCGGGCAGTATAACAGTGTGTCAGAGTGTTAGCATTAGAGCAGTCTAATAGCATCTCTGAGCGTTAGCGACTAGGTGTTGGGCAGTATAACAGTGTGTCAGAGCGTTAGCATTAGAGCAGTCTAATAGCATCTCTGAGCGTTAGTGCCTCAGTGTCGGGCAGTATAACAGCGTGTCAGAGCGTTAGCATTAGAGCAGTCTAATAGCATCTCTGAGCGTTAGTGCCTCAGTGTCGGGCAGTATAACAGCGTGTCAGAGCGTTAGCATTAGAGCAGTCTAATAGCGTCTCTGAGCGTTAGCGCCTTGGTGTCAGGCAGTATAACAGCATGTCAGAGAATGAGCGGTAGAGCAGTTTAATAGCGTCTCTGAGCATTAGTGCCTCGGTGTCGTGCAGTATAAAAGCTTGTTAGAGCATGAGCGTTAGAGCATCTCAGTGTCACGCAGTCCTTGTCTCACCCAGTATGGGTCCCCTCCGAGTGGCCCCACCATGGCGATGAAGAGGAGCTGCTGGAACAGGGCGAAGACAGCACTGATCAGTGACTGCAGGCCTGTCAGTGTCCCAAAGTGATTAGAGGGGTACCTGTGAGATAGAGAAAGAGAGAGAGAGAGGGAGGCCCCATTGTCAATGTGTATAGTTGAGGACACCGCCCACTCTGCCTCTCAAAATGATAATAATAAGAGACCGTTTAAGCTAGAAAAAAGATTCTATGAAGGAAAGATGCTATAGACGGCAGCTAAGAGATGCTATGAAGGAAAAAGATGCTGTACACATTAGCTAAGCAAGGTGTGAATGAAAGGGTTGTAGAGTGCAGTACTCACACGGCGGCATACAGCCCACCACAGCAGGAATGGATGAACCCTCTCACCATGGTGTGGAGGATGAAGGTGAGGAGCTAAACCAGAGAGAGAAGTGCAATAACACCACTGCTATTAACAATCATACCAACAGTTATAATAAATTATGCAACACATACTATTTACTCTGCCCTGTGCTTGCAGGTCTCCAGAGACATTTTAAAGCAAAGTGAGATAGTATGGTAATTCCACCTGTGTGTTATCCGCTCACCTGTAAAGGTAGGTTGTCGATAAGAGAGATAATTCCAAAGATAACCAGCAGCAGGTTAGTGAAGGTGAAGGCCCGCACAGCATTGGTGATTTTCTGGATTTTTCTGTCTCTCTTTACAGGCACAGGACATCTATGTGGTGTGTGGGGGTGGGTAGGGGGACGCACAAGGGAAATATGTGATACTTAATGAGAATACCAAATACCCATTTCTAAGTACAACAACAAAATGGAACCTCCCCCACTCCCTCCCTGTCTTCTTCCTACACTCGTCCTCACCTCTTTTCTCCCTCCATCTCGGCACTTGTGTCCTCCAGACAGTCCTTCATTTTCCAATCCATGATGTAGCCAATCAGAGGACAGGTCACCAAGCAGAGCAGCTGCAGGGTTCCGAAGATGGAGGCGTAGAACCCCACTGTATCAGAACACACAACACAGCAACTACACAATCACTACTCACAGTCACTACACAGAAATTACACAATCACTACTCACAATCACAATTGAGTAATTACACACTCACTACTCACAATCACAACACAGCAATTACACACTCACGACTGAGTTACAACATAACAATAACACACTCACTACTCACAGTCAAAACACAGCAATTACACACTCACTACTCACAATCACAACACAGCAATTACACACGACTGAGTTACAACATAGCAATAACACACTCACTACTCACATTCAAAACACAGCAATTACACACTCACTACCCACAATCACAACACACAAATTACACATTCACTACTCACAGTCACAACACAGCAATTGTAAAATCACTAGCCACAATCACAGCACAGCAATTACACACTCTACTCATAGTCACAACAATTACACACTCACTACTCACAGTCACTACATGACAGTTACACACTCACTACTCACAGTCACTACATGAGTTACACATTCACTACTTGGTCACAACACAGCAATTACACACTCACTACTCACAATCGCAACACAACAATTACACACTCATTAAACACTGTGACAGAACAGTGTCACCGTAGCCGTAGAGCACAGTGGGTCATTAATATGTACTTGCAAAGTAAATAAACGAAGAAAAAATGTGTGCCACGTCGACAGTCAGTACAAAAATGTGACGCAATCAGTTAAATGCCATGTGGTCGTTGTTCAACTGTATACACTGCAAATATCAAGTGTCAATAAGAGAAAAAGAGAGAGAGGCCCAGTAGAACAGGAACTGTGTGCCAGCAGGAGGAAAGAGACAGAAAACAAAGAACACACCTTTCTCATCCATCTCCATCTGCAATTTCTCTGAGGCTGAAACAGAGAACAAAGAGAGTGAGAGACAGCAGCAGCTCAGTGTTCAGTACTGCACTGTGACTCAGTACAGCTGTGTTCAGTACTGCACTGTGTGACCCAGTACAGCTCAGTGTTCAGTACTGCACTGTGACTCAGTACAGCTGTGTTCAGTACTGCACTGTGTGACCCAGTACAGCTCAGTGTTCAGTACTGCACTGTGACTCAGTACAGCTGTGTTCAGTACTGCACTGTGTGACCCAGTACAGCTGTGTTCAGTACTGCACTGTGTGACCCAGTACAGCTCAGTGTTCAGTACTGCACTGTGACTCAGTACAGCTGTGTTCAGTACTGCACTGTGTGACCCAGTACAGCTCAGTGTTCAGTACTGCACTGTGTGACCCAGTACAGCTCAATGTTCAGTACTGCACTGTGACTCAGTACAGCTCAGTGTTCAGTACTGCACTGTGACTCAGTACAGCTCAGTGTTCAGTACTGCACTGTGACTCAGTACAGCTCAGTGTTCAGTACTGCACTGTGACTCAGTACAGCTCAGTGTTCAGTACTGCACTGTGACTCAGTACAGCTCAGTGTTCAGTACTGCACTGTGTGACCCAGTACAGCTGTGTTCAGTGCCGCACTGTGACTCAGTACAGCTCAGTGTTCAGTACTGCACTGTGTGACCCAGTACAGCTGTGTTCAGTGCCGCACTGTGACTGTTCCCTTTTGTTCGGGAGCCAATAGTGCCCTTGGAAACACGGTGTATGGACTCTTTTGCCAATTAATGACTTGAATTAAGTACTGAAACACACCTTGGTGTGAGACACTGTGCCTCCAGGACTGCTTGACATCCCAATTCTTGACCCCATTACTGGATCTTAATCTTTGCCCACGAGACTCTTGTGGACAGACAAACACCTTACAGTCAGTGAGTCAGGTTGGGGGGTTTGGGCAGTGGGCAGGACTCACGGAAGGGATCGCCATGGGTTACCAGGAACTCCAGCATCTTGTTCATGGCCCCCATGAAGAATATGAGGCGGAGCTGGGTCATCCCCATAGTGATGAGGCTCCACAGGAAGATAGGAGAGCATACGGACCTGCGGAATGGCACCGAATCTGAGAGAGGGGGAGAGGAGAGAGGGAGAGACAGGAGGAGAGAGGGGGGGGGGGGGGGGCAGGGGAGAGGGGACATGGAGAAAATTATGTTAAAATAAATGTTAATGATCAAATCAACAATGATGATCTATATACTTTCAATGCACCATGACTGCCACCCTAATAGAACCACCCGAGTCATAATGGTAGCATATATACAATCCATTGTGGCAAAGCTGTTAGTTCAAAGTAAAACCGTATTGATTTTCCCCACAGCTCGGTAGTGACATATAAACATCAGAGTACTGAAAGCGGTACAGGGCCCCACAGAGGGAATTAAAGGGCTTGCTGGTCGGGCTCCCTGGAGCTTTGGGCCCAGGTGTAGCCGCACATGCTAGCCCTGTACCCCTGTGTAAGATGCATTCTGCGATGCACCAGGTGTCAGTGTTGTATCATGCACGCACAGGGTCTTTGGCCCTGGCTTTGTAAATATACACAGATCAAAGGAAAGTCCCTCAAACTGGGACTCACTGGGTTCGGCGGGAGGTTCTGTGAACTGCTCATGTGATTGGTCTGCTTCCTCCCCCTTATGGCTCAGCTGGTTGCCCTCAGCAGTCACATGACTTTGAAAACTGTCCCCCTTCACCTTGCGATCCAGGTCGAATTCATCCAACTCAAGCTTCTCCCTGAGAGACAGAAAATCATATGGGACTGACCTGTAGTATGTAGCACGGTTAGCGCGTTATACTGACGTGTAGTCAATATGTGGTTTCGTTTGTAGCATAGTTAGCGTAAGGTACTAACGTGCAGTTGACTTCGTCAGGGGTGGGGAAGGGCTCCACAGGCCAGTTGAGGAAGCAGTTGAGGAAGACAAGGCAGGCCATCCCAGACCACACCCACATGATGACATGAAAGGACACGCCCGCATCGTATATCAACTACAGTGGAGAGAGAGAGAGAAAGAGGGGGAGGGAGAGAGAAGGGGGGAGAAGCGGTGAGAGGGAGGTGGACAGGGGGTTAGAGAGAGGGGGAGCAGGGTGACAGGGAGAGAGAGAGGTAGAGAAGGGTGAGAGAGGGATATGTGGTGAGAGAGGGGAGAAGGAGAGGGAGAGAGAGAAGTGGAGAGGGGTGAGAGAGGTCGAGAGGGACAGAGAGAGAAGAAGGAAGAGGAGAGAGCGATCAGTAACTGATAATCAAGGCATCACTACAGAGACATAAGCAGCAACAGACGTATGTAAGATACTGTGTGTTGTATTTACTGGTCTATCACTGTGATATTGACTGCAGAGCATAACCAGGCAGTCATACAGGATGTCATTCAGCCACACACACAAACACACACATACATACACAAACATACATACGCAAACTCATACACACACACACATACATTCAATGTAAAATCTGCTGATAGAGTACCAGTGTGAGCTCACATTACTGTGCAGTGCTACGGCAGTGCTGTCAGAGCCAGTACATCTTAAACAGCATCCACACATCGAACACACACAGTGAATATCAGAGGCAATACTATTATCTATCTATCATTCTATATCTATCCCTATCTATCTATTATTTTTGGGGCTTTATTTAACTAGGCAGTCTCATTTAGATTCAAATCTCTTTTGCCAGAGAGATCCGGCAACACAGTTAAAATTAGTGGTTTGATAAATTTTGTGACCATGGAGCTTGCTGACTGAAACACAATATATGGTAATATATACTGTATATATTCCATATCCATAAGGGTCTGGTGGACCTTTTAGTTCCTAAGGCCAGAACTGACACTGGGTCTCCATAAGGTCCACCAGACCCTTATGGATATGGAATATATTACCATATATTGTAAATACTTCACAGAAAATATAACAAAAAATAAATTTCACAGCAGTGTCATGGTTTTTAACCCTGTTTCTCTTTGCGGTCGTTTTCCTCAGTGGCCACGCGAGGGCGCTGCCCTTTTGATAGATGCTTGCTGAGTGGGCGGAGCTTCTGTTAGCGTTTACACCTGTTCGTGGTCACAGAGCTATATAAGCCTACCGTTCTTTTCATTCGGGGCTTCTACATTGTTTGTTTGTTGTTTTGTATTGTTGGCTGTGAGTGCTCGTACCATTTTGGCTACTCGCCCATTTTTAGCGTCTCTTTGTAGAGGCAGGGCTTATTTATTGCTGGCTTAGGGGGTTGGTTATCTCGTAGTAAGTTTGGGACCGTATATCTCTGCTCTATTTCGCGCTGTTGTGCTTAATCTCCGTGTATGGAGATTTGGGCGATTCTGTTGGGAACTTTAGTTCTGTCGCCCTTCGGCACGTTTGAGCTCGTAGAAGTATAGAGTAGCAGTTTCTCTGGTCCATTTGTTCGCCTAGTGATTGGTTTTCTTATTGAGAGACCTGGCGTTTTAACTTCCACTCATTTCCGGATTACTGTGAGCCAGTGAGTAGCCTAGCTTTGGTACGTTTATTCCCTGCTGTTCTCCTTCTCGTGGACTAGGTTCCCCTTTTGTTGTGAGTCAGGGTTTTCATTTATATTAAGAGGCTGTCGTGCTATTTTTGCGTTGGTCTTCGTTGCAGCCGTCCTGTACGTCCTTTTTACCTGCGGGACGATTTCGTTTGGAACTGTTGTTCTGTTTCGTTCTCGGGGTGTGTCTCTTTATATGGAGCTTGGGCGTTGTTGTGGACGTGTTTGTGTGTGACTGCGTGTTTCTAAATATAGCATCGGAACGTTAGCTCACTGTTCCATTTCGCCTCGTTACTTATTTATTTTCTGTGAGGCTAGGGCGGGTGTTTAAGTTTGCGTGAGTCTTTTGGATAGTAAAGTTTTGGGACGACGGTGCTCCGTCGGCTCACCTGTAAAATGTTTCTCCTTCCTGGGAGATCGGGTGTTTACCCAGGTTTGTTTGCTGCATTAGACTGCGTACTTGTTTTACTAGCCATGGAACTTTAAATCCCTGTTCCGGTTCGCCTCGTTTCATTTTACCTTACTGAGAGGCTTGGGCGTGGTTTTATATTTTTTAGCTCAGTCATTTTGCTGGTAAGGCATTGGGACGACGGTGCTCCGTCGGCTCACCTGTAAAATGTTTCTCTCCTGGGAGATCGGGTGTTTACCCAGGTTTGTTTGCTGCATGTGACTGCTAGCTAAGGGATGTAGCCACGGAACGTAATATCTGTTCCTTTGCCTCCTCCTATACCAATAGGTAGTTATTAGTTTCATTGTTTATTTGCTGTGTGTGTTGTTCGTGCCATTGTGCTACTCGCCTGTTCTTGCGTCTCGTATCGAGACTGGGCGTTTTAATTCTGGCTCGTGTAACAGTGAGCCGGTCTGTAGCTGTGGTGTGTGTGTTCCTTGTCTTGTCTCCTCCCCTTATCTGCGGGGTATCCCGCCTTAGTGGCCTAAGGGCTTTATGATTCCCCTTGCTGCGTTTGGCTCCTCCCATCTCACATGTCACACCCCATTACAAGCAGTGTCTTTTTAAAACACAGCAGTACGTTAAAGCAGTAATCATTTATGTATTTGCCTGTAAACTGAGCGAGTCAATGTCCATAAGGGCTATTTCTTTTTTTTTTTTCAAATTTTTCCTTTTTTCTCCCAATTTGGTAGCCAATTAGACCCTGTGTAACTCAATTCTCACCGTGAGTCCAGCTCTCCTAGGGCTGTCTTATGTGCGACGATTCTCTCCGAGCTCCTCCCCCCACCCGGAAGCAGCCGCCAATTGCTGCTCCCACAGGGCACCGGCCATGCTCGGATCTGGCAGGATCCTCGGAGTACAACTGCACCGACTGAAAGTCGGCGCTTTTACCGCTGTACTACTGCGGCACTCATAAGGGCTATTTCTGATCTCAAATTATAGATCTCACATCCCCCTCCATTTTGAGAGAACAGGGACTGGTAAGGTCTGTCAGTGATGTAGGATACCTAGTATTTGGATTATGGCCTTTGAGAAAAAAGTTGAGGGAAAGTTAAACTGCGGGAAACATTTATTGGGTGATTTTTGTCGCTCAGTTTCCCAGTTGCTCAGGTCGCTATCCGTCGCTCAGCTTCATAGAAAATTAATGGACTTCTGGAAACTTGGTGATCAAATCGCTCGAAATATCTATACAGATAATGATCGGACTTAACACTTGCCAAAAACTATGACCGTATGTTGTTAAGCCAGTCCTTGGAGTCGGAGCCCCTGGCCTCTCTGCATTTGAATGGATCTCTGTGGGAATTGGGGGGCGGGACTAAATTAAGATGTAAATTACACGGGAATAGCATGGATGGATCACTTGAAGGGTTGTTTCTACTGCATATCTGGCAGCAGAGTAATGGTTTGAGGCTCTTTTGATACAGCCATTTAGCCAACCATGGGTTCTATACTATTCCTGTGTAATTTACAGCTTAATCTAGTCCCACCCCCCCAATTCCCATAAAGAGTCATTCAAATGCAGAGAGGTAGTATTGCTTGTAAGAGTACCCGAGAAGAAAAAAAAAGTCTTTTGACATTATTTTATACCCAGTCAGCATCACCTCTTTACTTGTGGAATGTTCCAAACAGGTGTTTTTTGAACTTCCCATTTTTTTATTTTTTTTTTGCCCCTTTCCCAACTTTTTTAGAACGTGTTGCAGGCATCAAATTCGGAATTAGCGTATATTTACAAAAATCAATAAAGTTGATAAGTTAAAACATTAAATATATTTTCTTTATACTGTTTTCAATGATATATATGTAAAAGAGAATTTACAAATCACTGCTTTCTGAATTTACATACTATCACAACTTTTTTTGGAATTGGGGTTTGTACATGGAGCTACCCCAAAACAATTAAGTAATGTTCTGCCAATATGTGCATGTGAAGACAATAATATAACGTTTACAAGACTTGTAGGCTAATCGTCGTTGCGACGGCGATGTCGTGCAATAGGCTTACCTTCACGCCTGGGAAAGTGACGGCGGAAGAGGCGTAGGACCCAATCATCAGGGACATGATGGTAGAACTGAGGCTGCCGAACATGTTGGGCAACTGCGGAAATAAATAACAAAACCAACCAGTTATCTCCGTTTACGCACGAAAGTTTTGTGCGAAACAAATGAGCCCATCCGATTTCTTGACAAATCCGACATGTTTCCTTCGACGATTGTGGTGTATGGACTGAGAACATAGCGTGATTTGTTCAAATATGATCCGAAATCCACCTCGGAAGACAGTTTGCCGGCGAGTTTGAATGTTTTAATTCTAGCCTGCATCTACTCAAGTCGGACAAAGAACGTCCTCTTATAAGCATGATGATACCCTGTTGTATAGTATTTGACTGTTAGGTCGCGTCGGATGGGATATGAGGTTAATCTGGGCGGGAAAGGGATGAAAGTGACATTGGGGATAAACAAACGCAACTGGATACTAAGCATATCATTCATAAATCGTTCGTTAACAGATGACCACATACAATTCATATGAAAAAATATATACATTTTCAGTGTGAATTTTGAGTGCCACACAGCTTCTGTGAGTGTAACTAAGGAATAGCCTAAAAGAACGAATGCCGGTAGCGAATTGTCCCCAACTGCTGAAAACGTTACACAGCCCTTATTCGTTCAGGGTGACGGGGCAAGTGACTCGCTTTGGCAGCAGAGGGCGCAATGGAACTGTCTGATACGTGTATAAGAGCAATATTCGGGAAGGCTTGCGTCACCGCCAAGCTGCGTTTCATCAGTCCTAGCTATGTGAGCTGGGCCCAGCCAATCAGCACCCTCTCCTCCCCTTTGTCCCGGATGTCAGGCCCTCAGGCTTTCTCACCAAGATACAGGAACCTGAAACAATGCTCTCTCTATGCAGTTAACACTTACACCACTATTAGCAACTGCATGAAGCTGGCCTATGTAAGTAACCAGTAGGACATTTCTGGAATGGTGGGGCAGGGACATAAATAACAATACAGTAATTCCAAGCCAATGCTCCTACAGTGCTGAATTGCAAATAACTGATCCATTGTAATGTTGGAACCAAAATCAAAACACTCATGCTGCAAAGCAGAGGTTTCAGACTCCAGTCCTGGAGGGCAGCAGTGTCTGCAGGTTTAACTGCAGTCCTGGAGGGACGCAGTGGGTTTATTCCAATCAGTAATCAATCCCAGTAATCGATCAAGGTCTGCCATCTTTAAGGACATTCCAAACCGCAAAATGTTGGATGAGCAAGGAACGAGGAGGCTCCCGGAGGATGCTTCAGCGAGGAAACACAAGTATAGCCTTTGCGGAAGCCTTGTCTCGGAACATGTGACGTGCATGAATTATGCACCTCTCCACATCTGTCACGTGGCTGGTACACCCCTACACAAATGCAATTTTACCGTTCCTTTCCATTTATTATAAGGCGCTTTAAGCCAGACAGACTATACTTCTGCAGGAATTAAACCTGCAGACACTGCGGCCGTCCTGGTCTGGAGATAAACCTGCAGGCACAGCGCCTTCTTTTGGACTGGAGTTTTACACACCTGTTCGAGTGCAGCTGGGCAGTCTCTCACAACAGGAAGCACTAAATCATGTCTGTTAATTTCACAGACTCTTTCTCTCTCCCTCTCCTTACATATATATCACCCTTTCTTTCCCCTATTCCCTTTCACTATCTCTCCTTCCCTCAACAAACAAAGTGAGGAATAAACTCAGACATTCAGCAACATTAGCTGTCCTTTCTCCCTCCCCCTCTCTCCTTCCTTCTCTTTCTCTGGGCCCAGCCAGGACAGGACAACGCGGGGGCCAAACCAGAGGAACACAGTGCTGCTGTGGGTGAGGTAAACAGATCAACTCTAAACAACAGCACCCCCCCTCCCCCCCCCCCCAGTGTGTGAGTGTCCGTGTGTGTCTGTGTGTGTGCTTGTGTGAGTCTGTGTGTGTGTGTGTGTGTGTGTGTGTGTGTGTGTGTGTGTGTGTGTGTGTGTGTGTGTGTGTGTGTGTGTGTGTGTGTGTGTGTGTGTGTGTGTGTGTGTATACGTGTGCGTGTGTCTGTGTGTGGGTGAGTGAGATCATAAGTAACACAATGGAATTCTGGTCAAACCAACAGAGCTTCTCAGATGGCAATTGAATTAGGAGAGACAGAGAGAGAGAATGTGAGAGAGAGAGAGAGAGAGAGAGAGAGAGAGGGGGGGACTGGCAGTGTGAGGAGGAGGAGAGAGAAGAAGAGACAGAGAAGCTGGTGTTCGGTGGTTAGGACAGAATCAGTGTTTCAGCTGTGGGGTGTGGGGGGTCATTTGGAAGAACGGCACTTCTGTTCATTCCCCGGACAGCAGGGCTAGGGAGGGGCATGGGGCTGCTCTGTCCTCTCCTTGGGAGATCGGGTCAGAGGTCATGCCCCATAGGTTTCACTAAAATAAAAACCTAAAAACGAGGACCATGGGAGTGTGTCGTGGCATAGCCTGTAGAGCACCATTCACATGCTCATTGTGAGCCATGACGTCGGCAGTTCGAATCCGGCCGCACAACCTTTGTTGCGTGTCTCTCCCTCTCTCTCTCTCCCCATTCTTCCTGTCTCTACACTGTGCTGTTCAATGAAGCTGAAAAAGTCCTAAAACAAAAAAACGGGGAGCAGGAGAAAGAGAGAAGCAGGTATGGATAGTAAAAGAGTGAAGGAGGTAAGAAAAAGACAACAGCCAGACAGACTAATCACCCTCACTCAAAGATCACCTGCTCTTTCACCTCTGACCTTTCACCATTCACACATCTGCATCCTGTGTCTCCACACACACACACACACACATACAGACCTTTCGGCACTTGGACAGTCAAGAGGTAGGGTTATTAAAGGTCACTTAAGAGAGAGAGAATGTAAGCAAAACAAGAGCATGACAGCACCATGTGTCCTTCTGTTTGGGTCGAGGTGAGAGGGTGGGGTTGAGGGAAAGGCGTGTGGCCAGTGGTGGGCTGTGATTGGCTGTCATGAGGGCCCATCTGAATTTCCGCTCTACTTCTGGAAAGTCATGTGCAGGCTTGTAAAGCCAAACCTAAATGCTTTGACATTCAGGCCCTGACATAAACACACAGGCACACACACTGGGTCTAAAAACCACGCATAACACACACACACACACACACACACCCACACACATACACACAATCAACGTGTGTCTTTAACCTTTCATGAACAATTCAAATTTGTATTCTTCCCAAACACTGCTGGGGAAGTTGAGCAATCACTAAATGTAACTCACCAAAGCGAGTCTGAAAAAGTATAAGGCTTACATCTTCTTTTCAAAGTCAATGTTAAGGACAAATGTTGATTGAATACAGGCCACATACCTGTTCCTGGCCCAAAATACATATGTAAGACATAAGTACAAACACACCTGTTTCATGTCGTTCACCCCTTATCTGAATGCAGAAACAGTTTGTATATTTACCAGTATATTATCTTATTTTGTATTGAGCATATATTCTTTCAGTATATTTAGTGTATTTCATTTTTGTAAAGGAATACAAGGCAGTGTTTGATAGAGCGGTGTTTGATAGCGCAGTGTTTGATAGCGCAGTTTTTGATAGTCCAGCAGTGTTTGATAGCGCAGTGTTTGATAGTGCAGCAGTGTTTGATAGCGCTGTGTTTGATAGTGCAGCAGTGTTTGATAGCGCAGTGTTTGATAGTGCAGGAGTGTTTGATAGCACAGTGTTTGATGTTTCTCACCGTGAGCGATGTGAAGGTCAGACAAATTCCTCCAAAGCCATTGCAGGAGAGAGCGAGGAAGATAATAGCAGAGAGGACTGCAGAGAGAGAAATGCAGTGAGGCGAGATCAGCGCACAACAGCAGTGGGTCCCAAATTGTGGGTGGAGATGGATCACATGATGATACCTTTAAAAAACAAGGGGGTCCTTTTCCCGATTTACACAGTATCAGACAGGCGGAAGCGTACAGACAGGTGGGAGAGCACAGTTCATATGCAGCTGCCCCATCGAGACAGGCTCAGCCACACCCATGGAATTCCTCCCTCCACAAAGCTATACATAAGCATTGTACCCCATTAATTACCCAAATAACCTCTACACACAAGCACTGTACCCCATTAATCACCCCAAATAACCTCTACACACAAGCACTGTACCCCATTAATTACCCCAAATAACCACTATACACAAGCACGTACCCCATTAATCACCCCAAATAACCACTACACACAAGCACTGTACCCCATTAATCACCCCAAATAACCGCTACACACAAGCATGTACCCCATTAATTACCCAAATAACCTCTACACACAAGCACTGTACCCCATTAATCACCCCAAATAACCTCTACACACAAGCACTGTACCCCATTAATTACCCCAAATAACCACTATACACAAGCACGTACCCCATTAATCACCCCAAATAACCACTACACACAAGCACTGTACCCCATTAATCACCCCAAATAACCGCTACACACAAGCATGTACCCCATTAATTACCCAAATAACCTCTACACACAAGCACTGTACCCCATTAATTACCCCCAAATAACCTCTACACACAAGCACTGTACCCCATTAATTACCCCAAATAACCACTATACACAAGCACGTACCCCATTAATCACCCCAAATAACCACTATACACTAGCACTGTACCCCATTAATCACCCCAAATAACTGCAACACACAAGCACTGTACCCCATTAATCACCCCAAATAACCTCTACACACAAGCACTGTACCCCATTAATTACCCCAAATAACCACTATACACAAGCACGTACCCCATTAATCACCCCAAATAACCGCTACACACAAGCACTGTACCCCATTAATCACCCAAAATAACCGCTACACACAAGCACTGTACCCCATTAATGACCCCAAATAACCGCTATACAGAAGCACTGTACCCCATTAATCACCCCAAATAACTGCTACACACAAGCACGTACCCCATTAATCACCCCAAATAACAGCTACACACAAGCACTGTACCCCATTAATCACCCCAAATAACCACTACTCACAAGCACTGTACCCCATTAATTATCCAAATAACCACTACACACAAACACTGTGCCCCATTAATTATCCCAAATAACCACTACACACAAGCACTGTGCCCCATTAATTACCCAAATAACCACTACACACAAGCACTGTACCCCATTAATCACCGCAAAAACCAGCTGAAACACACATGCCAAATATCAGCTGGTAGTTAGATACCACACCCCAAATCCACATCCTTGGAGAAAGACAATGCTCAGACCGGACAGACCGCCCTGTACCTGGTTACCTGGTTACGGACTCACCTGCGGGGTCATATGCAGACACGGCCATCATGGCACAGGAGAGAGCGAAACAAGCACTGCAGGAGAGAGAAAGAGGGAGAGAGAGAAGGAGAAACAGAGAGAGAGAGTGAGGGAGAGAGGGAGGGAGGGAGGAAACCACATCAAAGCCAGAACTGAGGAGAAAAAGCACATCATCCGATCAACACAAACCACCCACTTATGCACACAGACACACCCTTCTCACTCACACACTGACACATTCTTTGTTTTCACAGTGTCATACACTCTCCACTTATGTGTAAATTCCATTCACAGGTGTGATCATTTCATTCACAACTGGCCGTAAGTAAAAACTGTAAATATTGTCATACTTCAAAGCACCACCATAGTAAAACAACCTTTCTGATATTTAGTAACTACTATATTTATTAACTACTTCTTTGGAGAATATAATTCTCATTGATATAAAAGTCTGTCGGGTGACATTCCACAACCATAATATGTTGCTATTACCGGTCATGATAATTTGCTTGTGCGTGATCCAGTAGCAATTACAAGAATAAAACTATATTTACAAGTATGCTCAGGACCACACACACCTGCAGTGCATGCATACACACACACACACACACACACACGCACGCATACATACAAACACACGCGCACGCATACATACAAACACACGCGCACGCATACATACAAACACACGCGCACGCATACATACAAACACACACGCACGCATACATACAAACACACGTGCACGCATACATACAAACACACACGCACGCATACATACAAACACACGCGCACGCATACATCTCCAGAGACAACCGAAACTCTGCATCATTAATTACGGCGGCTCCACCCGCTCTCTCATTAATTAACCTGTGAGCCACACAAAGCCTCCCCTCCCTCTACAGGAATGCAGTCACTCCAGCATGTCCCTATCACCCACACTTTCCCTCTCTCCCTCTCCCATTTCTGTCTCTCGCGCTTTCTCTCTCCCCTTTCTGTCAATTCAATTCAATTTGCTTTATTGGTATGACAACATTTGTTCAATTGTATTGCTTGCAGGATGAGAAAAAGTCAACACGATGTCAACATGAAAAAAAGTAACAGTAACAATAAATCTTGATAATATATACATACAGTAACACAGTAACAGGTGCGTGTGTGTGAAGCAGTAACAGGTTTGTGTGTGTTCGTATTGTGTGCATGTCAGTAAATGGGCGTGTTGTGTTCCTTCACTGACTGTCCCTCAGACTGTGGCAGGCAGCAATAAACTGTGCCTGAAGTGGAGAGCACTCTGCTCTCTCCCCAAGTAGTACAATTTGTTTTGGTCAGGGAGGTCATTGAAAATTTGGCAGAGCCGGTTGAATTTAGGGAAGTGTATTCTGTGATGTCTTTATATTTTTCACATTTGGTTGTGAAATGCAGCTCTGTCTCCAATAGTTTGCCACGATTTTCGATGGCAAACTTTTCTTTGCTAACTGAGTCTGTACTTTGTCAATGTGGTTCTCAGTTTTTTGTCATGGTCAGGTAATCTGCCAGTGTATACTGTCTTTTTAGAGCCAGATAGCACTGTATTTTGCTTTGTGTTTGTTCGTGCCAATAGGTAATGTAATTTTGTGCTGGTCCTGTTAGTTTTGGTGAGTGAACTAAGCCTCAGGATGAGCTTACAGCTGATAGAGGGGACTCTTTTCTTAGCTCAATTCTTGGCATTGTAGGACTTTGTAATGGTATGAGAGGGGGGGGGGGGGGGGTCACTATTTTATAAATGATTCCAAAATTTGATTGCTCTCTTTTGAGTTCTGATTAATAACTGCTTTTGGCCTAATTCTGCCCTGCATGCATTGTTTCTGGTTTTTCTTTGTACATGCAGGGTTTCAATTGGGTGTTTGTCCAATTTAGCAAAATTCTGTTTTTAAAGTGAACCCCACTGATTCAAATAGTTTAAGCCAAATTTTAATTGGAATTTCAATGTCGCTTTATGGCATAAAAAGCCCTGTGTGCTTTCTCTTTCAGTTAATTCACTGCAGGACTGAGATTGCTCCAACTTAGTGGCCAATTAATTTATGTACAGTGCCCTCCACTATTATTGGCACCCCTGGTAAAGATGAGTAAAAAGGGTTATAAAAAATTCACCGTTTGGTGAATTAGCTTAATGTCACACTGAAAAAATGAGAAAAATCCAATCTTTAATTGAAGTAAATTTATTGTGAGAAAAAAAAATCCCTCATCAAAAAATAATTATTTTTAACAAAACCACGTGTGCCACAATTATTGGCACCCCTGCTTTTATATGTAGAATAAAGTAATCATTTTTCATATTTGGTTGCATGTCCTTTGCATGCCATGACTTCCTGATATCTGTGACCCAACAACATCAAAAGACTTTTGATATCTTCTTTTCTGGTACTCTTACAAGTGATACTATAACGTCTCTTCATTTGAATGGATCTCTATGGGAATTGGGGAGTGGGAAATTTTCCAATAATAGTGGAGGGCACCGTAAATGTGAAATACAGTTGGGCTTAAGTTGCAGCCTTGGCGTACTCCGCATCTCTGGGTGAATAAATTTTGATGCCGCGTTTATTGTCTGTGTACGCTGATTTTATTATGTAGTATGTTTTACCCCCTACACCACTTTCAAGACACTTTCTGTCTCTCTCTCTCTCTCTCTCTCTCTCTCTCTCTCTCTCAATTAAAATTTCAAGGTGCTTTATTGGCATGACATGCACTGTGTTGCCAAAGCAAATGTTACAAAGAAAAACAATAAAAGAAAATCAACACTACAACCTGTTAACAAATATACACACGTTAAACAGGCAATACATACAACATAAACAACAAAATACACATACTGTTATATGTATGCCATGTGATATACAATATGTAAATAATAATTAACTGCAGATATTGACAGGCATTGCACTTCTGTGTCAATGACAGATTGCTACAAAAACAAAATTTTGAAATTTTTACAGGTCACAGCTCTCAGGCTGTGGCAAGAAGCTACATAATCTGCAGCCAAAATTGCAGAATACTTCTCCTCTCTGGGGAGTATATGCATTTGTTTGGTTTCATGGGGTCTGAAAATTTTGGATAAAGTTTAGTAAATTTTGGGAAGAAATGATCTGTAATTTGTTTATATTTTTCACATTTAGTGAGGAAATGCAGTTCTGTCTCAACCTGCTGTTGGTTGCCATTCGAGACCCAAATAACCGCTACCGATGTCGGCTGGCATCTATAGTCAGGCGACGCTCGCTGAGTCTGTACTTTGTCAATGTTTTTCTTGATTTGCAATTTTTCACTGTAGTCAGATTATCTGCCACAGTGTATTCTCACCCACCCCCCCCCCCCCAATCCAAAATGCGCCCCCACACACCACCACCTGGAACCCCTAAATCATGTCTGTAGATTCCCTTTCTCCACGCCCGCATTTCCCCCCACCAGCAACAAATAAATCACTCCTAGTTTAGGAGGCAGTTTTTTTTCCTTTATGTAATTGTTGTCTTTTTAACCTTGCACCATTGTTTTTTTTCTGTGCTCATCATGCTTAAATTCAAGTTATGTTCTGTGAGGTTGGTTTTTAAAGTCATATAAAAAATTATAACCCTGCACAGCTCAGGCTTTAATGACTACAGACATAAAATTATACACACAAAGTCAAGAGTATCCTCTAGCTGAGAGAAATACACAAGACTTGTTCACATAGAGAGCTCAAGACATGTACTAGTCTTGAATAGTCACAAGAATGGCCAATGGAATGTAATGTAATGGACAATGAAATAGAATGCAGTGGACTGAATGGAATAGAATATAATGGCTAATAGAATGGAATGGTTAATGGAATGGAATCTATTAGCATAGAATAGAATAACTTTAATTTTCACGTTAGGGAACTTCAATGAATAAGTTCAATGAATAATTCACCAGATTCTCCCCCATATTATTTTTTAAAAATTATTTCAGTTCACTCTGAAATGCAGTCTCTGACTTGTGCCTTGGGCTGGATGAACTCCAGATTTTCGGCTAGACGAGAATGTTCAGTTTCATAAGCAAAGCACATGGCACAAGGGGTGCAATGTGCTATTCACTGGCTGTACAGGTTACTCAGCGGTTAATGAATGGATTCCATTTCAAAGGCAAATTTAGAACATTTCTGATTAAGCCTGAAAACTCCTGTGACTCACCTGCCCACCAGCCGCAGTGGGCGGGGCCCATACTTGTCCATCAGGATGCCGAGGGGGAGGGTGGCGGCACTGAGCAGGAAGGAGCCTATGGTAAAGCCCAGATTTAGCATCTCCTCCTGCTCCACGCAGCTTGGCCAATAACCACTCTCCCACACAGTGAGGTTACTGTCAGCTGTCCCATTCTCTATGGGGAGGGAGCGGAGGGGAAGAAGGGGTGAGAGGAGGATGAGGAGGGAGATAGAGGGACAGAAAAGAGGGAGCAAGAGTGAGGGAGAGAGAGTGAGGGAATGAGAGATGTATATTTATGCAAGACCCAGTCCACTTGGGTTTGTATCAGATTTTGGGTTCATGTAGGGTCCCAAGATTGGGGACAGGTTACCTGTGCACAGGTAAGAGTAGAACCCCTCGTGCTTCAGCATGATGAGCAGCGAGCCCCAGCCTAGCAGCACCGCCGAGAACAGCAGGTTCTCCAGCACCGCTGAACCCGCCATCCACCAGCGCCTCCTATAGGCCTGGGACCGGGACGGTGCCATCACTTTCATACTGGTGGAGGAGGATAGAAGGTTATAACACTCTCACATTTATGGAGAAATACTGTCAGGGCCCTGGCATTATAGGCATGTTTGGGCGGCAGTGTAGTATAATGGTTAAGGAACTGGCCTTGTAACTGAAAGGTTGCAGGTTCGATTCCCAGGTAGGACACTGTCGTTGTACCCTTGAGCAAGGTACTTAACCTGAATCGCTTCAGTATACATCCAGCTGTATAAATGGATAATATGTAAAAAATGATAAAACATTGTGTAAGTAGCTCTGGATAAGAGCGTCTGCAAAATGCCTGTAATGTAATGTAAATGTAATATAATGTTTATAAAATGACCTGAGATCAATGCAAATTTATCATAGGAAATTAGGAGGACTGATTTGCAGGATTAAGAATGAGCTAAAAAGGAAGCTCTCTTTGGCAGCAAATTGAGAAAATTAAAGAAAATGTGTCCAAAGCATTTTGTGCGGCAAGAAGCAACATTCATACCAACTTCCCAATAATACTGTAAAATATCTGACTCTGTCCTTCTGCCAACTACACTGCAGTAAGAGGCAATCAAGCACATTTGTGTGGGAACACATAAGAACTTTGGCACATAGGACAAATACCCAAAATAAACTTCTGTGTATACTTTAGTGAAAGTATTTGTCAAGAACAGAGTTGTTAATAGTTGTCCGTCCCCCATCCCCCCCTCTGGGACAGTAGGGTGTAAAACAGTCACTGGCTCTCCTGTAGTACTGTGTGGACTGTAGGGTGTAAAATAGCCACATGCTCTCATGTAGTACTGTGTCGACTATAGGGTGTAAATACTCGCTGACTGTCCTGTACTATGTGTACTGTAGGATGTAAATAGTCACTGGATCTCCTGTTCTACGGTGTGGACTGTAGGCTTTAAAATAGTCACTGGCTCTCCTGCAGTACTGTGTGGACTGTAGGGTGTAAAATAGTCACTGGCTCTCCTGTAGTACTGTGTGGGCTGTATGGTGTAAAATAGTCACTGGCTGTCCTGTAGTACTGTGTGTGCTGTAGTGTGTAAAATAGTCACTGGCTCTCCTGTAGTACTGTGTGGGCTGTAGGGTGTAAAATAGTCACTGACTCTCCTGTAGTATTGTGTGGCCTATACAATAGTCACTGTTTCAGAGGTAAGTGTGTTGGGAAACTCAATTATTCCTAATTAAAGAGAAAAAGAAACTGAGGGAAAAAGGATGCTAAAAAAAGAAACATAAAACAAATGAGAAAACTGCGTGACACATTGCAACCTTGAAAGGACAGTCTGACATCTAAATGTGATAGCAACGTGCTGAGGTCAACAGGACCCATCACAATACACGTGGAGAAAAGGCAGTTTCCAAGAAAAACAACCAAATATTCTCTGAATTTCTTTTGTCTTGCTGTTGTTGTGATAGGTGAAGTTTTTTTTGCTTGTCAAAAGATTCTTATCACTTGGTTTTCATCAGGTGGAGTGTGGTGTAGGGTTCACCATCTTTGTTTTGTTTGCATGTCCCATCATTTTAAAATGTGTGGTGAAATACAAGTTAAAAAATCCACTGGGAACATCTCATCTTGCCAGACAAGGATAGATTTCACGTTCACATAAGCAAATCATTCTCCTGAAAGCAGAGCACAGCCATGTGGTAGACAGAGTGATCGGCTTTATATTTGCACTTTAAGTGAATAACGTACTGTTCCTTTTTTGGGTGCCCAGATGTGATGCTTCTGTTTGTGGTCATAGCATTTGTTTAGATTATTTACCCCAGAACAAGCGTCTGATCATTCACTACTCACGGGAGGGCTGGCAGTCACCGATACACTGTTTAGACTATACATGACACCTACTGGATATTTTAGCAGGAACGGCTCCAATAACGCGGTCCAACAATGATTAGCCTACTTTAACCATGGGGGAGTTAATGTATAACGCCAAACCTGAAAAAAACTGGAGAAAGAATGGCTGCTTCTCGGTGCTGAGCTCAGTTATTCCTAGGCTGAATGAAAGTTTTGATTGAATCAAAAAAAGGGTATATACAGTTGAAGTCGGACGTTTACATACAATTAGGTTGAAGTCATTAAAACTAATTTTTAACCACTTCACAGATTTCATGTTAGCAAGTCAGCTAGGACATCTACTTTGTGCATGACACAAGTAATTTTTCCAACAATTGTTTACAGACAGATTATTTCACTTTTAATTCACTATATCACAATTCCAGTGGGTCAGAGGTGCCTTTAAACAGCTTGGAATTCCAGAAAATGATGTCATGGCTTTAGAAACTTCTGATAGGCTAATTGACATTATTTGAGTCAATTGGAGGTGTACCAGTGGATGTATTTTAAGGCCTACCTTCAAACTCAGTGCCTCTTTGCTTGACATCATGGGAAAATCAAAAGAAATCAGCAAAGACCTCAGAAAGAAAATAAATTGTGGACCTCCACAAGTCTGGTTCATCCTTGGGAGCAATTTCCAAACGCCTGAAGGTACCACGTTCGTCTGTACAAACAATAGTACAAACGCAAATATAAACACCATGGGACCACGCAGCAGTCATACCGCTCAGGAAGGAGACACATTCTGTCTCCTAGAGAACATGCTTTGGTGCGAAAAGTGCAAATCAATACCAGAACAACAGCAAAGGACCTTGTGAAGATGCTGGAGGGAACAGGTACAAAAGTATCTATATCCACAGTAAAACAAGTCATATATCGACATAACCTGAAAGGCTGCTCAGCAAGGGAAGAAGCCACTACTCCAAAACCACCATAAAAAAAAGCCAGACTACAGTTTGCAACTGCACATGGGGACAAAGATCTTACTTTTTGGATAAATGTCCTCTGGTCTGATGAAACAAAAATTGAACTGTTTGGCCATAATGACCGTCATTATGTTTGGAGGAAAAAGGGTGAGGCTTGCAAGCCGAAGAACACCATCCCAACCATGAAGCACGGCGGTGGCAGCATCATGTTGTGGGGGTGCTTTGCTGCAGGAGGGACAGGTGCACTTCATAAAATAGATGGCATCATGAGGAATTATGTGGATATATTGAAGCAACATCTCAAGACATCAGCCAGGAAGTTAAAGCTTGGTCGCAAATGGCTCTTCCAAATGGAAAATGACCCAAAGCATACTTCCAACGTTGTGGAAAAATGGCTTAAGGACAACAAAGTCAAGGTATTGGAGTGGCCATCACAAAGTCCTGACCTCAATCCAATCGAAAATGTGTGGGCAGAACTGAAAAAGCATGTGCAGCAACTTATTGTGAGAAGCTTGTGGAAGGCTACCCAAAACATTTGACCCAAGTTAAACAATTTAAAGGCAATGCTACCAAATACTAACAGTGTATGTAAACTTCTGACCCACTGGGAATGTGATGAAATAAATAAAAGCTGAAATAAATCATTCTCTCTACTATTATTCTGACATTTCACATTCTTAAAATAAAGTTGTGATCCTAACTGACCTAAGACAGGGAATGTTTACTCGGATTAAATCTCAGGAAAATGGATTAAATGTCAGTTTAAATGGATTTGGCTAAGGTGTATGTAAACTTTCGACTTCAACTATACAGTTGAAGTCGGACATTTACATACACTTAGGTTGAAGTCATTAAAACTCATTTTTAACCACTCCATAGATTTCATGTTACCAAACTATAGTGTTGGCAAGTCAGTTGGGACATCTACTTTGTGCATGACACAAGTAATTTTTCCAACAATTGTTTACAGATTATTTCACTTTTAATTCACTATATCACAATTCCAGTGGGTCAGAAGTTTACATACACTAAGTTGACTGTGCCTTTAAATTTTTAATATTTGGTCGCATATCCTTTGGCTGTAAATTACACTGGAACGGTATGGAAACACATGGTTGGCTAAATGGCTCTAAGTCACCAAGGGTCTGACATATCAAACAAGTCTTAAATCATCACTCTGCTGCCAGAAATACAGTAGATATGGATGGATCACTGCAAGGGTTATTTCTCCTGACTCATTTTCCTATAGAACACTATGGGGGAAAAAGTCAGGAGAAGAAACCCTTGCAGTGATCCATCCACATCTACTCTATATCTGGCCGCAGAGTGATGGTTTGGGGCTCGTTTGATACCTTAGACCCTGGATGACTTACAGCCATTTAGCTAGTCATGTGTTCCATACTGTACCAGTGTAATTTACAGCTGAATCTAGTCCCACCCCTCAACTCCCATAGAGATCCATTCAAATGCAGAGACGTTATAATATCGCTTGTAAGAGTACCAGAAAATAAGATATCAAGAGTCTTTTGATGTTGTTGGGTCACAGACATCAGGAAATAACAGCATACAAAGGATATATGACCAAATATCAAATATGATACTTTAAAAATACGTATGATCCAAGGGTTCACATACTTTTTCCAACAAAGTATTTAATGTTGGATAATTTTGCTCAATAAATAAATTATAAAAGAATAATGTTTTTTGTGTTTTTTGTTGAGCTGGTTTCACTTTATCAAATTTTAGATCAAATTTATGCAGATCTACAGAAAATTCTAAAGGGTTCACAAACTTTTGAGCAGCACTGTATGTATAGAATGGGCTATCACTCCAGTAGCACATATGTGATGCAAAATGTGTGTTGCTCAACTTTTCTACAAACCTGAGAAGGTGTGCAAAATAATATTGGCTGCTGTGTTCTGTACAACATGGCCATGAAAAACACCTGTTACGTTTCTGCCATGTTCATGCCACGTTTCATGTTTAGTTATTGTCACAGTTTATTTTTCTGTTCTTGTCATGCTTGTGTTCTGTTTATGTTACGATGCAGTTTATTTAGCATACATATTTCCGTGTTTTTCTGCAGCCTTGCATTCATGCTGTTTTCCCTCTCTCTCTTGCTGTCACTCAGCCTTCCCTAATTGTTTCATTTTCCCGTGTCTATTTACTAATCTACTAACATTAGATCAGGATTGGGTAATACTAACTCTCTAACCATGTGTTCATGTTTACCTTACGTTTCTTGTGCATGTCATTTACTAATTTACTAACGCTAGGTCAGGATAGGTTTATTACTAACGATTACTAATTATCTTGTTACCTCGTCAGCTTTCCACACCTGATTCCCCTTCGCATGCTGCTCTCAAGCTAAGTGTCTGCACCTGTCTACACCTGCATATAAGCTCAGTGTTCATGTCTTGTCTTTGCGAAATTGTTGCCTGTTAGTTTACTACTGTCACTTTTGAGCGTTATCCATTGTCTGACTTTTGTTATTGATCCAAGCCTGTTTACTGACCATTGTTACTGCCTGCCTACCGTTTCTACTGCCTGTTTTTGACCACGAGTTTTGCCTGCTGTCTGTTTGTACCTCTGCCCCGCGGATAGGACTTCGGTCTGACTCCTGCAACGTCCCACGACCTACGAACTCTGCTTACCCCTGAATTGTACTTCTGCTCCGCTGACAGCTACTCTGGTTTCTGAACTTGTGCATGGTGTACCGATTCCGAGACTGCCTTCTCCCTCGGTACTATACTTTGGTTTTTTGGCTGGATTTTCTGTGGATGAACTTTGCTTGTGTGACTACGATTTTTGGATTTCCCCATAATAAAGCCCTTGCGGGCATTTATTATTACGTCCGTGTTCTGAGTCGTGCATTACGGGTCCAACCCGCACACATCCGTCTCAGAACAATTTCGCCACGATGGACCCTGCTGACTCAACCGCCATGTTCCACGCTCTGCAACAACAAGGCCTCATCGTGCAGCAGCACGCCCAGGGGATTTCCGATCTCCGGGAGGAGATTAAAGAGTTGTGCGCGGAGATGAGGAGACTGGCCATTGCTGTTCAACCACGCACTCCAGAGCAACCTGCTAAGCCGCCGGCTATCCCACCCTCCCACCCCATGGGAACCTGGCAATTCCGGGAGCCACAACAGCCCCCCCCGGAGAGGTTCGGTGGTGAGCCGGAGAGATGCAAGGCGTTTCTGTTACAGTGTGACTTTGTCTTCCGACAACAGCCATTGACATATCCGACTGACGAGCGATGGATTGGCTACGTGATGGGGTTACTCAAGGGGAGAGCTTTGGACTGGGCTACTGCGGTGTGGTCCGGAGGTTCATTTCCTCTCAGCTACATGGTCTTTGCGGAGGAGATCCGCAAAGTGTTCCAGCATGCCTCCAGTGACCAAGAGCCCTCACAGCAACTCATTGCCCTCCGCCAAGGCCTTAAAAGTGCCGCGGACCACTCTATTGACTTTCGGACAATCGCTGCGGCTACCCACTGGAATGACTCGGCCCTTGCGGACTTGTTCCGGGCCAGTTTGAACGGGGTGCTCCAGGACGAGTTGGCCCATCAGGAACCCATCAGGGAGTTCGACGCCCTCGTCCGAGCCGCCATTCGCCTTGATAACCGCTACAGACTTCATCGGACGGAGAGACCGATTCCGCCCGGTCAGCCGTACCCCAGACGAGTACCTGCCTCACTGACGGAGGAGAACCAGGCTGGGGTAGTCGAACCTATGGATCTTTCCCGTGCCGGAGTCAAGATCTCGCCCGAGGAACGGAGACGTCGGAGGGAGACCGGGGCATGTTTCTACTGCGGGAAGCTGGGGCATTCTCAAACACAGTGCACCGCCCGGTCCAGGAAATCCGAGTCATCCATAGTAGTGAGGTCTTCAACCCACCAGGAGAAGATCTCCAAGAGCGATACTCGCCCTACCCTCATTGCCACAATCATGCTACCTGAGAAGGAGGTTCAAGTGAGCGTGCGCATAGACTCTGGAGCGGACGCTAACCTTATGGACGAAGTTATGGTCAGAGATCTGGACATTCCCACCCTTCCACTGCCCCACACCGTGAATGCTCGGTCATTGGACGGCAAGATATTCTACAAGATGACCCACGTCACGGAACCCGTTCAACTTATCATTTCTGGCAACCATCATGAGTTCATCCAGTTTCACATCATCCGTTCCCCCAACGACCCACTCATTCTGGGACTACCCTGGCTTCAAGAACACAACCCCGTCATTGACTGGAAATCCCACCACATTCAAGCCTGGAGCCGTCAGTGTCACCAAGCCTGTCTTCGGTCCGCACCTGCACCTGCCGGGGGCGCACCTACCCCACCTCAAGACACCAAGCTGTCTCTTGAAAACGTGCCAGCCCCCTATCACGACCTGGGCATCGTTTTCGCCAAGACGCAAGCACAGACACTTCCTCCTCACAGACCCTATGATTGCGCGATCGAGCTGCTACCCGGTTCCACTCTTCCCTCAAGCCGACTTTACAATGTCTCCAAACCTGAAAGGGAAGCCATGGAGAAATATATTCGGGATTGCCTAGCCAACGGTCTGATTCGCCCCTCTTCATCACCTGTGGGCGCTGGATTTTTCTTCGTCCAGAAAAAAGACGGCTCGCTGCGTCCTTGTATTGACTTCAGAGAATTGAACAATATCACGGTCAAGAACAAGTACCCATTACCCCTGATTGATTCCGCGTTTCACCCTCTATATGAAGCCACCATATTCTCCAAGCTGGACCTACGCAACGCCTACCACTTGGTGCGCATTCGTGAGGGGGACGAATGGAAGACCGCCTTCAACACCTCGTTAGGACACTTTGAGTACCTAGTCATGCCTTTCGGCCTTACTAACGCCCCCGCCGTCTTTCAGGCGCTAGTTAATGACGTCCTACGGGACCTATTGGGCCGCTACGTATTTGTGTATCTGGACGATATTTTGATTTACTCCACCAACATCAAGGAACACGAGGGTCACGTCATGCAGGTTCTCCAACGACTTCTGGAGAACAGACTCTATGTTAAGGCTGAGAAGTGTGTGTTCCACACCGACACGGTCGAGTTCCTGGGCTTTATCTTGGAGAGGGGACAAATCAGGGCGGATCCCAAGAAGATCCAGGCGGTCACAGACTGGCCCACGCCTGCCACTCGGAAACATCTGCAACGTTTCTTGGGATTCGCAAACTTTTACCGGAGATTCATCCGGAGCTACAGCCAGGTCGTCGCCCCTCTCACCAAGCTCACGTCTACTGCCATGCCGTTCCGCTGGAACCCTGAGGCTGAAAATGCCTTAAAAAAGATCAAGAAACTGTTCACCTCCGCTCCAATTCTGGTGCACCCCGACCCCACTCGTCAGTTTGTCGTGGAGACTGATGCGTCCGACACCGGAGTAGGGGCCGTGCTCTCTCAGGTTTCCCCCACTGACAACCTTCTACACCCCTGTGCATTCTTCTCCCGTAAGCTGTCTCCAGCAGAGAGGAATTATGACGTGGGAAACCGTGAGCTACTCGCTGTCAAACTAGCACTGGAGGAGTGGAGGCATTGGTTGGAGGGCGCCGAGAAACCATTTGTGGTCTGGACCGACCATAAGAATCTGGCGTACCTACAGACAGCCAAGAGGTTGAACTCCCGCCAAGCCAGATGGGCCCTGTACTTTGGTCGGTTCAATTTTTCTCTGACCTACCGCCCTGGTTCCAAGAATGTCAAGCCAGATGCTTTGTCCCGACAGTTCATGGCCAGTTCCGAGCGAGAGGCGCCGGAGAACATCCTCCCTGGGTCCTGCACCGTTGCTTCGGTGTCCTGGAGGATTGAGGCCATTATCAAGAAAGCGCTACGTGATGAGCCCGATCCCAGGTCCAATCCCGGTATACGCCTTTACGTTCCCTTCGCCGCCCGGACACATGTCCTCCAATGGGCTCACTCCTCCCTCATGTCCTGCCATCCCGGCTTTACCCGGACCCTGGCTGTTCTCAAGAGAAGGTTCTGGTGGAACTCCATGATCCCTGACACCAGGCGTTTCGTCAAGGCCTGTACCACCTGTGCCAGGAGCAAGGCCTCTCACCAGGCCCCAGCTGGTCTGCTCCAACCTCTGCCAGTGCCCAGTCGCCCTTGGAGCCACATCGGGGTGGATTTCGTGACCGGACTTCCCCCTTCTGAGGGCAACACCACCATCCTGACTGTGGTCGACAGGTTCAGTAAGGCGGCGCACTTCATCCCCCTGCCTGGATTGCCCACTGCCCAAGAAACCGCGGATCTACTGGTCAAAGAAGTGTTCCGGATCCATGGCATTCCCGCAGACATTGTCTCGGACCGTGGCCCCCAGTTCATCTCCCAGGTCTGGAAGGCATTCTGTTCGGCTCTCGGAGCCACCTCCAGCCTCACGTCAGGTTACCACCCCCAGTCTAACGGTCAAACCGAAAGGGCCAACCAAGACCTCGGAGCTGCGTTACGTTGTGTGTCGGCCAAGAATCCCACTTCATGGAGCAAGATGCTCACCTGGGTCGAGTATGCACACAACGCCCTGCCCTGCGCCGCTACTGGAAAGTCCCCATTCGAAGTTTCCCTCGGTTACCTACCCCCACTGTTCCCCGATCAAGAGGCCGAGATTGCTGTTCCCTCCCTTGCCACCCACATGCACCGCTGCCTCAAGATCTGGAGAGACGCCCGGGCCGCGCTATTGAGCACGGCTGAACGGAATCGTAGAGTCGCTGATCGCCACCGCACTCCAGCCCCTGAGTACAAGCCTGGCGATTCAGTTTGGCTCTCCTCTAAAGACATTCCCCTACAATCCACTTCCCACAAACTGCAACCCCGTTTCATTGGTCCCTTTAAGATTCTGAGCATAATCAATCCCACCTCTGTCAAGCTGTCTTTGCCCCCTTCCCTTAAGATTCACCCCACGTTTCATGTTTCATGTATTAAACCCTATTCCACTGACCCCCTTTGCCCTCCTGATCCCCCACCCCCTCCTCCCCGTATCATAGATAACCACCCGGCCTTCACTGTTAAGAAGCTACTGGACATTCGCAAGCGAGGCCGGGGGTTCCAGTATCTGGTGGACTGGGAGGGGTATGGCCCTGAGGAGCGTTCCTGGATCGCTCCCAGTCTTGTTATTGACAAATCTTTGATAAGTGACTTTCACCGTGACCACCCTGATAAACTGTGTAGACCGTCAGGAGTCGGTCGTTAGGGGGGGGGGTCCTGTTACGTTTCTGCCATGTTCATGCCACGTTTCATGTTTAGTTATTGTCACAGTTTATTTTTCTGTTCTTGTCATGCTTGTGTTCTGTTTATGTTACGATGCAGTTTATTTAGCATACATATTTCCGTGTTTTTCTGCAGCCTTGCATTCATGCTGTTTTCCCTCTCTCTCTTGCTGTCACTCAGCCTTCCCTAATTGTTTCATTTTCCCGTGTCTATTTACTAATCTACTAACATTAGATCAGGATTGGGTAATACTAACTCTCTAACCATGTGTTCATGTTTACCTTACGTTTCTTGTGCATGTCATTTACTAATTTACTAACGCTAGGTCAGGATAGGTTTATTACTAACGATTACTAATTATCTTGTTACCTCGTCAGCTTTCCACACCTGATTCCCCTTCGCATGCTGCTCTCAAGCTAAGTGTCTGCACCTGTCTACACCTGCATATAAGCTCAGTGTTCATGTCTTGTCTTTGCGAAATTGTTGCCTGTTAGTTTACTACTGTCACTTTTGAGCGTTATCCATTGTCTGACTTTTGTTATTGATCCAAGCCTGTTTACTGACCATTGTTACTGCCTGCCTACCGTTTCTACTGCCTGTTTTTGACCACGAGTTTTGCCTGCTGTCTGTTTGTACCTCTGCCCCGCGGATAGGACTTCGGTCTGACTCCTGCAACGTCCCACGACCTACGAACTCTGCTTACCCCTGAATTGTACTTCTGCTCCGCTGACAGCTACTCTGGTTTCTGAACTTGTGCATGGTGTACCGATTCCGAGACTGCCTTCTCCCTCGGTACTATACTTTGGTTTTTTGGCTGGATTTTCTGTGGATGAACTTTGCTTGTGTGACTACGATTTTTGGATTTCCCCATAATAAAGCCCTTGCGGGCATTTATTATTACGTCCGTGTTCTGAGTCGTGCATTACGGGTCCAACCCGCACACATCCGTCTCAACACCCTTCCTATACCAGCCATCCCAATCCACCTGAACTAGGGATGCTGTCAGATGAACCACCACTCGAACTCGACAATGTAACCACAATTAAAACACACCAAAAAAACACATTTTACAGGCTTAGCCGTTTGACTGGTCCTGCTTTTCATGGGGCAGAGGGGGGTTATTATAAATTTCTTTTATAATGAAAAATACATATGAAGCTGCTCAGCTGAAGGCAGGTATTACACTGAAAACCATGCCATGGATGATAAATCCAGAGGTACATTGCCAGCGTCTTCAGATTCCAGTGTGGGCTGGATCCCCAGGTGTAGCTTCCAGATAGCTTCCATGTTTCTCAGATAAATAAAATTTATGTGTGGGCAGGGCCCCTTCCTAGAGCTGGCTTCCAAAATCTAGCCAGATTACCGTTACCACATGGGCTGGGTTTGCCTACGGTCAGATACAGAATGGGTTGGCTAAACCTGCATTCCTGTACACAGTGTTCTGCTGTGTCACATACAAACCCCCCAGGAAGGACGCTCACCTCGCCGATAAAAACAGTTTTCCAAATCCATTGTCCTCCATTCGCTCATTTTTAAAGTGGTATCTTGCTCCTCTGACCAAGCCCCCTTGTGAAGTTAAATTCCTTTATCTGTGGATGCAACACTACCTGCTCTCCCTTTTTAATTTAAAAAACTATTTGTATTTTATGTCTTCTGATACCTTTTTCCCTCAGGGATAATGGGATAATTACATCCACATTGCTGCCAAAATTCCAGCAACTTATTGTGAGAAGCTTGAGTTAGCTCAGTGAGCCTGACAGCTGCGGTCATTTTCAGGCCAGAGTTTAAGAGCAACAGGACTCGAGGAGGGTGTGGAGTGGACAGGTGTTCCACGGGACAGGTGTCGAGTGAGAGGCTAAAAGAGAAGAATTTAGCTTCTCGATTCACAGATGAAAAGAGCTTGTGCTTCCTGTCCCCTCTGGCGAAGGCTGTTCCTGAAGCAGGGAGAGTTCCTGCGTGGTATCACGCGGGTTAGCAGCGGTGCAGATCCTCTCCCGCCAATAGCCTCTGGCACTCACAGCTGAGCCCCCTCTCCCACACTACCCCCTGCTGTGTTTTATTTTTTCAAGAGACATGTTTAAACAGGTGAGCATATCACCTGGGGGCCATACATCTAGTCTGCCCCTCCAGCCTGGAACTGTGCAATCTGGGTCAGCCTGGCCCAAGTAATCCCCCCAAACATTCCACCCCACTCACTTTCATCTCTCACACTTGTACGAAATGAAACAAACCTCTGGGGGGGGCTAAGCTCCCCCAGCAGGGTTGCGGACTGGCTTCTTTGTCTGGGGGGGGGGGGGGTCACAGCATTTTTACCCATGAGCCCATGGCGCTTCATATTTTACAGGCTTAGCCATTTGACTGGTCCTGCTTTTCATGGGGCAGAGGGGGGTTATTATAAATTTCTTTTATAATGAAAAATACATATGAAGCTGCTCAGCTGAAGGCAGGTATTACAGACACTGAAAACCATGCCAGCGTGGGATGGATCCCCTTCCAGATAGCTTCCATGTTTCTCAGATAAATAAAATTTATGTGTGGGCAGGGCCCCTTCCTAGAGCTGGCTTCCGCAATCAAGCCAGATTACCGTTACCACATGGGCTGGGTTTGCCTACGGTCAGACACAGAATGGGTTGGCTAAACCTGCATTCCTGTACACAGTGTTCTGCTGTGTCACATACAAACCCCCCAGGAACGACGCTCACCTCGCCGATAAAAACAGTTTTCCAAATCCATTGTCCTCCATTTGCTCATTTTTTACTGCAGCATGGGGCACTTCCAGTGTGTCCTTCAGCAAGACGCATAACCTGAACTCTCATAATTTGCAGGTTTTATACACTGCCTGGCCAAAAAAAAAAGTCGCACACTCTAATATTTCGTTGGACCGCCTTTAGCTTTGATTACGGTGCGCATTCATTGTGGCACTGTTTGAACAACCTTATGCAACATTTATTTCCGTCCAGAGTTGCATCAATTCTTGGCCGAGATCTTGTATTGACGAATTCTTCTCCAGCACATCTCAAAGACTTTCAATGGGGTTCAGGTCAGGACTTTGGTGGCCAATTCATGTGTGAAAATGATTCCTCATGCTCCCTGAAACACTCTTTCACAATTTGAGCCCAATGAATCTTGGCATTGTCATCCTGGAATATGCCCATTGATGGGTTAACCTGGTCATTCAGTACATTCAGGTACTCAGCTGACTTCATTTTATTGCTGCATAACGTTGCTGAGCCTAGACCTGACCAATTGAAGCTACCCCAGATCATAACACTGCCTCCAGAGGCTTGTACAGTGGGCACTATGCATGACGGGTGCAACGGTGACTTGTTTTTTTGGCCAGGCAGTGTATGAGCTTTCTTTGTCCAAGTACACTGCATTGTGTTTCGAGCAAATGGAACATTTAGAGTTGAGTTGGACTGAATGGTTCGATGAAAGAATAAAGAATACAAGCACACCAGCAAATGCTCCCTTGTGGCTTATTCAGGATGCAACATTTCCACCAAAGATGTCTTTGTCAGGTCTTGCTGGTCAAAATAAACCACAAGGGAGCATTTGCTGCTGTGCAGGTATTCTTTATTCTTTCCTTTCTCATTATTTTTCCCTGCACCTGGCAAAGTCAGTTGGTTGTGGGTATACTACGTTCTTCTCATTGCACTGAATGGGTATCAAAAACATTTGCATCGATAAAATGATTAAGCTATAAACGTCACCTTACATGGGGAGAGGAACCATGACCAATATGTCTTCATTGTAACACGCGGGGTTGGAGGGGTGGGGGGGAGCACGTGGGTCTAAAATCACAGCCGTTTAAAAACAGCCTCTCACTGTATGGACTGAGGAGGCCAACAGCAGGAAATCCATTCGAGGCTTAGCCGCAGAAACCGTAACACAAGTGTGTGTGTAATGGCATTAGACACAGTTCAGCAGAGCCTATTCTGAGCTCAATGGTGTGGGTTTAAGCAGATTTATTTTGTACCATACCCCCCTGTTGGCACATCGAACACTTTTGCAATTACAATCTAAATAGCCTTCATCCTTACTTACGTGCCACATATTGTATGGCTTACTTAAAGACTTTACCGTACATGTTAGAGCTCAGAGGTAATCTTGCATCCGTGAAAGCCACCATAATTTACATATTTGTAACACGTGAGGGAATATTCAAAATGGTACTCACAAAGTATTACATTTCACGTGAGAATCACGGTGCAGAAAAAACAGCACCTCCACAGACACAGAAACTGCTGTCTGCAAAGCTGTGCGGCATCTGCTTTCCTTTAATTCACTTACGCCCCTGAAACTTGACCCGAGACCCAGTGTTCTGTAAAACGCCACTCCCTTGATGTTGTCTGTTGAAGATGACTGCACTTCCTTTTAAAATTCCTTGAAGTTATGGCCCATTTTGTGCCCTGAAAGGGAGCCCAACCAATCGGCCGCCTGCGGTGACACGTGCCGTCTGTTTTAGTGCAAACACGTGGATGTTTGTGTACAGTGCTGCTGCTGTCTTCTGCTCTTTCTCTCTCGCGCCACTTTTCCCGTCAGTTTTCTACCAGTACTCCCTGTGTTTTGGGTGTGTGTGTGAGAGAGATAGCGAGAGACTGACTTTTACGTCCACTTTACTGATATATTGTGATGAGTTTTTTTGCTTAACAAATAACTGAGACACTAAAACAGGCACAAAAAAACAACTAGTGGCTGAGGAAAACTGATAACTGCAGGGTGAATGCGTGCCAAAGGGAGGACTGCAGGAGACTGGAGCTGGTATACTGTACTGAGATAAACCCTCTACAACTCCTCTGTACAGGCAAGTGATGCATAATCACACTCCTGCGCATTTACATGCATGTCATTCCTGTCATCTTTATTAAATAAAGTTACAGTCCGTTCACCCGGGACTGAGTTACTGAACAGCTTTGAGGGGTTCAGAGCATGTCCCCCACTCCCTCAGCCCCTATAATCTTTTAAGAAAAGCAAGAAGTGCAAAACAGTCAAACACTATTTCTACAATGAATGGAATTAACATAAAATGTGCATTAGTCGTACACCTAATTAATCAAATATTAAAAGTACTGAGCAGGATGGCTATTACTATTATTTACATGGTTTTATCCTGTAAGAGCTGGTCCGTAAATTTTAACAATTAATTTGCACACTAAGTAAAATGTTCAGTGTTACATTAACTCTCAGTGTAGGCTACATGTGATCGCTTTTGGACTAAATATAATCTCTGTTAGAGTTGAATTAACGCTGGACATTTTACTGTGTACATGTAAACGCTGTAGTCGCTGATACTTTAGAGCACAATAATTGCTGCAGTAACATAACTTTAAAGCTGTTTAAAGCCTGACCTTGACAACGAGCCTATTTCCATCCAAAACGAGGGGGTAGACAAGGCGTGGGAATATCAACACACAAAAAGCAACTTTTTGATTTTCGTTTTTTAAAGCGCGGCTTGTTGTTTTTTTTTATAAAACAAAACGGGGCCTACTTAAAGACAAATATTGCTTACTATAATTCTGACTTTTCATAATCTGCGCTATTTAGCCTATAAATCATGGACATTGCTTACAAAAAAAAACGATATTCTGGCTGTTTTGTTGGTTGATATAACGTTAACAGCTATTACAGTTTTTTACGATTGCTTTGACTCATTTTGCACAGCAGAATTTCAATGTACAAAACTCAAAATGCAAAGTGCCAAACTTTGACTTTCAAAATTCATACTCTAAGACAGTGGTCTTCAACCCTGGTCCTGGGGACCCCCTGTGTGTGCTGGTTTTCGTTCCAACCACAATTGCATTACTTGAATTTTAACAAGCTGTTATTTTTTCTTAATTAGGTGTTTTAATTGTATGGAGAGAACACTTTAAACTCTTTACTCTCTTAAGCCACGTTATGTTAGCAATAGCTATGCATGCTTTGAAGAAAAAAAAATCCCATGTTCATTATGCTCATTGTGTTATATTGCAAACAATTACAAAGAAGAGGTAAGAACTCAGGTGAATAGGCTCCTAATTAGGTAATTGAACACAAGTTTAAGTTCCTTCATAATTTTTTCCTTAAACTTGTTAACACAATGCAGGTTTGGCTCGTTATCATTTGCTTTGTCTTTGAATTCTTCATTATTTACCAAACGGTTAGTTTTAGTGGCCATGTGTCCACAATTTCACCAATTATGAGCCAATTGATTCACCTCAGTCTTTAATTTGATGTTAAAACATTTTTTACCTCCTTTTAATTGTTTACAATACAGCACAATGTGAATATTGGACTTTTATTCTTCATGGCATGCATAGCTATTACTAACATAATGTGGCTTAAGAATGTAAATAATCCCTCTAAACATTAAAAACACCTAATTAAGAAAAATTAACAGCTTGTTAAAATTCAAGTATTGCAATTGTGGTTGGAACGAAAACCAGCATACACAGGGGGTCCCCAGGACCAGGGTTGAAGACCACTGCTCTAAGACACCACATCCTGTGCTGACATACAAAGTGTAAAACTGTTAGTGCAAAGTGCTAAACTGACTTGCAGAATTCTTACTCTAAGACACCACATCCTATGCTGACACACAAAGTGTGAAACTGTTAATACAAAGTGCCAAACTCAAACTCTTTCTTGGTAACAAGTATTTTGTGTTTGACCACATTATTTGATAATGGCCGTTGTATTTGAAAATGCACCAATAATTAAACTTCAACGATGAACATATCCACTGTTCTGACACTATGATAAACTTTAGCATGAAATACAATCTAATTTGGTTCAGTTGTTTCTATTGTGCATGCTATATATGATTTTGAGCCCAAGATTAGGAGTATAGCATTTTGCGTTATGACCAAAGAACACTTTATAACTCTTTTTTTATCAGAAGGATTTTGTGTTTGGCAGCATTATTTCATGAAGACTGTTGTATATTGAAAATGCAGCAATGATTTAACTTCATTGTTTGAAATATCTAATATTTTGGTGCTGTGATAAACTTTTGCATATAATATTATTCTCGGATTTGACACTGGTATTTTTATGTTGCATGCTATATTACATTTTGAACCCAAACTGAGCAGTATAGCACTCTGTGTTAAGAGTTTTGCACATTGAAACTCTGTTGTGCAAAATGAGTCAAAGCAATCGTAAAAAACTGTAACACTATTAATGTAGGCCTATTTTCTTGACCTTTAAAACATCACTCTGAAGTTAGGGATCCCAGAACGTAACAATCGCTAATAACAGCTTTGTCCATGGCCGTCCGGAGTCAGGTGAATCGTTTGGAACCACTAACGAAAAAACTCTGACCACGCAATTAATTGAGACATTTCATGGAAAAAGACCTCAACCGATTAGCTCGCTACACTAGCGAACGCTAACGACGATTTACATTATTCCCCACGTGGTTCGTTTATCAACAATGTAGTCCACTGTTTAGCCACTTCGTGTAACGACGAAGTCACAGAGAGAACGCACAACATGCACATGTGAGTCTAATAAACGGTGTCATCAGAGAAATAGAGTAAAAATTATTATAATAATAACCCCCCAAAAATTGTGGCACGCAAGCTAGTAGCGACCGAAAGCAGAATGCTCGTGCCACGTGTGACGTTCAGCGATTATTTCCTGTAGCCCGAACGTTTCCGTCAGTGATTAAACGTGCCGGCATGCTTACAGACGACAAAATAAAGGAAAACTTACTTCAGTCAGTATCTCACTCTGTCCGTTATTTTCCGCAACTCCTTTCTCTGCCCCTAAAAATCGTAGGCTACTCCGTTTTTATAAATATATAGACTGTGTAGGCTATATAAATTATATATATAGATATATTCCCCCGGGATTCAGTCTCTCTTCTTTTAGAAGTCGCCTTTGTTTCTTAAAACTTCTACGTTTTATTTCAACTAGTCACAGAAGGTTTGCTACATCAAAGAAGTCTAGTGTATGGAGCCTAGGCTACTGTAAACTACTTTCAAACATTCTCTTTCTCCTTTTCCCCTCCTCTCTCTCTCTCTTCTAAATTTGAACTGACACCCCACCCCCAAGCACACCTCTTTCTCTCTCCATCTCTCACGCAGCACTGCCAGTCAGTCAGTCAGTCAGATCAGTCAGTTTAGTGCGGGCACAGCAGGGATCTTAATTGTTCGGACGACAGCGCTCCCTGCTGCTAGCTCTTAGTACTAACATTTTATGTATAACGTTTTAAGCACGAGTACGATTTTGAAAGAGACTAAAGGTTTGTAGGTTAAAGTTGGAGAGCCAAACAGTAGGCTAATGGCCTCAATCGTCTCGAGCTGGAACGACTGGGAAACGTCCTTCGTTGGGCTTAGCCTACTAACCTCAACAAGAAAACTTGATTGCCTAATGAGGTTTACACTAAAGTTTGAACCCCCATACTTTAAATTACAGGCATATTTTTATTTTGCTCATATTTAGACAACAAACTTAACAAGGATAAAATGTATCTTTCTTGGAATGATATTGTAATTTTTAGACCTAGTTAATAGCCTATTCATGGAATATATCAGCTGTAGCCTACAAAATGTAATGTAATGTAATGGCAAAACATGGCAAAATTTGGGGAGGTTGAAAACCAGGCGGGCTGTGGCATTCTGGATGAGCTTCAGGGGCTGAAGAGAGTTCTGTGGAAGCTCGGCCAGGAGGAAGTTGCATTAGTCCAGTCGGGAGATGATGAGAGCTTGAACCAGGAGCTGGGCAGCATCCCTGGAGAGGAATGGTCTGATTTGGCAGATATTTAAAGTGCAAACCTACAGGATCGCATTATGGCAGCAATGTGGGCTGTGTAAGACAGTTGGCTGTCTCGAGTCGCATCAAGATTCCTGGTGGTCTGGGCAGACGTCACTGTGGTATTGCCAATGGAGATGGAGACTTCCTGCAGAGGGCAGGATCTGCCAGGAAAAAAGAGCAGCTTGGTCTTGTCAATGTTAAGCTTGAGCTGGTGGGCATACATCCAACTGGAGATGTCAGCTAGGTAAGCAGAGATGCGTGCCTCAACCTGAGTGTCAGAGGACGGGAAAGAGAACTTGAGTTGTGTGTCATCAGCATAGCAATGGTAGGAGAGGTTGTGGGAAATTATGGCAAAGTTAAGTGATCTTCTGTAAAGGGAGAAGAGGAGAGGGCACAGGCCTGAGCCCCGGGGAACCCCAGTAGAGAGGACCCATTGTGAAGACAACACCCCCTCCATGATACCTGATAGGTGTGGTCTGACAGGTAGGAGGTAAAACCATGAGTGCACAGGCCCAGAGATTCCCAGATCTGTCAGGGTTGCAATGAGTAGTTAGTGGTTAATGGTGTCAAAGGCAGCAGACAGGTCTAGGAGGCAGCAGACAGGTCTCAAAAAAGCCTGTTCAAGTACTTTAGAAAAAAAAGGAAGAAGTGATAGCGGTCTGTAGTTTTTGACATTGCACAGGCTAAAGGAAGGTTTCTTACAGTTTTTCTCAATTGCTTACACACATTTTTTGAAAGCATACCTCATTTTCTCAAAACTCTAAACACAAATCCAAAAACCACACACACAAAATGCAAAACCCTACATATCTCCTGCAAAATGCTACTTTGCCTTCAAAACAATGTTATGTCTCCTCAAAATGGTAGTTTGTGTTCAAATGACACACACAGACCATCATATGAGTAGACATTTCTAAGAACCATTGAACACTGATGTGCTGAATGGAAAACACTACTATGAATGGGAAAACACCAGCATGAAGGCCTTATCAGGAGCATTATGCCTTTTCATGTTCAGTGTTACTGTACGCTTACTCCTGTTGTAAAATATTACTGTATAATGTTTTTACTCAAATATAAAACAATACACAACTATACAGTAACAACAAAAATATTTCTTTATTTTTTCCAAAAGTGCTGTAGCCTATACATCACAGCAAACACAACTGGATGTGTAAATGATTTGCACAGATCAAACAATAGAAAATAGGCCAGTACAGTCAACAAAAAAAGAAAGAAAAATGTAAAATAAAAAAGGACAAAAAAACTAGGCTGCATCCTGTCTTCGGTTCCTGTCTGGCCACAGGACCTCATCGACATCACAGGCTATGTTCTCTCTGGCCAAGCAGCGGGGGAAGTATCGCCTAGTATGGCGAATCCAGCCCTGAAATGCCTCAGGAGCTATATCGCCACATGCCTCCTCCTTGTCCTCCTCTTCCTCCTTCTCGTCCTCCTCTTCCTCCTCCTCGTCCTCCTCTTCCTCCTCCTCATCCTCCTCTTACTCTCACTCCTCTGCCTCTCTGATCACCTCTCACTTCAATGTTGCCATCCATTGTTCTCCAAACCAGGAGCTCACCTGTGGCCCTTATATTGCTCAAGCTTTGATTGGAAATTGCACAACAGCCTTGGAAATGGAAGTTTTGCCATTTGAATGGCAGTGTGTTCTGTCTGAACACAAGGAGATTTGGCATTGATGAAGAGTGTGCAAAATAGAGAGTATTGTGTGTAGTGTTTTGAAGAAAGTGTGGTTTAGAATTGAAATCTGGGTCTAAAGCAGATAATTGTGTGTAGTGTTTTGAAGAAAGTGTGGTTTAGAATTGAAATCTGGGTCTACAGCAGGAAATGTGTTTATAGTTCAGCAGAATTGGTTTAGGGAGTTGGCACATGAGTTACAGGTTGTGGTCATTGTGTCATAAGTTCCAGTTTTTGTGTGTAAACAATTGAGAAAAAACTGTAAGAAGAACTGATTTGAAGGCAGTTGGAACACAGCCAGGTATCAGGAAGGAGTTAATGGTGGTAGTGAGGAAAGAGAGCAGGTTGGCAGCGATAGTCTGGAAGAAGGAGGAGGGAATTAGTTCGAAGGGCAGGTTGTAAGCCAATTCATGGAGACAAGTTTTTCTGTGGAAATAGGAGAGAAAGACATTATTTCACAAACTCAGTTTGGCAACATAGTTTTTGGTATTTGTGTAGAGAAAAAATAATTATTGCTCTTACAGTTTTTTACGATTGCTTTGACTCATTTTGCGCAACAGAGTTTCAATGTGCAAAACTCTCAACACAGAATGCTATACTGCTCATTTTGGGTTCAAAATGTAATATAGCATGCAAAATAAAAATACCAGTGTCAAATCCGAGAATATTATATGCAAAAGTTTATCACAGCACTAGAACATTAGATATTTCAAACAATGAAGTTAAATCATTGCTGCATTTTCAATATACAACAGTCATCATGAAATAATGCTGCCAAACACAAAATCCTTCTTATAAAAAAAGAGTTTGAAAGTGTTCTCTGGTCATAACGCAAAATGCTATACTCCTAATCTTGGGCTCAAAATCATATATAGCATGCACAATAGAAACAACTGTACCAAATTAGATTGTATTTCATGCTAAAGTTTATCATAGTGTCAGAACAGTGGATATGTTCATCGTTGAAGTTTAATTATTGGTGCATTTTCAAATACAATGGCCATTATCAAATAATGCGGTCAAACACAGAATACTTGTTACCAAAAAAGACTATGCAATGGTCCTTTCCTCATAAGTACTTGAAATTATGTACAACAATCATCCCCTGTGATAGACTGCAGTTTTGCGCTTGTGTTTTTATGAAAGACAAACAAAATATTAGATTAGATTATATGAAGTTTAATCATTAAAGAAAAATCATACAGTAATGCAGTACTGTAAACTCAACTGTATTGTACAGTAAAAACAAAAACAACAGTAAAAGCAAAAACAGTTACAGTAACAACAAACTTTACTGTGAAGTTAAAAAAAAACAGCTTCTCGGTGCTTAAGCAGCATTTTGTCTCTCCGCTGCATTTGGCCACAGAATTTTGTCGACGTCGCATCTGATGTCTTCGTTGGCAAGACAGCGCTGGTAAAATATTTAGAGTGCCTTATGCACCCCTGACACTGCTGGGCTGTAATGTCATCGCATGCCTCATCCATGGCCTGAAGGAGCATTTCCTGCTCATATGGACACCTACTGTATACCTTCCACCTCCAGGCCGAGAAAAACTCCTCGATGGGGTTCAGAAAGGGGGAGTAAGGTGGAAGGAATTCTGGATGGGCTGTAAACCAGTCTTGCACAGCCAACGCACAATGGAAGTTTACATTGTCCCAGACAATGATGAACACCATCTGAGCATTTGGCTGTACGAGACGGTTGTATAGCCCATCCAGAAAATGTATGAGGCACACGGAGTTGTATGCCCCCAGCAGAGGGGTCAGGCTGACCAATCAGGGATGGATGTGTGTGGGCCTGCCCAATGGTCTCAGGGGCCGGGTCTAGGCAAACTAGGCATGTATGTACAGTACCTATTGCCTATATATTGTATATTTACTGTACATGGTCCACGACCATGACCACGATCATGACCACGACCACAACCACGACCCTGTCCATGATCTTGTCCTTCGTTACCAACCTCAACCTCACTGACCTGCTCCATGTTGTCAGAAACTGCCATTCAGGTTTCTAAGCAGCCTTTTATGTAGTGGTGAAGAGATTATCAATTGTGTTGCAATGCTACTCACCTGGGCAAGGTTGTTTGAAGTATTGAGACATGACTACAAAGACCTGTTGAATTGATTTAGTGATCTGCATTTGTAGTAATAAGCATTTGAACTTTGTTGTAATATTAGGTGGCTGTATTCTGAGAATGGAGCATATGATTTAGAGTTTGGCACTTTGTATTAACAATTTTGCACTTTGTATGTCAGATGTAGTGTCTTAAGGTAAGAATTCTGCAAGTCAGTTTTGCGTTAACAGTTTTACACTTTGTATGTCATCATAGGATGTAGTGTCTTAAGGTAAGAATTCTGCAAGTCAGTTTAGCACTTTGCGTTAACAGTTTTACACTTTGTATGTCAGCATAGAATGTAGTGTCTTAGAGTATGAATTTTGAAAGTCAGTTTGGCACTTTGCATTTTGAGTTTTGTACATTGAAATTCTGCTGTGCAAAATGAGTCAAAGCAATCGTAAAAAACTGTAATAGCCAAATTTAAGGACAAATATAAATAGAATCACAGCGTACATGTTCATTATGCAGATTTCCATGTTTTGTGAAGGAGAAATAATGCATAATGGGCATAAAATATATAGTATATCAGAATCCTTTTACCCATCGTTACAGTATTTCTCAATTGCTTGAAAGCATTTTTCAAAACTGTGGTTAAAGGCATCTAAACCACAACAACTGTGCTCATATCTCTGAACTCATTTGCAGAACTCTTACAGTTTTTCTCAATTGCTTACACACAAAAACTGGAACTATGCACACAATGGTGAAAACCTGAAGCTATTGCATCAACAATAAAGACGTTGTCGGCAAAACTCTAAGCACAATTCCGTTGTTTTCACTCAAATAGCAATTCTAAATCCCATTTTTTGCACTACTCTACACACAAATCCTATCATTTAGCTCAAGGCACAAAATTCTTAATTGATCAATCAGTCCTAAATCACATATAAAGGGGGGCATAAGTAAAGTCTGTGTTAGGCAAAGAGAATGGAACCTTTGAGAGTAAGAGCGAGAGGCAGAGGAAGAGGTGTGTGCATGAGAGGTGGGAGAGGTGAGAGAGAGGTGAGAGAGGTGGGAGAGGTGGGAGAGGTGAGAGAGGTGGGAGAGGTGAGAGAGGTGGGAGAGGTGAGAGAGGTGGGAGAGGTGGGAGAGGTGAGAGAGGTGAGAGAGGTGGGAGAGGTGAGAGAGGTGGGAGAGGTGAGAGAGGTGAGAGAGGTGAGAGAGGTGAGAGAGGTGGGAGAGGTGAGAGAGGTGGGAGAGGTGAGAGAGGTGAGAGAGGTGAGAGAGGTGGGAGAGGTGAGAGAGGTGGGATAGGTGGGAGAGGTGAGAGAGGTGGGAGAGGTGAGAGAGGTGGGAGAGGTGGGAGAGGTGAGAGAGGTGAGAGAGGTGAGAGAGGTGGGAGAGGTGGGAGAGGTGAGAGAGGTGAGAGAGGTGGGAGAGGTGAGAGAGGTGGGAGAGGTGAGAGAGGTGGGAGAGGTGAGAGAGGTGGGAGAGGTGAGAGAGGTGGGAGAGGTGAGAGAGGTGGGAGAGGTGAGAGAGGTGAGAGAGGTGAGAGAGGTGGGAGAGGTGAGAGAGGTGGGAGAGGTGAGAGAGGTGAGAGAGGTGGGAGAGGTGAGAGAGGTGGGAGAGGTGGGAGAGGTGAGAGAGGTGGGAGAGGTGAGAGAGGTGGGAGAGGTGAGAGAGGTGGGAGAGGTGGGAGAGGTGAGAGAGGTGGGAGAGGTGAGAGAGGTGGGAGAGGTGAGAGAGGTGGGAGAGGTGAGAGAGGTGAGAGAGGTGGGAGAGGTGGGAGAGGTGGGAGAGGTGAGAGAGGTGGAAGAGGTGAGAGAGGTGGGAGAGGTGAGAGAGGTGAGAGAGGTGAGAGAGGTGGGAGAGGTGAGAGAGGTGAGAGAGGTGGGAGAAGTGGGAGAGGTGAGAGAGGTGGGAGAGGTGAGAGAGGTGAGAGAGGTGAGAGAGGTGGGAGAGGTGAGAGAGGTGGGAGAGGTGAGAGAGGTGAGAGAGGTGGGAGAGGTGAGAGAGGTGGGAGAGGTGAGAGAGGTGGGAGAGGTGAGAGAGGTGGGAGAGGTGGGAGAGGTGAGAGAGGTGAGAGAGGTGAGAGAGGTGGGAGAGGTGAGAGAGGTGAGAGAGGTGGAAGAGGTGAGAGAGGTGGGAGAGGTGAGAGAGGTGAGAGAGGTGGGAGAGAGGTGGGAGAGGTGAGAGAGGTGAGAGAGGTGGGAGAGGTGGGAGAGGTGAGAGAGGTGAGAGAGGTGGGAGAGGTGAGAGAGGTGGGAGAGGTGGGAGAGGTGAGAGAGGTGGGAGAGGTGAGAGAGGTGGGAGAGGTGAGAGAGGTGAGAGAGGTGGGAGAGGTGAGAGAGGTGGGAGAGGTGAGAGAGGTGAGAGAGGTGGGAGAGGTGAGAGAGGTGGGAGAGGTGAGAGAGGTGGGAGAGGTGAGAGAGGTGAGAGAGGTGGGAGAGGTGAGAGAGGTGGGAGAGGTGGGAGAGGTGAGAGAGGTGGAAGAGGTGGGAGAGGTGAGAGAGGTGGGAGAGGTGAGAGAGGTGAGAGAGGTGGGAGAGGTGAGAGAGGTGGGAGAGGTGGGAGAGGTGAGAGAGGTGGGAGAGGTGAGAGAGGTGGGAGAGAGGTGGGAGAGGTGGGAGAGGTGAGAGAGGTGGGAGAGGTGAGAGAGGTGGGAGAGGTGAGAGAGGTGGGAGAGGTGAGAGAGGTGGGAGAGGTGAGAGAGGTGGGAGAGAGGTGGGAGAGAGGTGGGAGAGGTGGGAGAGGTGAGAGAGGTGGGAGAGGTGAGAGAGGTGGGAGAGGTGAGAGAGGTGGGAGAGGTGAGAGAGGTGGGAGAGAGGTGGGAGAGGTGAGAGAGGTGGGAGAGAGGTGGGAGAGGTGAGAGAGGTGGGAGAGGTGAGAGAGAGGTGAGAGAGGTGGGAGAGGTGGGAGAGAGGTGAGAGAGGTGGGAGAGGTGAGAGAGGTGGGAGAGGTGAGAGAGGTGGGAGAGGTGGGAGAGGTGAGAGAGGTGGGAGAGGTGAGAGAGGTGGGAGAGGTGAGAGAGGTGGGAGAGGTGAGAGAGGTGAGAGAGGTGGGAGAGGTGGGAGAGGTGAGAGAGAGGTGGGAGAGGTGATAGAGGTGGGAGAGGGGGACAGGGACATCACCAAAAGGCTGCAAGAGTACCAGTTATACCAAATGACATCAGAGCCACTCTTGTGGATCATGTTGTAAACCATGGGCTAACCATGGCTGAAGCTGGTGGACGAGTTCAGCCAAATCTTTCTAGATCAAAGGTGTCCTCCATCATGCAAATCTTTCGGAGGGAAAACCGGTAAGTAACCTCACACAGTACAAAAATACTGTAAATTGTGCTTCATCCCATTCACTGTACATGCACTCTCTGTACTACTGTATACAGTATTTTGCAATCCCTGTAATGGACATTGTTGTTCATGGAAAATCTCTTTTAGAATTGAGAGAAGACCATGCAGTGGTGGCAGAGGACGGATGTTCACAGAAGAACAGGAGACCGCAATTGTGAACATTGTGCTTGTAAGGGGGAGTGTAAGGTTCGGAGAACCAAACGCGACCGATAAGGATTTCTAAAAGCGTATCTAGAGAGATACGCCACAAAACGCGGAAGTAGCCACACCAGGACTTGGATAACACAGGATCGGGAGCAAAACTTCCCTAGCACAAGGCAAAACAAAGCAACCTCCAAAAACTGAGGTGATCTTGATAAACAGCGAGAATAACTAACAAAAGAACCTCACGCACTAATTAGGCCTAACAAGAGGTGGTGAAACAAAACAAAACTCAATAAAATGAGTGAAGGAAAAGTTGTAAAAAATATGTACTCTACTGTAATGCAAACCATATGCAACCATCCTTACACAGTATACTGTAATATTGCATGGCACTGTCTACAGAACTGTAACATATTCTTTCTCTCTTCGGTGGATAATGGAGCTTGATTCCAGCGATGTTCCACACAAATATATTTATGTGGATGAAGCTGGTTTCAACCTCACAAAACACAGAAAACGTGAGAGAAGTATAATTGGACAACGCGCCACCATAGAAGTCCTGTGACAACGTGATGGAAACATTACCATGTGTGCTGTCATAGGTCAAACTGGGGTCATACACCACCATGCGCTTGTAGGCCCCTACAATTCAGACCATCTTCTGAATTTCCTCAATGGTCTTTTCCAGAAGCTCACTGAAGGAGAGGATGCGGTGGAGGAACAACCTCGGAGCAACTACGTAATCATCTGGGACAACGTGAGCTTCCATAGGAGCGCACGTGTACAGGAATGGTTCGAGGCACAGCCCCGGGTGTCAATGGTGTTCTTGCCACCATATTCATTTACATTTACATTTACATTTTAGAAATTTGGCAGACGCTCTTATCCAGAGCGACGTACATTAGTGCATTTTCCAACCTGAAACAAGTGCGTTTAAATACGAATTCAAACACCAGGCGCAGTCAGTATGATTTATTTTATTTTTTTTGGGGGGGGTGGGGGGTGGGGGGGGACCACACGATATCAATCATTGGCGTGCACAACAGTAAGCCAATAAGTAACCTTACAAGTATTAAACTAGAAGCTTGAACCACTTAAACAAGGATTTATAAAACACAATCAAGGGAGGTCACAAGGAGGTAGGGAGGGGTGGAGAGAGGTGCAGCTTAAAGAGGTGAGTCTTCAATCTGCGCTTGAAGGCGGTCAGACTTTCTGTTGTTCTGACCTCCACGGGGAGCTCATTCCACCACCGTGGGGCCAGGACAGACAGACGTCGAGACCGGGTGTTAGTATGAAGTGGGGGGGGGGGTACCAGTCGTCCTGAGGAGACCAGTCGTCCTGAGGACGACTTCCTGAACGCCATTGAAGGGTCCTGAACGCCATTGAAGAGTTTTTCTCTGCCTGGTGCTGGAAAGTGTATGACCGTCGCCCCTAAATACAAGCTGCCCTCCTTAAGGCCATGGATGGGGCTTGTGATGACATCAGTGCAGAGGCCTGCCAGGGATGGATCCGGCATACAAGGCATTTTTTTTTTTCCACGCTCTCTGGCCAGGGAAAATATTTTTTGTGATGTGGACACAAATTTGTGGCCAGACATAAATGACAGAAGAGACATTGCCCAATAAACCTTTTTGATAGTTGTATTTGGAATTTTTATCATTATGATTTGACTGCTGCAAATGCACACTTTTGATGTGATTCAATAATTTGGAAGAAAGACTAACTTTTAATTTTGTCAGCTTGATCTAAGATTTTTATGTTTGTGTTACCCTTTTTGAAGCCAGTATATGCTTTTTTAAAATGTGTTTGCAGTTTTGAAAAGGTGATTACATTTTGCAAATGCATTTGCTGTTGTGCAAAATGCCACAGAGTTTTGTGTCTTATGTCAACTATTCTTAAAATTAACAACATTGTTCCATAAAATGCTTTCAAGCAATTGAGAAATACTGTAATGCTTAAACTGTGTACAATTACGGTTGTTGCCACATTAATTTAAGTTTTCTTATGAATTTATGACGTACAACCAAAAGTTATCTGGTACACTTCTCCTGATTAAAATATTGGCTGTTGACATTTCCACAGTCAAGTTGGACATCATTAATGACTATTGAGGGATCCATTATGTCTGAGGTTACCTAAGGGCAACTTCTGTGAAACCGGAGTACATTACTAACATTCCCCATACATTCTTGCCACGTCATTACAAAATGTTATTTTGGGAACATTCTTGGGTGTATATATAGGGGAATGTTACTTCAAGATAACAAAAAAACATTCCAGGAACATCCCATAAATGTCACAAACGTTGCAATGCATTCCCTGATGTCATAATGTTGTGTTCCTCTCCATTCCTTCAACTTGTTTGTGGAACTTCCCCTTCACATTACAGGAACATTCTATGTAACATTAGGGGAATATTCTATAAATGTTAGTAGAAGTGTTCCCTTTGGGTTTCTCTAACGCTTGGATTTAATGTTCCTTTACTGTGAGACCAGAGTACATTGCTAACATTCCCCATACATTCTTGCCACGTCATTACAAAACGTTAGTTTGGGAACATTCTGGGGAGTATAGGGGAATGTTACTACAAGATAACAAAAGAACATTCCAGGAACATCCTATAAAAGTCACAAACGTTGCAATGTGTTACTTGGATGTCATGGTGAGTTCCTCTCAAGTCCTCAGAACATTCCTACAACTTGATTGTGGTACTATTATTAGACCTTAGGCTTGTTCTTCAGCTTCCGAGTAGATGGTGATATCTAGTCCCATTTAAATATATTTTTGTGGCATTTTTGCTTTATTAGACAGTAATCGATGAGAGACTAGAAAATCATAGGGAAAGAGAGAATGGCCTTTGAGGTATATCCTGAGCCGGATTACATTAATTAATCGCAGATGACATGCGATTTACCTGGTTGAGCTACTAGAGCACCTCTTCCGTCCCTGCGAGCAATTTTCAGGCTAAAATCTGTAAAATAAACGACTATTGCAGTCAGTGAAAAGACCTCTTAAAATGGTTCCAAAGTGAATTTTTTTCTACATCTATTTGTAGATCTCCTTCAAGAGTTCTTGTTTAGACCATGTTTCAACCAAATTTTTTCATGTAAAAAAACACCACAGCAAGCAGGAATCTAACTCAGAATCCTCAAATCTGAAAACGAGTGCTTTTTCACTGAGCCATCAAGGTCACATGTTTACCAGTCTGTTGTAGTGTTTCATGAATGATATCACAAACGAGCATGGACAGGCAAGTTGTTGACTCATGTACATGTCCACACACATGCGCATAGCACAAATCTGTGCAACATTATTTTTGGGTAAAAACTCTGTCTGCCTAGGATAGAAACTTGTGCATTAGGGTCACTGGTGTTGAAATGTGTTTCCATTGTATATTAAAATATTTTAATATGATTGAAGACATGTGTTTTAGTTAAGGGCCAGAAATATAGTTTTAGCTAATTCAACACAATTAAACCCAATTCAAGTGAAAGCAAAAAATTCTCAAGATAAAAAAAACCTAATTTTGAAATTTCCTCTAAAAGGGACAGCTACAACATCCTTTAAAAAGTCACTTACTCACAATATTTCTTTTGCACAGATAGATGTCATTATGATTTGAACATTTTCTACCCTATAAAATGTGTTATGGTAACCCACTAGCTACAGAAAATGACATAGTCACAAACATTTGAGATTTCATTCCTTATTGGTTCTCCTATTTGGTAATGTAATATTTATGAATACAATTGAAAATACAAAGTATTCTTTGGCACAGGTCTGGTACAACCAAAGTCCTATGTTATAGGTTGGTAGTGTGTTTTCGGAGTTGAGCTCTATCATCACAAGACTGTGGTGTAATGGGCAGAGGCACAAGCTCTTGGCGAAAGTTTGAGTCCCGGCATCGGCAGGATCTAAATTGAGTAAGTGTAAATGTTGTATGGAAATTGTTGTCAAACTCCCCCTGGAGTGTCCTTAAACCCTCTTTGCATTGCACTGTGTACCATAACCTGAAAGCTTTGGACTTACATTCAGCCTATATCTCCTCTGCTATGATTCCCAACCTTGCTTTCCTATCAGTCATCACTAAATACTGTCTAATCAAGACAAAATGCAAAAATTTACTGATGGTGAGCCCTTGTGTTAGGCACTTAGACCCTACATTTAAACCTTTTAAATGATCGTCCCCCTAATGTTATATCGAATGTTCCTGGAACGTCACATTGAATGTTTGAAGAACACAAGAGGAAGGTTCCCAGAACATTCCCCCTACGTTACATGGAATGCACCTCGAATGTTGCACTGAAGCTATATACAATGTTTGTAGAGCACAAGAGGAAGTTTCCCAGAATGTTACCCTCATGTTACATCGAACCTTGCCCTGATGTTTTATGGAATGCCCAGAGAATGTTGCCCTGATATAAACTGTTAGTAGAGCGCAAGAGGAAAGATCCCAGAATGATACCCTCATGTTACATCGAACCTTCCTCTGATGTTTCATGAAATGCTCCTAGAATGTTCCCCTGATGTTATAGAAAATGTTCGTAGAGCACAAGAGGAAGGTTCCCAGAATGTTACCCTCATGTTATGTAGAACGTTGCTCTGATGTTTTATGGAATGCCCAGAGAATGTTCCCGTCATATTATATAGAATACTCTTAGTACGCCAGAGGAAGGTTCCCAGAATGTTACCTTCATGTTACATAGAATGTTCCCCTGATGTTTCATGGAATGCTCCAAGAATGCTCCCGATGTTATATAAACTGTTGGTAGAGCGCAAGAGGAAGGTTCCCAGAACGATACCCTGATGTTACATAGAACGTTGCCCTGATGTTTTATGGAATGCCCAGAGAATGTTCCCCTCTGATGTTACATGGAACGCTCTTAGAATGTTCCCCTGATGTTATATAAACTGTTCATAGAGCGAAAGAGGAAGGTTCCCAGAAAGATACCCTAATGTTACATAGAACATTCCTCTGATGTTTCATGGAATGCTCCTTGAATGTTCCTCTGAAGTTATATAAGCTGTCCGTAGAGCGCAAGAAGAAGGTTCCCAGAACGATACCCTCATGTAACATAGAACATTGCCCTGATGTTTTATGGAATGCCCAGAGAATGTTCCCCTTTGATGTTACATGGAATGTTCCTAGAATGTTCCCCTGATGTTATATAAACTGTTCGTGGAGCGCAAGAGGAAGGTGCCCAGAACGATATCCTCATGTTACATAGAATGTGCCTAGAACCTAAGAGGAATGCTCCTAGAATGTTTCTGGAATGTTAAAGGGACGTTCCTAAGAAACGTTGTGTGAAAGTTCTTAGAACCTGAAAAAAACTCAACATTGCATCAACCAGGGAACGTTTAGAGCACCTTAATAACATACAGTGAACATCCCTAGCACGTGATTTCATTAGCTGGGAAAGCCCCAGACCCGTCTGGCCACGGAGCACTCCCCGTACAGATGTTGAATATGTTCTGAGTCAGTGCATCCGTGGGGGCAGCGCTCGGTTCAGACTAAGTACCGCTTATACATAAAAGAGCTTATACATAAAATAGCCCCTCCCTGTACGCTGCCCTGAAAACATCCGCCACGTCCTCTTTTAGAAGATCCCAAAAGGCCTGGTAGAATTTGGCTGGGATTCTCCAAACCAGCTCGACTATCACCCCCCTCCCCGTGGCTGACGGATTCTCTCAGATCCAGCAGAACCATGCTGCGAGCTGCTGAGAGAAAGTGGAGGAAATCCAGATCCCCAGATGACCTGGCCTCCTACCACACTCTGCTGGCAGCCTTCACAGCTGCAACCACATCAGCTAAAACTTCATTTTTCCAGTCTAAAATTGATGCATGTGTATCTAACCCACGTAAACTCTTTTCCACCTTCTTCTCCCTGCTCATCCCCCCTCCACCCCCTTCACCCTCCTCCCTCTCTGCAGATTACTTCCTGAACCACTTTGAGGGGAAGGTGGCCGCGATCCGGAACTCCTTCACGCATCCGGTGACACCCCACATCCCCCATACTGAACCCATCGCTACACTGTCGTCCTTCAAGATTCTGGAGGACTCAGATGTGCTCCAGCTGGTGACGCGCCATCGCGCAACCACCTGTCCACTAGACCCCATACCTTCAGCAGTCCTCCAGTCTATATCTGCTGAGCTCCTTCCATATCTGTCCTCCATTATTAACACCTCCCTAATCTGTGGCCATGTTCCTGCTGCCTTTAAAACTGCCCGTGTAACCCCACTCCTTAAAAAACCTAGCTTGGATCCCACTGATGTCAGGAACTACTGTCCTGTATCTCTCTTGCCCTTCCTGTCCAAAACAATTGAACGTGCTGTCCTTAACCAACTGTCTGTTTTTCTCCACCAGAACAACCTGCTTGACCCGCATCAGTACGGCTTCAGAACCGGCCATTCCACTGAAACTGCTCTCCTGGCTGTGACGGAGGCACTCGCCACTGCTAGAGCCTCCTCTCTCTCATCTGTTCTGATTCTCCTTGACCTGTCTGCGGCATTCGACACGGTCAACCACAAACTCCTGATCTCCACACTCGCTGAGATGGGCATTTCTGGAACTGTCCTCTCTTGGTTTGTATCGTATCTCACTGATAGATCCTACCAAGTCTCCTGGAAGGGTTCCGTCTCTGCTCCCAATCCCCTGTCTACAGGAGTCCTGCAGGGATCTGTAATGGGTCCTCTGCTGTTCTCTATGTATACTAAGTCTCTTGGCTCAGTAATTCATTCACATGGCTTCTCATACCATAGCTATGCTGATGATACTCAACTCTTCCTCTCTTTCCCTCCCTCTACCACATAGGATAAGGAGAGGATATCTGCTTGTCTGACTGACATCTCTGAGTGGATGGCTACCCATCACCTGAAGCTCAACCTTGACAAGACAGAGCTCCTCTTCATGCCATACAAGACCTCCCCACTACATGACCTCTCCATCACCGTTGACGGGACCGTGGTGGCTGCCTCCCGCTCTGCAAGGAACCTGGGGGTGGTCCTGGACGACCGGCTGGACTTCAAAGAGCACATCAGGGCGACGGCTCGGTCCTGCAGGTTCCTCCTGTACAACATCAGGAGGATTCGACCGTACCTGACCACCTACTCCATCCAGCTTCTTGTCCAGACCATGGTCACCTCACGCCTGGACTACTGCAACTCCCTGCTCGCAAGCCTACCGGCCTGCACCATTCTGCCTCTTCAACTGATCCAGAATGCAGCTGCCCGGCTTGTGTTCAACCTCCAGAAATTTTCCCATGTAACCCCCCTGCTGAGGTCACTCCACTGGCTGCCAGTTGCAGCCAGGATCAGGTTCAAAGTTCTGACCCTGGCCTACACTGCAGCCAATAGGACAGGCCCCGCCTACCTGCAGGACTTCATCCAGAACTATGTTCCTGCTCGACCACTTCGCTCTTCTACAGCAGGGCGACTGGCACTTCCCCCCCTCCGTGTCAAAGGCTCTCGCTCGTCCCGACTGCAGTTTTTTCACCTTAGCCCCTCAGTGGTGGAATGAACTTCCCATTCCCCTACGTTCTACTCCAACCCTGCCTGCATTCCGTCGAGGCCTGAAGACACACCTCTTCAGACTCCACCTTGACTGATATTCTAACCTAGGAATATCAGTTCCCTGTGTTTACTAGTTCCCTGTGTTTTCCTGTCTGTTTATTATAGTTTATAATAGTATTTAGAATAGAAGTGTAGTATTGCTGATTTACCCACAGCTTACTGTGAACTACAGTCAACGTTCATTACTAGGGATAGCTGCTACATTATGGGAAGGATGTGCTTTGTCTTGTCTGTTCTGTAGTGATCTTGATGATGTCTCTGTATGCACTTATTGTACGTTGCTTTGGATCAAAGCGTCTGCTAAATGAATGTAATGTAATGTAATGTAATTCCGTCAGGACCAGGAGCTTTATGTAGATTAAGGGAGCGCATGGCCTGAGTGAGCTCCTCTGTGCCCAGTTCTGGTTCCATGCTCTCATTCCCCAGGCGTCTGTCCAGGCAGCCCAGGAAGGTGTCCATGAGAGCTCCATCCATGGGCCTGCTATATAGGCCACTATAGACCTCCCTGGCCACCTCCCAGACCTCAGCCTCTTCAGACACCACCAGCCCTCTGCTGTTATAAAGAGAAAAGATGTTATTAATTTTTTACCGTGCCCTGCGGAAGAAATACCTGGTGCATTTCTCATCCTCCTCAAAAATGTAGCCTAATGTTTTTAGGCTACTGATTGTTCCAGGTTTATTGTTTGCGATTTCTCTACAGATTTGGTTGAGCCTTTCCATTAATGTGTCCGGGTTAGTATGGCACCTACTCACCCCCTGACTGAAAAACCTGTGTGGAAGTACGGCGGCGGAGCGAACGTGGCCATTGCAACTTGTTGCTCTTCTTTGTTGCTGTAGTCGACCAGTTCCGGCACTACATTCGTAGGTAACGTAAAGTATTGCTCCGCCGCCGTAGCCTACTTCCACAGAGAATATAGGTCAGCACAAAGTAAGTTTGCCACTTTACAGGGTTTCTTACAGAAATACCCATAATGACCACAGACTCTCAGCCCTTAAAAACATTAACTTCTGTACGTTCTGACTTCTGACCTCATGTAACCACACAGAATTCAGGTACAACTCCACACATCCACACAATAAAGCCCCAAACTTATTATTTTTGCAATTTTCCATCTTCTTGGTAAGATGGAATAAACACAGGGCTAAGGTACATGAAATAATTTAGGAAATATGATAGCATTGTTTTGGAATAGATCTAGTTTAATTAGTGTGAGCTACGATACTACCAATGAGGGAGTAGCTCGGAGCAAAGGTTTCAGCGTGATCTTTTCCGCTGTTGCTGTGGGAAAAGGTACGAGTTATTTTGGAATATCACCGTTCATTTATCTGACTCCAATTTAATAATTCATTTCCAATTGCTATGTAAAATTTACACTTGATTTGCTAAAGGAATCTCTTTTGAGACTGTTCTCTGAACTGGATATGCTGGTTCCACTGGGTGTTACATATGGCCGTTATGTACACCTCTCACAGCTGGCTTAATCTGTGTTTATCACAGAGGTTGCGGAAGAGGTCACTTTGTGAGGTATAGCCTATCCAATAAGGCTCAGGGACCCAAGAAGGTAATATTGGCGACCCCCATTCTCAACATGTATAAACGCCATGCGGAGATGATCTAATTTAAGACATAGTTCTACGGGTGCAATACTCCGTGATACATTAAGCTTAAATAGACAACCTCCCTAGACCAGCTGAGGGGGTAACCCAGACTGAGGAAATTAATCAACTCATTACCTGTTAACAGAGAGATAGTACTGCAATTTCAGAGAAACCACACAAATCAAGTCTATAAATGAAACAATTTATTAGCCAGGCAGGTCATTTACTTGAAATAATCATAGTTATAATTATAGTTTCCAAATAAAACATAAAATATTGAAACTGAGTACAGAGTAAAATACTTTGTAATACCTGGCCATTGCTACACACAAGACAAAAGGTGAGATGTGCGGGAGAGTCTGACTACAGCTTCCCCATACTGGAATTAACTACGGCACCAGGAGACTTGTTAAGCAGATTCTCCCATACTGGTATAACTATGGTACCAGGAGAACTGTTAAGCAGATTCTCCCATACTGGGAACTTGCACTCAGCCCTGAGTGAGACGCAGGGATTCTGACTCAGAGACAATGTACCAGGAGAACTGTTAAGCAGAATCTCCTCAAATGTCCCTTTGGACTTCCCTTAAATGCAATCCCGGGCAGGCTTTCCACATTCCACAATTCCCTTTGTTTGTCCAAATAAGGTCTGGCCAGGAAGAGGGCTGTAACACCTCACCACCAAGGGACACCCCTTCTCCTCCAGGAAGAGAAACTGCATAGTCTACTCCCCCCCGATCTAGTGATAGGAATAAGATATTTTGGGCGCGTGATCTTATGATTTTACCTATCATTTATCTAGATACCAGGTGAGGTCCAGGTGATGGCCACTCTGTGATCCAGATACTTATGTGGACAAGCGCATCCCTGATAACCTACAATCCTCCTTCCAAACACATTCTTTATTCCTTCCCATGTATTTTGCCCCTTCTTATACTTTCACATACCCCACATTTCAATTGCTATTAATCCCAATCCTCCACATCTATCATATTTTCCAGTTATTCACATGCACATAAATAAGATGCTTTATACATATGCTGGTTTGTTGCAGTTCGGAATATGTTCCTGTTTGAACCTGTCCCGGCCGTCTGCTTTCCCATGAGAAATCCTGGGTTCCTACTTGAGGCAAGCTTAGGAGTCAAAGGGTCACAAGGCTGTCCAATCTCCTGAAGAGTGCCTTTTTCAACCTCTAATGTCGAGTTGTCTGGTCATTCCAGCTGTCGTTTACGACTTTGTGCTTTTTATAGCTCAAAGTTGTAGGGCAGTGGAGTTGGAAGTCCTGTGTGAAGAGGCAAAGATGCAATGTGGTGGGCAGAACAGCCAGTAATCCAAGGTAGATTTTAGGAGGGGTCAGAGGAAGGAGTCAGGATGCGGGCTGAATTATCTTTTATGGCCCCAGCTCAGTAACCCAGGGTCTATGACTGACAATACAAAGGATCAATAATTTTCAGTCTTACAATAGTCAATATTGTTTTTTATTTTTTTTTATTTTTTATTTTTATTTTTATTTCGTTTATTTGACAGGGACAATGCTCAACAAATATATTGTGCCAGATATAGCTTAGAGCTGCTTAGAGCTGTAGTCCCTGAGGGAAGGGTGATAACAGACAACAAGGGAACATCTATAAGAATTACAAAAGTACAATACAAGATACAATACAACTCTAATCTACAATGCAAACATTACAAAAGGTAAATAAAATAAAAACATTTTAGTCTAAAACCATTAACATTTCATATCATATCACACGCATACCCCCCCTTCCCCCGCGCACGTACACACCCGCACACACACACACATACCCACACACACTCATGCACGCACACACACACACACACACACACACTCATGCACGCACACACACACACACACACACCCGCACACACACACACACATACCCACACACACTCATGCACGCACACACACATACCCATACACGCTCATGCACGCACGCATACACACATACCCACACACACTCATGCACGCACACACACACACACACACACCCGCACACACACACTCATGCACACACACACACATACCCATACACGCTCATGCACGCACACACACGCGCACACACACACACACCCGCACACACACACACACACACACACATACCCACACACACACACACACACACACACACACACACACACACACTCCCACATGCACACAACAAATCATTATACAGCAACTAATGGTTGCAGGACTGTCTTTCTTTCAGCCATTTTTTGATACTAAATTTAAAACTCGTAAGTGTACCGCACTCTCTGATATTAGATGGCAAGATGTTCCACTGTTCAGAGGCCTTAATTGAGAAAGCTGTCTTGCCAAAACTCGTGGATCGAAATCCGACATAGCAATCTCCCCTTGTGGAGGATCTGGTTGATCTTATACCATTTCTAGAATGTGTAACGCAATCTTTAAGTGGTGGTGGGGCCAGATCATGGAAAATCTTATAAAGCAGACAGACATTAGCCAAAAACAGAAAATTTTCAGATGTCAGTAAATTGTACTTCTTAATGATATTACAATGATGGTAAGAAGTGGGTTTTTTGTCCAGTACCTTTAATGTCTGTTTATAGAGTTTATGAATTGGTTGCTTTGCTGTACTATTTGCCTGAGACCAGGTCGTGACACAGTAGGAAAGGTGAGATAGTATCATAGAGTACATGTATAATTTTGCTGCATCTGTACTTAGTTGACTGCGAATAAATTTAAATTGAGCTAAGTTATATTTGACAGTCCTAACAATTCTTTTTATATGTTTCTTAAAAGTCAAATTACTATCAATAATGATATCTAAGTATTTAAATTGGTTGACCACTTCCAACCGCTGTCCTTTTACTGCGATGTCAGGTGAAGGCACATCATTTTTTCTTTTCGAAAAGAACATACTAACAGTTTTAGAGGTATTCAATGTCAGGCAAGATTGGTCTAGCCACTTAGTAATTTTCTCCATTGCCACTTTTAGCACAGATACAGCTTGATCTTTAGTCTTCGCGTGTACATAGATGACTGTGTCATCTGCGTACATTAGCATTTTAACCTCTGGAGCCACAGATGGCAGGTCATTTATGTATACACTAAATAATAGTGGACCTAAAATGGAACCTTGAGGAACCCCTATAGAGCCGTCTAGAAAGGGGGATAAATGTCTATTAACTCTAGTACAGTGCTTTCTATTGGTCAAGTATGACCTCATCAGTTTCATTGTATCTGTTGCTATATTGTGTGTCGACAATTTGGACAACAGTACATCATAATTAACTGTGTCGAACGCTTTCTTTAAGTCTATAAATATAGCTCCAACTATTCCACCTGTGTCTAACATTTTTTTAATTTCTTCCACAAAGTAACAATTTGCAGATTCAGTAGAATGGTTCGTTCTAAAACCAAACTGCATTGGATGAAGTGGGTGTTGGCCAGAGTTCAAGTGGGCCATTAATTGATCAACAATCACTTTCTCTATTACTTTAGAAGTTATAGGAAGTACACTGATAGGCCTATAGTTAGCTAGTTCACATCGATCTCCTGCCTTAAAAATTGGAGTGATCACAGCAGTCTTCAGACTATCAGGAAAAATTTTTTCCTTGATAGATCTGTTGGTTAACCATGTTATTGGGGTAGATAGGGTTTCAGCATTTCTCTTAATTAAGTTGGTGGTTGTAACTTGGCCTCATTTTGATATCAATACTTTTAACGGCAGGCCTAGCTTTTGCAAGTTGTAATTAAGTACTTAAAGACAGTGTTGGAGGCTGTGCGTGAGTAACTTGGCATTTTTGTACGTTGAAAATGTTTTTTGTTGCTTTCTGAATTGATGTGTGGGCCCATCAAGTCGAGTGAAGCTGGTTGATTCTTTCAAACTACTTTCTACCGAAGGACGTCAACTGTGTATATCTAAGCTAAGTCTCAACCAAAACTCACAAGTATTCTGTGGCTTATGTCAACACAGTGCGCCCTAGAATACTGGTGTGCTTTGGTTGAGACTCTGCGCAGATATACACAGTTGGCGTACTTTGGTAGAAAATAGTTTTCAAAAAAATGTGCACAACGTCTGTAGGCTGTGCGTGAGTAAAAGCCAACAAACTTTGGACCCGTTGAGGTCCTTTCTATCAGGGTGATATCACGGTGAGCTGCAGCGGATATCACTAAAACCAGTGAAATCTTAGCAAAACTATCTGGATGGATAGATGGCACTCCGGGCACATAGAAACATATCTTAATTTCATTAATCGTCATTTGCATAAATTAGCGTACAATGTAGCTACAAATGATTTTGGTCAAACTAGATGTTGCACATCAAATGGCCTATTTGCATGGGCTATTTCCCACCTCAAATATTTTCAGGAACATATTTTAGTGGACTATTTAGGTGGAATAAGAAAGTTGAACAGGATGCCACATTGTTCCGGTTTAAAAACGTGGAGCCGAAACGAAAGTAACGTAGTGGGTCTAAGCAATCAGGTGCCGGCTGTTTCCATTGTGGGTGACAACAATTATTAATGCAACGCAGAGGTACCTCCAAAGAGGTACTCTGACATCACGATTGGGGCGGGGGCAGTGTGGGGATCAGAAAGGAAATTTCAACCGTTAGGGGCAGCACAAAGACGCTTTTCTGCCAGTTTCTTATGATGTACAATTTTATTTCTGAATTGTTGAATTAACAGAATGCATGAACAAGTTCCATTATAAGGTAGGCATACAAACCCGTTTACAGCGGAAAAAAAATGATCTAGGGTGTACTTACCCTTTAAAAGTAATTTGCCACATGTATGTGATTACGCAAAGTTAAAAAAAAAGCACTGAATATGTGTAATGTCATTATTGCTATTTGCTAACTGTAATAAATGGGCCTGTTCAGTCTGAAATTGAGGAAATAGTGTGGTGGTGGGCGTGGGCACAATGGCACGAGCACGGTGACAGGGGTATGGGTCATTGAAAATCTGATTTCACAATCTTGCTCAAATCTGAAAGTTGGCAGCCCTGCACGGGAGTGCGCAACAATGGATTTTATTGTTGCTAAATCGACTCTTTCATTCCGGATACTGAACTGATGCTTGATATGTAATGGACATAACATGTACAGTGTAGTTAATAGACATAACTGCAATTTTAAAATGGAAACATATTTTTATGCGTGAGAAATGAACGTTTATAGTGAGAGCATGAGAAATTACCAAATTGCGTTTTCCGGAGATTTTGTATGGGACAAGGGGCTCGGTTTCACTCATTTAAAATTACCGTGGAAAAATGAAGGAAGCGTAATAATTCATTTGCTTCCCGCACACTTGTAATGATGAGTGTAGGAGTTCTCAGGAACTCTTGTCGGTGTGATTTATTTCCGGTTTGGGATGGGTTCAGGCAAGGAGAACTGCCTTCCAAAGTTTCCGTTCAAGCCCTGAAGCCCGGAAGTTGAAGTAGCATGTCAAAATATGTCAGTGTGATTTCAAACATTTAGCATTTGTTTCAATGGTTTTATTTCAATGCTGTTTTGTGGTTCTTGAGAACACAAGCAATGAATATGATAAAATATAACAAATCGCTACACAGAAGGCTATTTTTAACACATTGTTGCGCAGCGCTCATACTGTATTGAAAGTATATGCGTCTTTTTGCAACCAAATGCTCATGATAATGCCTAAACTGAATTTATGGAATGAACGTATTGTAGTGATCAGGCACATGAGCAGGGCTGCCAACTTTCACTTTTTTCAAAACTTTCAATTTCAGACTGAATAGGCCTATTTATTACAGTTAGGAAATAGCAATAATGACATTACACAGTTAATTCAGTGCTTTTTTTTATTTTGCGTAATCACATGCATGTGGCAAATTACTGTTAAAAGGTAAGTACACCCTAGATCACTTTCTTTTCGCTGTAAATGGGTTTGTATGCCTACCTTATAATGGAACTTATTCATGCATTCCGTTAATTCAACAATTCGGAAATAAAATCATAAGAAACTGGTAGAAAAGCGTCTTTGTGCTGCCCCTAAGGGTTGAAATTTCCTTTCTGATCGCCACACTGCCCCCGCCCCAATCGTGATGTCAGAGTACCTCTTTGGAGGTACCTCTACGTCATATGGATAATTGTTGTCACCCACAATGGAAACAGCCGGCACCTGATTGGTTAGACCCACTACGTTACTTTCGTTTCGGCTACACGTTTTTAAACTGGAACAATGTGGCGTCCTGTTCAACTCTCTTATTCCACCTAAATAGTCCACTAAAATATGTTTCTGAAAATATTTGAGGTGAGAAATAGGCCAAGCAGTTACTGAATCTTGATTCATATTTGATGTGCAACGTCTAGTTTGATCCGAGTTATACTAAATCATTTGTAGCTACATTGTATGTTCATTTATGCAAATGACGATGGACACAGGTCCTCCGCCCCACCCCTCTCCCTCACTCACCCCACAAAGTATTTTTCAAAATTGTGTAGTAGGCGTAGACAGGCTGAGACAGTGGGTGTACTTATTCTTTAAAGCTCTTTACTCTTTAAAGCTTCTAAAGCTGCCACCAGAGGGCGATCAGGCATCACTAGGGGGCAATTAACACTTTGCAGTAACACTCTTCAGCGCCCACATACAGGCAAGCACTCTCATATTAACAAGCTGGCTTTAACAGTATACAACAAGCACTGGCCAGTCTGAACCTAAAGCTTTACTTGCAAAACTTCCTCTCCATTTAGAGGGGCAGTTCACCCAAAAATGAAAGTGCTAATTTTTGTATCAGCCAGGTAGCCACATTGACAATTTTACCTGGCAAACGATAGATTAGCTAAGTAACTTTAACGTTATTATGGGAACTGTATGAATTAACTTTTATTAGGTTGGCAGGCAATGCCATCCGCCAAGTTACGGCTTGGCGGGGCATGCCCCATACCTACAGCACCGAGTTTGCCACTTTACAGGGTTTCTTACAGAAATAACCATAATGACCACAGACTCTCCGCCCTTAAAAACATGAACTTCTGTACATTCTGACCTCATGTAACCACAGAGAATTCAGGTACAACTTCACACATCCACACAATAAACTTTCACAAACTTATTATTTTTTGCAATTTTCCTTCTTCTTGGTAAGATGGAAAAAACACAGGGCCAAGGTACATGAAATAATTTAGGAAATATGATAGCATTGTTTTGGAATAGATCTAATTAGTGTGAGCTACAATAGTCAATATTGTTGGTTGTAACTTGGCCTCATTTTGATATCAATACTTTTAACGGAAGGCCTAGCTTTTGCAAGTTGTAATTAAGCACTTAAAGACAGTGTTGGAGGCTGTGTGTGAGTAACTTGGCATTTTTGTAAGTTGAAAATGTTTTTTGTTGATTTCTGAATTGATGTGTGGGCCCATCAAGTCGAGTGAAGCTGGTTGATTCGTTCAAACTACTTTCTAGCGAAGGACGTCAACTGTGTATATCCAAGCTAAGTCTCAACCAAAACTTGCAAGTATTCTGGGGCTTATGTCAACACAGTGCGCCGTAGAATACTGGTGTGCTTTGGTTGAGACTCTGTGCAGATATACACAGTTGGTGTACTTTGGTAAAAAGTATTTTCCAAGAAAATGTGCACAACGTCTGTAGGCTGTATGTAAGTAACTTAGCTGTGCGTGAGTAAAAGCCAACAAACTTTGGACCCGTTCAGGTCCATTCTATCAGGGTGATATCCCAGGTAACGAGGAACGTTTGGGATCTTTAAAGAATGTTCCCTATACAGCCCTGTAATGTTATTGCAGAACATTACATTGGAAACATTCTGGGGTGTATAGGGGAATGTTACTCCAAGATAACAAAAGAACATTCCGGGAACATCCCATAAATGTCACAGACGTTGCAATGCATTCCCTGGATATCATAATGTTGTGTTCCTCTCAAGTCCTCAGACCATTCCTTCAACTTGTTTGTGGAACTTCCCCTTCACATTCCACGAACAGTACAGGAATATTCTATGGAACATAAGTGGAATATTCTAGGAATGTTAGTCCAAACATTCCCTTTGGGTTTCTCTAACGCTTGGATTTAACGTTCCCTTACTGTGAGACCACAGTACATTGGTCAAATTCCCCGTACATTCTTGCCACGTCATTACAAAACGTTACTTTTGGAACATTCTGCGGGGTATAGGGGAATGTTACTCCAAAATAACAAAAGAACATTCCAGGAACATCCCATAAAAGTCACAAACGTTGCAATGTGTTACTTGGATGCCATAATGGTGAGTTCCTCTCAAGTCCTCAGACCATTCCTTCAACTTGTTTGTGGAACTTCCCCTTCACATTACAGGAACATTCTATGTAACATTAAGGGAATGTTCTCGTAATGTTAGTAGAAACGTTCCCTTTGGGTTTATCTAACACTTGGATTTAACATTCCCTTACTGTGAGACCGGAGTACATTGGTAACATTCCCCGTACATTCTTGCCACGTCATTACAAAACGTTACTTTGGGAACATTCTGTTCTGATGTTTTATGGAATGCCCAGAGAATGTTCCCCTCTGATGTTACATGGAATGCTCCTAGAATGTTCCCTTGATGTGATATAAACTGTTCGTGGAGCGCAAGAGGAAGGTTCCCAGAACGATACCCTCATGTTACATGGAATGTGCCTAGAACCTAAGAGGAATGCTCCTAGAATATTTCTGGAATGTTAAAGGGACGTTCCTAAGAAACGTTGTGTGAAAGTTCTTAGAACCTGAAAAAAACCCAACATTGCATCAACCAGGGAACGTTTAGGGCAACCTTAATAACATACAGGGAACGTCCCTGGCACATGATTTCCTTAGCTGGGATCACAGTGAGCTGCGGGTGATCCAGACAAGTGGTAACAGGAAGGCTGTGGAATCCCCCTGCACACTCAGTTACCCTTAAAATTTAGTTTTTAAGTTCATTCTTTAAAAGTGATAATACTATGACATCGCCATTTCAAAATACCACCCATCCCACACACATAGCTGTCTCTGTATGTGGTTACATTATGGGATTGGTGATGCAACATGCCTGTCTTTTTCCTGGTAAATGGAAAATGTACCGGCTTGTGCAGGCAGCAGGTATAGTATATAAATGCTCCTGCAATGATCGATATGTACTGGAGAGGACTGGACCCAGGAGACAGGTGTATCGCACACAACATAGACCAACAAGAAGTAAGGATGAGGGCTAAATCTCTCTCAATATTTATTTTATTTAATACTACAGCTTGTTTTGAAATTAATTATTGGCACAGCCTATTGATTGACTGCATAGCACTTAAAGGAAAATACTACTACTACTATTTATAAAAATAATATTAGAATAATCATCATCATAATCTAAACATATGAAGAAAAGGGACAGCTTTATATTTTGATGATGCTGATGATAATGATGATGATTGTTTTTTTTTTAGTACTGTTTGGTTGTGTTTTGCTAAAATTTCATTGGCTCTTATTGTTCCTGTTGGGGTGGGGCTATTCTGATGCTGCATGGTATTAGTGGAGCCAGGAAGTCAGCCTCAGGACCAGCTGAGTGAGGGGATTCTTTTCTGGGTTTTCTCTCTCACTCACTCACACACTCGCTCTCTCTTACTCTCTCTCACACACTCGCTCTCTCTTACTCTCTCTCACACACTCGCTCTCTCTTACTCTCACTCACTCACTCACACACTCGCTCTCTCTTACTCTCTCTCACTCACTCACACACTCGCTCTCTCTTACTCTCTCTCACTCACTCACACACTCGCTCTCTCTTACTCTCTCTCACTCACTCACACACTCGTTCTCTCTTACTCTCTCTCACACACTCGCTCTCTCTTACTCTCTCTCACTCACTCACACACTCGCTCTCTCTTACTCTCTCTCACTCACTCACACACTCGCTCTCTCTTACTCTCTCTCACTCACTCACACACTCGCTCTCTCTTACTCTCTCTCACACACTCGCTCTCTCTTACTCTCTCTCACACACTCACACACTCCCTCTCTCTTACTCTCTCTCACTCACTCACACACTCGCTCTCTCTTACTCTCTCTCACACACTCGCTCTCTCTTACTCTCTCTCACACACTCACACACTCGCTCTCTCTTACTCTCTCTCACACATTTCAAAGCCATTGTGCTGGAGTACAGAGCCAAAACAACAAAAATTGTGTCACTGTCCAAATACTTATGGACTGCACTGTGACAATATGACCATAATAATCATTTTTTTTAAATCTACTATCTCTCCCTGTGCTTCAGTCTCATTCTTTTATGTAAGCATGTGTGTGTGCCTATGTGTAGGTGGTGTGTGTGTGTGTACATTTGTGTTTTTGTGTATGAGTGTGTGTGTGTGTGTGTGTGTGTGCATGTGTCTGTGTGAGTGAGTGAGTGTGCATGTGTGTGTTATAGGCAGGCCTACATGTCAGTGATGTCGTTTATATGACTGATGTTTTGCCCCCCCCCCCCCCTCACAGTGCGATGCTGGAGGCTCAGTGCCCTGCTGCTCCTGTGGAACTGGGGGACCCTCATCTGGGGGGCGCCCATCTGCAACAAGAATGAGAAACATGCAGAAAATGAGAGGGGCCTTCTGCTAGACAAAATTGTGAAGATGATGCAGACCCTGCCCTTCGATACACAGGTGAGGGACAGACACACATCCCACCTCACTCTAGAATCAATCACAAACTTACTCACCCACTTATTCATGCATGTCTGGTGTGCAGTGTTCTTTTACATGTGGATTGTATTAACCTCCTCCCAACCGGCTCTTGTGGGCCATCTGTTCTGTTTGGTTTGTGTGTTTGTTTATTTGACCTGTAAGACTCCAGGCATTGGGGACATCAAAGACAGACATGATAAAGGAATCCTGGTATGTACTGAACTGCTACACGAAACACCTATGACCTTCAGCTGAGCTGATTAGTGTCTCTCACACACACATACATACACACGCACACATGCACGCACACACCTACACACACAACCAAGCAAACACAGCCACACACACATACACACATGCATGCACGCACACAAATGCACACACCTACACACACACATGCACGCACACACAAACACACACACACACGCATACCCACACACACACACACACACCAACACACACACTAAGCCATGCACACAGGCTCACACACACGCTCACACACACCCACGCACACACACATGCACACATGCATGCACGCATATACACACGGGGCTCTATCTTGACGATCTAAAACGTGGTCTAAAACGAATGGTGCAAATGCATTTCGGGCGTGTCCAACTCCACTTTTGCTAGTTAGAGGGCACATATTTTGAGCGCAAAGTAAGCGCAAGGTTCAAATGGGCTGAACTTAGCCTCTTCATTAATTATAGGTGTGTCTTGGGCGTAACATGCAATAAACTATTCCGTTTAAAAGCTACCTGTGTTTGCACCTTGGCGGATTGCGAATATAATGACGGATTTAATAAGACTGCAAAAAAAGATTTTACAGTTGGCAAAATGGACCTGCTTGTGCGCAAGGTAAAAATGTGCAAGCAAGGAATATATGGGTCAATATTAGGATCAATATTATTCAGACTAGCCATTATGACATGTTTTAATATACACAATAATAATGTTAAACATTAGGGTTTAACACCGGCATGCGGCATGGGTTCCCAGTAATTCCTGACCAAACTATTTCCTGTTTCCCAGAAATATAATAACAGGAAAAACAGGAGTTTGCAGTTTAATTTAGTTATAACACCTGCAACAGCTGAGCATAAGCTACCAGAACATGGTTTCCCTCTCAGCTTAGAAAATGGCAAATTAACCTGCTTGTTTAACAAATTTTGTTTGATTATACAATGAAGCATTGTCAAACATCAATTCCATGAGGCTGTTCTCACAGCAGACAGATCACAGGCAATTCATTTTGGCTAGCGAAGTTCATGCTTCATCCAAAGTTCATATTACGTGCATTCTAATATTAAGTAATATCATAAATAGCGTTCTTTTGTCTTAATGATGACCCTAAATACACTAAAGCTGTCAGGTTGGAAACCCATAGGTCTATGCATATTTTACCTTGTTTTATATTGTCCTGCTTATGGAAATATGGCCAACACATTTTTACTGGTAGCTTAATGCCTTAAAACAAGCCCACTTTCCTGCGATTTCAGGAACAATCTGCATCTATTCCGGGAGAGGAAATGTTTTATTTTGGGGGAAAATATTCATCTCCATTTCACAATGTAATCTTGATATTTATATGCATGTTTGTGCACGCCCCTGTGTGTGTAACAGATAAGAGGGTTTACAAGTGTTGTGTACACACCTATGTAGATGCACATTACTATCTTAATAATAACATTGAAGCAACTGCAATATGACTTAAGACCAGGTTGGTGGTGGTTTTAGCGCAAGCGCTTTCTGCTGGCTCAAGATAGCAATACACCAAAAAGTATCCTGGCCACACCTCATCTTAAGATCAACTTGCCCAGTTCACTTACTATGGGTGCAAGTTCACCTGTTATTTACAACAACGTGAGCTCTGGACGCTAAAATGATACCTGAGCCGGTCTGAAACTAGCAAAGACACTTGCGTTTGGGTTACCGCCGCTTAGCACAGGGTGTATGATAGGGCCCACTTTTTTACCACAATGCCAACCTTTGTAATACACAGTACTAAAAGCTAAAGTGGATATGAGTGTATTATTATTAACAGTATGTGTGTGTGTGTGTGTGTGTGTGTGTGTATGTGTGTGTGTGTGTACTGTGCATTTTGTAGGGGCTACTTTACTATGACCGTTCATACTGTACTGTACTCTCCATGTCCTTACAGTGATTTGTTAACTCTGTGTGTGTGTGTGTGTGTGTGTGTGTGTGTGTGTGTGTGTGTGTGTGTGTGTGTGTGTGTGTGTGTGTGTGTGTGTGTTTAGCAGGAGGGTGTGCTGCAGATCATGTTGAAGGAGATGGGCTGTTTCTTAGCCTGGGGGGAGAAGTTCTGGATTCCTGACATCATCATGAAGCGCACAGAAGCCCTGAGGGAGTGTTATGAAATTATGGTGATGTCCCAATACTGACCTCTGTTGGAGTGTCTCAGCTTTGCAGTGCTGGAGTCCGAAATACTGACCCCTCTTCTGTCTCTCTCACTGCTATTGTCACAGGGAGGGAGGTTCCCAGCCAGTCACACCTCTTACTGCCCCGTACAGGCTGACAACCACTGGGACAACCAGAGGACCAGACTCAGATACCTGCAGTCCTGGAAACAAACGCTCCAGAGCCTGAGAATGAACTGTTCCTGACACACAAACATTTTCTTTTTAATTCAAAAAGTGACCGACTTTTTACTAGGCTGGCAGTAAGACTAAATCAGTATTTAGAAATCTTGGAGTCATTTTAGATTCAGACCTAAGTTTTAAACCTCACTTGGGCACAGTGAGCAAGACTGCTTTCTTTCATTTAAGAAATATAGCTAAAGTGAGTAAAGTAAACCCTTTTTTAACATGGCAAAATGCAGAACAGGAGATACATGCTTTGATATCAAGTCACCTGGACTGTTGTAATGCTCTTTTTACTGGTCTGCCTAAGAAAACAACAGAGAAACTACAAATTATTCAGAATAATACAGCCAAAACAGACAAGAGGAGAGAATTGATATGGTCTTTTGCCTTTTAAGTTCCTTTTACTTGTTTGAAAAGCACTAAATGGCCTAGCCCCTACTTACATTTCTGATTGCCTATCCCTGTATGTCCCAGCTCGAGATCTTAGATCCAACACTGTTAGCCTACTCAAAGTACAAAGCGCAAAAAGAGTGGAGAAACTGCCTTCTGTATTTTGCACCACAACTATGGAACACTCTTCCAAAAAATATAACAGAGGCAGGCTTAGTGGCATTTTTAAAAAGCAGCTTAAAACATACCTGTTTACTTTGGCTATTACAGTAACTGAAAGTTTTATCTGATGCCCTGTTCTTAAATTTTTATTGCTGTTGCTTTTATTTATTAATGTTTTTATAAAATATATATTTTTATCATTATTGTCTTGCTATTCTATTTATTTATTTTTAACATTGGCTTTTTTTTAAATTTACTGCTATATTGTACAGCACTTTGAGCTGCATTTTCACATATTAAAGTTGCTTTCTAAATAAAGTTTATCATTATTGCTTTTATTTGACCATTTCAAATATTTTAAAGATTGTTTTGATACTGAGAAATAACACTTATTCATAATTTTTTATATATTTATATGTATGTATATGTGTATATACAGTACCAGTCAAAAGTTTGGACACACCTACTCATAGAAGGTTTTTTTCCGTTATTTTTACTGTTTTCCACATGCCAGAAATACAGTAGATATGGATGGATAACTTGAAGGGTTTCTTCTCCTGACTTATTTTTCCATAGAGTTCAATAGGAAAATTTGTCAGGAGAAACAACCCTTAAAGTGATCCATCCATATCTACTGCATATCTGGCAGCAGAGTGATGGTTTGAGGCTCGTTTGATACCTCAGACCCTTGATGACTTACAGCCATTTAGCCAACCATGGGTTACATACTATTCCCGTGTAATTTACAGCTTAATCTAGTCCCACCCCCCAATTCCCATAGAGATCCATTCAAATGCAGAGGTTATAGTATCGCTTCTAAGAGTACCTGGAAATAAGATATCAGGAGTCTTTTGATATCCTTTTATATAGAGTCATGATGGCATCACCTGTTTACCTGTGGAATACCTTTTTACCACAGAAGTTGTTTGAGAGAATGGCAAGAATGTGCAAGGCCGTTATCAAGGCAAAGGGTGGCTACTTTGAAGAATCTAAAATATATTACTTTTTTTTATTTGTTTAACACTTTTTTGGGTCTTTGCATAATTTAATTTGTGTAAAAATAACAGAAAAAAACCTTCTATGAGTAGGTGTGTCCAAACTTTTGACTGGTACTGTATATATATATGTTGTCATTTATGTCGATTTCATTTTAATAAAACCTTGTTTTTAACACAGAAGGTGTATTTAATTTGGTCATTTGGTTTTTAAATCATTCATTGTTTTTTTTCCCCCTCACAGATTTTTTTTAATCTTTCTAATATTCTTTGCTTCCTGGATTTTAAATGCACTAGTATAATTTCTGATTTAGTAATTTAGCACTTTTCGCCCCAGCAAATTAAAAAAGTGCATTTCACATGGTAAGCAAGCATCATAAAGAGCTAGAGATAGGTACAATTACAATCACATAACATACATGATATTTTACTACAATCATATGATATAAGATATTTTTGATGATTAAAGAAAATTCATCCACAGCAACCCGAGACTCCCTGTTTCCACGGTAACATTCAGCACATGAAAGCTCAAGGTTAATGGGGGGGAAAAATATGCCAGACATTTTTTACCACAATTCTCTGTGAGGAAAACCAGGATTTAAAATTGGAGATTGTTGCTGCCTTCAAGCCCAAAACCATCAGGACACAATGTCCCAAAAACTGCTGTTTCAGTCGGCCCCCTAGAACCTGGCATTCATTGTAGAGCTGGATAGGCATGCAACAGTAGCCTACATAATCTCTCTTCATCACTAAATATTAGTCCTACATATTCTCCCTTTCTATATTAAAAAACAGTAGTCTCGTTCTCCACAAAATAATTCCAACTATGTCCCTCTCTTTACATTTATTGGCAGGGATTTATATATATATATATATATATATATATATATATATATATAAATCCTCAAAAATTATCCAAACCCCTTCATTTTTGCCCATCAATCTACACTCAATAACCCATAACGACAAAGTGAAAACATGTTTTTAGAGATTTTTGCAATTTTTCCCCCAATTCCCATAAAGATCCATTCAAATGCAGAGAGGTTATAGTATCGCTTTTAACCGTACCTGAAAATAAGATATCGAGAGTCTTTTGATGTTGATGGGTCACAGACGTCAGGAAGTAACAGCATGCAAAGGATTTGCGACCAAATATGAAATGTACTTTAAAAATACATTAAAGCAAAGGGTATGAATACTTATGCACATGAGAGATTTCAGTTTTAGATTTTAATACATTTGCAAATATTTCTAAAAACATGTTTTCACTTTGTCATTATAGGTTATTGAGTATAGATTTCTGGGCAAAAATGGCAATTTTATCCATTTAAAATTAAATCTACAACACAATAAAGTGTGCAAAAAGTGAAGGGGTTTGAATAATTTTGAGTGCAACTGTATATATATATATACTGTATATATATATACTTACACATACACACACACACACACACACACTATGTGGTATGGTAGGCATAAATCATGTTTATTTGAAACATTTAAATGAGTCAAGGTTTTCATGTAATAGATTAATGCTTATTGTTTAGAACGGACACTCAGTTATTTTTCATCTTTATATTTAGATTCAAAGAAGCCATATAGGAAAAAAACACATAAGACAAATACAGACTAAAAACAAATGGAAACACAAAACAACAACGAAAATTGGTTTAGTCACTGGTTCTGAAATACATTCAAAAGTGTCATTCCTTTAATTAAAGGTTTAAAATGGGTCAACACAAACCGAACACAAGGGTTTAGTGAATTAATCAGGGCCATTTCTCCCAACCTGCAGTGTTAAAAACGTTGCAAAACAAGCCAGCCAATTTCCAACAATTACGTCAAAATTAGGATTTTGTAATTCAACATCCTGTTTTTTGCCAAACAAGTGCGTACATGCACACTCTATTAGTAGGAAGGTAGGTAGGCTATACATTCGCTTATACTGTAATCGTAATTATACAATGGTTACTGCATTAGCCTATCTGGGCCACAGAGAGGCGCCATTTGCAGTCAGACGTAGCCACTTGAAAAAGCTGGAACCATTCAAATATTAAGGTGGATTCAATTCCGTTGGAAAGAAACTGGGAGTAAACATTGCCCAAATGATTAGACAGAGCATAACATGAGAACACCCACAGAAACATTTGGTCTGAACAGGACAAGAGACATAATAGACAGTTAAATGATTCAACATCCTTTATCTTTAAATACAGGTGTAAAACTATACAATAAGCACAATAAGAAATGTCCGAGAAAAACTTGTGCATCATCTATCATTAGTGCTAACAGAATCTCACAGTGGTGAAACACAAACAGTGTCTTAGAAGGCAAGGTCTCTCCACGCTCAATGATCTACATCAGTGGTTTTCAAAATTGCTCCTGAGGCCCCCATGTATACTGGTTTTCATTCCAACCACAATTGTGATCCAAGAATTTTAACAAGCTGTTAATTTTTCTTAATTGCACTTTTCATGTTTTGATGGATCATTTACCATCTCAAGCCAAATTATGTCAGAAAATAGCTATACAAGCCATGTAGAATAAATGTCCCATGTTGACATCTTGCTTATTGTGCTACATTGCAAACATGAAAAGTGCAATTAAGAAAAATTAACAGCTTGTTAAAATTCTCAGATCGCAATTGTGGTTGGAACGAAAACCAGCATACACAGGGGCGCCCCAGGATCGAGTTTGAGAACCACTGATCTACATAAATAATGCATTTGAATACAAACCTTGTGATACAAGAAGAGAGCACCTAATCCCAGTTCATCAGGTGCTGTGCTAAAACCCCACTGCCCTCTTCAGGTAAGAAGAATGGGAGCTTTATAGAGGACACCTGCATGCAATAAAAAACTGCTAACAGGACTCAGGCATAACCATGAACCTATCACTTCGCAATTATTCACTTATAAGAGTAAAAAGTTCAGTATTATGTTCAGTATTAAACCAACTCTTACAGAGTATAGGACTCATATGTACTCTGTTGGAGTTGAATTAACACTGGACATTTTACTGTGTGCCCATAGAAAATAGACTCCAAGTGATTAGAAATCAAACTGCAAACGAGATAAATGAAATATCACACAAATCCTTAATATAAATGTACACACACACCAGTAAGTAGCCTATCTATAAAATTAACCGAATATAAAAACCACACATCAATAATATTGTACAGTGCTATACCCATTTTGCCCCCCCACCATATATAAATAAATAATAGTAATAAAATAAATCATTTTATTAAATACATATCTGCTACTTTTTCAGATGTTTAAGTCCCAGCTCGTGAATCACCAGAGCCTTCATTGGCACAGAGATAGAGACATATGTTATATTTCATGTAAAGAGAAGGAGACATTAATCCAGTCCAAAATCTCCCATAGGTGTTCAATTGGGTTGAGATCTGGTGACTGCGAAGGCCATAGCATATGATTCACATAATTTTATTTGTCACCCGTCCGTATATATGGGCCATTCTACAAAAGTCATGCAAATTGCTGTCCCTCTCTGATAAAAGTAAGAAATTGACCAATACAATCTTTCAATGCTATATAATTCATTAGATCATGTTATGTTTTAATACACTGCCTGGCCAAAAAAAAAGTCGCACACGCTAATATTTTGTTGGATCGCCTTTAGCTTTGATTACAGCGTGCATTCATCGTGGCATTGTTTTGACAACCTTATGCAACGTCACAACATTTATTTCGGTCCAGAGTTGCATTAATTTTTGGCCGAGATCTTGTATTTATGACGGGAGAGTTGAACCACTCTGTAAAGTCTTTTCCAGCACATCCCAAAGACTTTCAATGGGGTTAAGGTCAGGACTCATGATTCATCATGCTCCCTGAACCACTCTTTCACAATTTGAGCCCGATGAATCTTGGCATTGTCATCCTGGAATATGCCCATTGATGGGATAACCTGGTCATTCCGTACATTCAGGTACTCAGCTGATTTCATTGTATTGCTGCATAATGTTGCTGAGCCTAGACCTGACCAATTGAAGCAACCCCAGATCATAACACTGTACAGTCGCATGTACAGTCGCCACTATGCATGACGGGTGCAACGGTGACTTTTTTTTGGCCAGGCAGTGTATAATCCAAGATATAAATTGTAGTAATAATAGTTACATTTATCCAAAATCAACACTTATACTCTTGGGAGTATAAATTCCTATTGGGAGATGGCTGTCCCCACTATCAACCCTTAAACTGGTGCAATAAAAAATAATACCCAAAATTACTTGTCTCATTCAATAAAGCATGTGAATTTTTATCAAATATAAGTTAAAATAATGCAATCTATTTTGTAATAAATCTTATAATTCAAAAAACCTGTCCCCAATTTTTACATCACAACCGATATGTACACTGTTTGAGTCTGTGCAGTGAACCTGCTTGTAGTCACACACCCCCTTTTTTAACCAGGAAATTAGGCAGCCTTCATATGAATCAAGGCCACATGGTGAGTAGCTAGGTTTTAGCGTTTTGATATAATTGTCCTTAAAAGTATGAAAATTAGTGGTTTTAAGAGACGTCACACCCAAACACAAGTTTTCATATTAGAGAAAAAAAGTTGATTTCATAACTGTAAATTTGATTAAAAGGAAGGTGCGTCTGCACAGAGAAGTGGTTGCTAACCATGTGCTTGCTAAATCTTTTGTTTTGTGGCCGAAATGAGCCAAAATTGTCACAACCGAAACAGTCACTGCCGAAACAAATGGTATTGTTTCGACAAGCCTGTTTCGGTTGGTGACACTTGTCCGTAAATTCTTATTAAAGACAATAAATAGTGAGACAATCAATGCACATGTACAAACCTCAATTCCAAAAAAGGCTGGGACAGTGTATAAATGTAAATAAAAACAGAAAGCAATGATTTGATTTGCTTTTTGTATTCAATTGAAAACAGTACAAAGACAAGATATTTCATGTTTTAACTAATCAACTTTATTCTACATTTCATTCTTTATTCAGAATGAAATGTACTTTACTTTACTCATTCTACATTTGATGCCTGCAACACCTCCCAAAAAATTTGGTACAGGGGCATGTTTACCTTTGTGTTACATCACTGTCCTTTTAACAACACTCAGTAATCTTTTGGGAACTACAACACTAATTGTTATAGTTTTGAAAGCAGAATTGTTTCCCATTCTTGCTTAATATGAGACTTCAGCTGCTCACCAGTCCGGGGTCTCCATTGTCATATGTTGGGCTTCATAATGCGCCACACGTTTTCAATGGGAGACAGGTCTTGACTGCAGGCAGGCCAGTCTAGCACCCGCACTCGGCCAGTCTAGCACCCGCACTCTCTGGCGATGAAGCCATGCTGTTGTAACACGTGCAGAATGTGGCTTGGCATTGTCTTGCTGAAATAAGCAGGGATGTCCCTGAAAAAGTAATTGTCTAGATCGCAGCAAATGTTGCTCCAAAATGCATATGTACCCTTCAGCGTTAATGGTGCTTTCACAGATGTGCAAGTTACCCATGCCATGGGCACTAACACACCCCCATACCATGACAGACGCTGGCTTTTGAACTTGTGTTGATAACAATCGAGATGGTCCTTTTCCTCTTTGGCCGAGAGAACACAACGTCCATTATTTCCAAAAACAATTTTGAAAGGTGGACTCGTCAGACCACAGCACACGTTTCTACTTTGCGTCAGTCCATCTCAGATGAGCCCAGAGAAGTCGGCGTTTGTTTCTGGATGTTGTTGATATATGGCTTACGCTTTGGGTAGTAGAGTCTTAACTTGCATTTGTAGATGCAGCGACAAATTGTGTTTACTGACAATGGTTTTCCGAAGTATTCCGAGCCCATGTGGTTATATTCATTACAGAAGCATGCAGGTTTTTAATGTAGTGCTGTCTGAAGGATCGAAGGTCACGGGCATTCAATATTGGTTTATGGTCTTGCCCATTTTCTCCAGATTCTCTGAATCTTTTACTAATATTATTGACTGTAGATGGTGAAATCCCTAAATTCCTTGCAATCGTGTGTTGAGAAATGTTGGTTCTTAAACTGTTGGACTATTTGCTCATGCAGTTTTTCACAGTGGCGAACCCATCCTTGCTTGTAAATGCCAGAGCCTTCGTGGATGCTCCTTTTATACCAGTCATGACAGCATGACCTGTCACCTATTCACCTATTTACCTGTGGAATGTTCCAAACAGGTGTTTTTTGAACATTCCACAACCTTCCCAGTCTTTTTTATACCCCTGTCCCAACTTTTTTGGAACGTGTTGCAGGCATCAAATTCGGAATTAGCGTATATTTTACAAAAATCAATGAAGTTGCTAAGGTAAAACATTAAATATCTTTTAAATATAATTTTCATTTAAATATATAGACAAGATAATTTACAAATCATGCTTTCTGCTTTTATTTGCATTTTACGTACTGTCCCAACTTTGGAATTCAGGTTTCAGTAAGAGATGTCACAACCGCAACAATGTGGTCACAACCGAAACACCTGCTGTTTTGTTAAAATTTTGAATAATATGAATAATCAATCAAATGTCCAAGATATTGTGCTGGTGAGGGTATATATAATCTCATAAATAAGAATCTATCAAATTCATGTGATCAAATCTGTCAATTTTATAGAGAACATTTGTATGGAGTTTTCACTAAATTTAATTAATCCAATGTTTTATTTGATTTAAAAATTCAGGGTAATTGATTAAAACTCAACAGCAGTCAAGATTTTTTTTTCAAAAATGTCATTTTCAAAGGGGTGAATTAAACTTATCAATTGGGTATGTAATTCTATTTACACCATGTTTCAGTTGTGACATATTTAGGAGCAGTCAGTAAATTCATCCTTATCTGAAAAAATTATATGTGATTGCACTGTACATCTAGTATATTTATGTATTTCAGATAAAGTGTAACACATATATTATAAAAGAATTTTGCAAAAAGAATACAAATTTACACTTTTCTCCAACCCTCAATTTGCACGACTTCTGTAGAATGGCCCATATATATATAAATATATATATATATACAAAATATCATAAACACCCCTGAAAAATGGCTTGAACTTTGAAGCATCTAAGCCACAATTACAAAAGCATCCTTTATAGGTGATTACTATTAATTTTAATGCTAATTAGCAGCATGTGTCTGCATAAAAGAGGGTCTAACCAGCAGCACTTTGCGAGGTAAGTCTCAAAAAAAAAATGAGGATGAGTTCCAAAGGGGGCCAAATAGGGGCTGAATTGCAGGTGTATCGGTCACAAAAACTGTTAAATTATTTAAGGTGGCAAGGGGAACAATGTGAAAAATTATGACAACATATGCCCAACACCAAAAAACAGCATCAGCAAAAAAAGAACTGTGGCCACAAGTCAAAGCTCTCTGACAGGGACAGACAGATACTTGGTAGGATAGGTGCTACTAACCACACCAACTACAGCTCTAAAAATCACCACAGAATTGAATTAATCCATATATGAACCACATTCAACAAAAACAGTATGTCGTGAGCTTCACAAGCTGGTATTTATGGCAGGGCCGCCATTCAGAAACCATTTGTATCCAAGGCTAATGCACAAAAATACATAACATGGGTGTAAGGAACACAAAACCTGGACCCAATGGAGAAAAGTGATATGGTCTGATGAGTCATCCTTTAACTCTTTAAAAAAATATTTTTAATACATTCTGGACGTGTTTATGTTTGGAGAAAGCCTAAGGAGGCATTCAATCCACAATTGCCTGTTGCCAACTGTTAAATATGGTGGTCATTCTGTAATGGTATGGGCAGCCCATTTCATGGGACTCATTGGGTGCAATGATTGCTCTCCGTGGATGTGTAACGGGCAAACAATATGAAACCGTTTTACAAGACCAGGTTGCACCCCTATGGTGCAAACACTGTTCCCTCATGATGTCCCCATATTCCAACATAACGCCCCCATACACACTGCTAAAAAACATTAAATAATGGTTCCAAGAACACGAGGATGATGTCAAATGCCTTCCATTGCCTGCATCAATCACCAGATATAAACATAATTGAACCTTTATGGGAAGTCAGAGTGCAAATGAGATTTCCACCTCCTTCATCCCTCAAAGAACTGGAGACTGTCCCTTCTTGAACAATGGGCCAATATCCCACTACACACAGTTCAGAAATTGTATGACAGCATTTCTAGAAGGATTGCAACTGTTTTGAAGGCAAAGGGGTGGTACTCGTTATTAGTTACTAGATATTCAGTTTTTGTAGGTGTTTTCCCATATTTTGTCCACCACTGTATATACGTATAGCTACATATATATGAAATGTGATCTAGCAGGGGGTAAATGGCAACCATTGACCATGTTTGGAATTGAGAGAAAGCTATATAGGCCTACAGTATTTTTGCATAAATGTTATTTCTATATTGCTTTAAAATCCAAAAGAGATGAGAGACTGCATCAATTCAAATTGTACAAACTTCTTTCCTATGTTGTCAAGCTGAGTTTGGTGATAAACTGATAATTTGACTCTGCGCTAACCGCAGGCTAACTAGGTACCATATCTGTTCATTTGATCTCTTTAAACAGTTAAATTGTTTCCAGTAGGCTATAATAAGCAGATGTGCTTGCTTACCTCTCCGATCTTTGGAGACCCAAACCCCAACTGTCAGTAGGCTAGGCTATAGTTACTTCGCATCCAATAGCCTACACTGACTATAACGGCTGGCAAAATTAAATGATATCAATTTTATAACGTCACGTGTAATGTAGTTGTTGGTGGGGGTTTTACTCTTATAGTTTTTAACAGTAGCCTACAAACACTAGGCTACAAGATCAATTTAGCCTGTATATCAACGAGCCCTCTACCGGTAGGCTACCACTCGGTTTAAAATACTGATCACCTATACGTCCGTTTAGTGTTCCTCTTTGGGATGATTGGGGTCCGGACGGCATTCCTTTAAAGTTAACGGTGATGCTGCTGACGGGTGTCTGCACGTCCTCAACTTCCAAGACGTCCTCTTGTTACAACTGGACCTCGACGGTAGGCTAGTGTCCTTTGTACATTATTTTAATTTAGTCACGGTCTGTTTTGGCCAATCGAACGAGGTCAGTGACCGACACACATTTCAATAATGTAAGCATGAATCAAAACGTCATATTCAGTGTTGAGGACAATTAACACTAGCCTACAATTGTGATATAGCCTACTTGTCATTGGCTTTCTAGCCGAGCCTCACTGGGACCAATCTCACAAAATTCCGAGCGCAAGAGCCAGAACCGTAGGTGATGAATGTGTTTGGCGGGGGCTGAGAAATTAAATGCAGTTACCAAATTCACGAATCTATAATTTGCTGTGTGTAAATTCACACCACAGTTAAATAATATATTACAGGTTATTTATATCTATATGCTACATGTATCTCTCGCTCCTCTGTGTATATAAACACACGTACAGTACACTCTAAACACTTAGTCTCCGACGTTATCAATTTTTAATATCTGCTGAAGTGATTTTTTATTTTTATTTTTTAAAAAGGCATCCCTTAATACCCTGGCTGTCAGAACAGTGTTTTGTCGCCATCTACTGGCAGACAGGCATTTACACGGTCAGGGTTATACCCCGTATTTCCAAAAGAGGGCAGTAGAGAATTATATTCCGAACTTTTTGAAAAAAGACATTGCCTATGCCGCGATGTCTGTGTCAAGCTTTCCGTCCTCTGGAAGATCTGCAAAAAGCACAATGTAAATAGATTTGGAGTTTCCTCTGTGCCAGGACACTGAAATAGTGCTGGTACTGTATTAGACACACTACGCTGTTTGGGGTGCCTGCTTTTGTTAAGGCAAATGCTTTGAACAGAAGAGGCTTTTCAAAGTAATTATGACGGGGGGGAAATTTCATCTGTAGATAAGTAAATAATTACTAATGATTATTTCTGCAATTAGTAATAGCAGTGAGGTGATTACTAAGAATATGGTTTATTATTATATACCTTTATAACACCCATAAAATATATTTCTCTTGCTACATAGCAGTGTTCAGTCAGTCACAATATTTACACTATATAATATTATCCCTCTTCTCTCTCTCTCTCTCTCTCTCACTGTAGTGTTAATGTGTATCACCCCTCTCTCAGTATTGTGTTAATTCACTGCGTTGTGTTCTGCACTGTCATGGGAACAGAAAGCAAAGATGAAGGGAAGACAAAGGGAGAGAGGGAAGGTAAGAGGGACAGAGGGAGGGAGGGAGAGACAGGAAGTTAGGCGGAGAGAGGGGTACAATAAATCCTAAATAATTACACAGCAGCTCTTTCACCATCGGCGACAAGGAGTGATTGATGACAGGGAACAAAAAAAAAACTAAAAAGGGGAGAAACTGGAAGAAGCGTATGAGAGAAAGTGAGAAAGAGAGAAAGGGTTAATACCGTAAAGTTGAAGCAACAGAATGAACACCGTGAGACGTGGAGGAGAGAAAGAGAATTGGGGGGGGGGGGGGGTCTTCCCAGTTAAGTGCTTTTCTCTCTATCGGTAGCTTTTCAATTCTTTTCTTTTATGGATGAAAATGAATCAATTTGAAGTGGTTAATGAGTGCCTTGGAGCACAGTGTGTTTGAATAGAGAGAAATGAGGGGGACAGGGGAAAAGGGCATGAGAGAGAGCTTCTAAAAGATAATATAACAGTGTGAGTATAGTTATGTATGGATATACCTGGAACTGGCTTTCGGACTTAACAGAAATGGAATATACCACAATATGTTGTAATCATGGAATTTTTGTAAAATATAATGACAAATATTTTTCAGTAATGTATACACATGCTGCTTCTACTGATTAATACCTGCTTTGTAGGTGTATTGAATGACAACACTGTGGCACTTTTACATCTGTGTGTGTGCTGTGATGGTAATGGTGTGTGCGTGCATGCATGCGTGCTGTGATGGACATGGTGCATTTCTGCATGCGTGAGAGTGTGTGTGTGTGTAGAGATTGTGTGTGTGTGTGTGTGTGTGTGTGTGTGTGTGTGTGTGCGTGTACTGTGATGGTGTGTGTGTGTGTGTGTGTGTGTGCGTGTTTACTGTGATGGTGATGGTGTGTGTCATATCTTGTCATGTGCATTATATCACTTGTTTGAGCATCTTACTGTAATACAACAGCCTTCACATCCAAGACAATTTTCCCTTCCGGGACAATAACATTTATATCACACTACAGTGCTTTAAACTAGTGAAATGAATGCAGAGGTATTTAAAATGCAAGTGTTTCATAACTTGCCGTGCATGTTGTCAATAGTTTATACTATTACAAAGTTATTTGACTGAAACTACAATTATACAACTACAATACTACTTGCCCATAATTTCTTATGATAAATTACATTTATTTCAGGTTATCTCTATATTACAAATAAGCTGCATTTTTTTCTAATGAAAAAATGCTGTTATTCACTGCAGCATTTCTGCTAGCTATCAGAACATGACACCTTGGTCTGTATTTGTCTTTAAATCTGACTTGCAAGCTTTGCATTTTTTCCTCACAAACTCTGTTTTTAGTGAGTTAGTTATATTCTGAACTGTGTTTGTGAAGAAAAGTGAAAAATTCTTGCTTCTCATTGTAATCAAAGTTAAGGACCAATGTTGATTGAATCCCAACCCATGATCTTGCACAGCAAACATTATGTGCATTTTTACAAAATCACAGTGCAAAAACAGAGTCTGAAGTAGAGCAGTGCGGCAGGCATGCAGAATGTGCCTGGAGGGCAGGTGTGTTTGCAGGCTTTTGTTTCTACCAATTACCCCTTTAACGTAATTAACTGTATACACTAACGCCGGATCCCCAGTAGTTTAGACCACAGGAAAACATTTCATTTTGGGGCATTAGAACCGTCCTTGGCTGCCATTCATGAACTTATGAAGAAAATTCAGCTAAAATGTCAGAACACGGCCATGGACAGCAATGAGCTATCTGTGCGTATGTTTCGTTTCACAGCGAAAAGCACATTTTGCGTTTTTGAAAAACGGCCTGTATAAATAAAATGTGTTATTAAAAAAGTATTAAAGTTAGGGGTGGGCCCAGGGCTTTTTGGGGTCCCCAGATGAAGACGCTGTTGCACTAAGAGTTCCGGAAAGGTCTTGGATGGGAAACGGCAAGTTTCTGGCAGGGCTGAGATTTAGCTTGTGATTTGTCAGCCAGTTTCAGATGTCAGGGGTGTGTAGTGATTTGGGTTCAGGCGTGCTCTTCCTACAGCAGTGTCTTAAATAGCTGTGGCCATTACAGCCTAAACTGGGTGTCAGATTTGAAGTGTTGACAGTTAAACCATTTTTATTGATGTGGGTATCCTCAGTCATTTTAGAGCCTTGAGATAATCAAATGTTTTGGGGACTCCCTGACGTGAGTACTTACTTATTTTATCTTTCTTTACAAGGTCTCCCAAGAGCAGAGGAAAATTTAGATTTTTTTTTGTAGGGGTGGGGGGTGGTGGGGGGGCTGTCATTTGGGGGAACCCATAAATTGGGCCGATTCTGACCACTCGTTCCACCAGAACCCGAGGTCGTTCAGAACTGAAATTCAGGCTGAAACAATTTCTCACACAGCCAAACATATGTGAGCAATTTTGTAAAAAATCAAACGGCAGAAGGAGAGCAGGAGGAACAGCGGAGGATTTCATGCGGAATGTGTCGTCCCCAGACCTGCAACCCAGGCCCACAGTTCACCCTGATTAACACCTGCAAGCAGCAGCGACCGAACTTCCTCTCCTCACCAGAACTCCGTACAGGTCAGTGAACAGGTGAGTCAATACACTGTGTGCCGAGGAGTGTGCGTGCGTGCGTCTGTCTCTCTGGCTGTGTGTCTGTCTGTATGTGTGAGAACAGCAAGTGAGAGTATTTCTTCTTTAGACTGGGTCAAATAACTCCAGTGTTGGAAATACTGAGTAAAATTCCTTCAGATTACTGGGTATTTTAAAAGAAATGCCAATTTTTACAAATGTTCAGAACAAAATAAAAATAAATTATTTCATATGATTGCAAGTTGTGGTTGCAAATATGATTTGTTGAACATTTCCAAGATTCTGCAGCATCTATATAAAGTGTGTACTTTATATGTATTTTAACTATTTGAACCATTCCCCCTTCCCTAAAAATTATTTTTAATAAAGAATATGTATTTTAAAAGTCACTTTGTGAGAGCACATTACCCTGAAGTCTCTGTCCTTGCCCTAATCTTAGGCAAACAGGCCTCAAGGCCTGTCCAGAATTTTTAACCATGGCCCTGTGCATGCTAGTAGTGTTATTTGCTTATTTAACGACTGAGTCTCACCTGTGTAATAGCGTTATATATACCTGTCCCTCATTTCCCCCTTGTGTTTATATATACGTACCTGTCCCTCATTTCCCCTGGTGTTTGTATATACCTGTCCCTCATTTCCCCTGGTGTTTATATATACCTGTCCCTCATTTCCCCCGGTGTTTATATATACCTGTCCCTCATTTCCCCTGGTGTTTATATATACCTGTCCCTCATTTCCCCTGGTGTTTATATATACCTGTCCCTCATTTCCCCCAGGTGTTTATATATACCTGTCCCTCATTTCCCCCTGGTGTTTATATATACCTGTCCTTCATTTCCCCTGGTGTTTATATATACCTGTCCTTCATTTCCCCTGGTGTTTATATATACCTGTCCCTCATTTCGCCTGGTGTTTATATATACCTGTCCTTCATTTCCCGCAGGTGTTTATATATACCTGTCCTTCATTTCCCCAGGTGTTTATATATACCTGTCCCTCATTTCCCCTGGTGTTTATATATACCTGTCCTTCATTTCCCCTGGTGTTTATATATACCTGTCCCTCATTTCCCCTGGTGTTTTATATATACCTGTCCCTCATTTCCCCTGGTGTTTATGTATACCTGTCCCTCATTTCCCCAGATGTTTATATATACCTGTCCCTCATTTCCCCTGGTGTTTATATATACCTGTCCCTCATTTCCCCCAGGTGTTTATATATACCTGTCCTTCATTTCCCCAGGTGTTTATATATACCTGTCCCTCATTTCCCCTGGTGTTTATATATACCTGTCCCTCATTTCCCCTGGTGTTTATATATACCTGTCCTTCATTTCCCCAGGTGTTTATATATACCTGTCCTTCATTTCCCCTGGTGTTTATATATACCTGTCCTTCATTTCCCCAGGTGTTTATATATACCTGTCCTTCATTTCCCCAGGTGTTTATATATACCTGTCCCTCATTTCCCCTGGTGTTTTATATATACCTGTCCCTTCATTTCCCCTGGTGTTTATTTATACCTGTCCCTCATTTCCCCTGGTGTTTATATATACCTGTCCCTCATTTCCCCTGGTGTTTATATATACCTGCCCCTCATTTCCCCTGGTGTTTATATATACCTGTCCCTCATTTCCCCCAGGTGTTTATATATACCTGTCCCTCATTTCACCCAGGTGTTTATATATACCTGTCCCTCATTTCCCCCAGGTGTTTATATATACCTGTCCCTCATTTCCCCTGGTGTTTATATATACCTGTATTTCCCCTGGTGTTTATATATACCTGTCCCTCATTTCCCCTGGTGTTTATATATACCTGTCCTTCATTTCCCCTGGTGTTTATATATACCTGTCCTTCATTTCCCCTGGTGTTTATATATACCTGTCCTTCATTTCCCCTGGTGTTTATATATACCTGTCCCTCATTTCCCCTGGTGTTTATATATACCTGTCCCTCATTTCCCCTGGTGTTTATATATACCTGTCCTTCATTTCCCCTGGTGTTTATATATACCTGTCCTTCATTTCCCCTGGTGTTTATATATACCTGTCCTTCATTTCCCCTGGTGTTTATATATACCTGTCCCTCATTTCCCCTGGTGTTTATATATACCTGTCCCTCATTTCCCCTGGTGTTTATATATACCTGTCCCTCATTTCCCCAGGTGTTTATATATACCTGTCCCTCATTTCCCCTGGTGTTTATATATACCTGTCCCTCATTTCCCCAGGTGTTTATATATACCTGTCCCTCATTTCCCCAGGTGTTTATATATACCTGTCCCTCATTTCCCCTGGTGTTTATATATACCTGTCCCTCATTTCCCCAGGTGTTTATATATACCTGTCCTTCATTTCCCCTGGTGTTTATATATACCTGTCCCTCATTTCCCCTGGTGTTTATATATACCTGTCCCTCATTTCCCCTGGTGTTTATATATACCTGTCCCTCATTTCCCCTGGTGTTTATATATACCTGTCCTTCATTTCCCCTGGTGTTTATATATACCTGTCCCTCATTTCCCCAGGTGTTTATATATACCTGTCCCTCATTTCCCCTGGTGTTTATATATACCTGTCCTTCATTTCCCCAGGTGTTTATATATACCTGTCCCTCATTTCCCCTGGTGTTTATATATACCTGTCCCTCATTTCCCCAGGTGTTTATATATACCTGTCCCTCATTTCCCCTGGTGTTTATATATACCTGTCCCTCATTTCCCCCAGGTGTTTATATATACATGTCCCTCATTTCCCCTGGTGTTTATATATACCTGTCCTTCATTTCCCCTGGTGTTTATATATACCTGTCCTTCATTTCCCCTGGTGTTTATATATACCTGTCCCTCATTTCCCCCAGGTGTTTATATATACATGTCCCTCATTTCCCCTGGTGTTTATATATACCTGTCCTTCATTTCCCCTGGTGTTTATATATACCTGTCCTTCATTTCCCCTGGTGTTTATATATACCTGTCCTTCATTTCCCCAGGTGTTTATATATACCTGTCCCTCATTTCCCCTGGTGTTTATATATACCTGTCCTTCATTTCCCCTGGTGTTTATATATACCTGTCCCTCATTTCCCCAGGTGTTTATATATACCTGTCCCTCATTTCCCCTGGTGTTTATATATACCTGTCCTTCATTTCCCCTGGTGTTTATATATACCTGTCCCTCATTTCCCCCGGTGTTTATATATACCTGTCCCTCATTTCCCCTGGTGTTTATATATACCTGTCCTTCATTTCCCCTGGTGTTTATATATACCTGTCCTTCATTTCCCCTGGTGTTTATATATACCTGTCCTTCATTTCCCCAGGTGTTTATATATACCTGTCCCTCATTTCCCCAGGTGTTTATATATACCTGTCCCTCATTTCCCCAGGGGTTTATATATACCTGTCCCTCATTTCCCCTGGTGTTTATATATACCTGTCCTTCATTTCCCCTGGTGTTTATA